>NW_010585723.1:409198-446813 GCF_000705375.1 Tinamus guttatus
ATGGCTACGCATGACCCAAACATTAGCTAATTTCTAAAGGGTACAGCATGAAATATCGTCTATGAATTCCAATAAGCAGCATCTCTGAAGATGACTTCTCAGAACTGCGGAACTCTTTATGGGTATTTTAGCATAGATGGTGCTTGTAAGTAATCTCATTTTAAAGCAGCTCGTTTTCAAGAGTACACTTACAGCACTAATTGTTTCCACAGAAAGTGGTGTTTAATGCAGCAAGATCCTCTCATTTTCCCCCTCCCTCCTTCCCCCATCTCACTTGAGAGCGCCTCTCTCTTCCCTTTATGAGAGTCACCTCATTCAGTTCTGAGCCTGAGAAACTCATTTCAGTCACCAGCACCACCATTTCTCATTTAGGTTGTTATTCTAAGGATAAAAAACAACAAAAACAAAACAGAGAAACAGGTTTTAAAGAATAATTGACTAATTTCTCCCTGATTTTTGACTGCAAGTGGTTTGTGGAAGTGTCACAACAATCACTTTCTATCACATTTGTTGTTTACAATGATTTGGCAAATGAATTATTTGGAGAGGTTTGATCTTACACAAGTTTTAAATAGTGTTTAAAGAGAGAGTTATTCTAGATCTACACAGAGAAGTGTCTAGAGCCATGTCCTTCAGCTATACCTTTTTTTTCAGTTAACTATTTCATGAAGAAGGATTGCTTGCAGCGCATGATTAGGTCACCAGGTTATTATTCCTGACAACACAGGCTCTGTAGTCCTATGATTTTGGGGAAGTTAGATAGGTTGAATTTTTCAAAGCTGACTAGAGCCATCAAAACTAAATTCCATGCATGTCTTTTAAAGTCTCAGTTGTTATATATTTCTTCTTCTTCTTCTTCTTCTTCTTGTCATTGTGGTGCTTATTGTTTAAAATTAGACCTATGGACTTCATTCAGATTGTGGTGCTTATTGTTTAAAATTAGACCTATGGACTTCATTCAGACCTCTGGGTTCCTTGTGCTAAGCCCTACAGAGCTGAAGGGAAGAAGTGCATGTTCCTAAGTATAATAAGCAACAGAACAAGAGCCAATAGCTGATAATGATGTAGAAGGAAGCCAGGCTGGTCACAAAACTAGGCAGTAGTCCCATCAGTCAACCATTGACTCAAAAGAGATTATTTTAGGAAAAACATAGAGAAAGGCATAAATGTGGTTCTATGGATGTTTGATGGCAGTTTGTCTCAAATTTCCCATCTGAAAAAGGACAATAATTATGGGCTCTTACTTATAGAAGACCATGTTAAGTTCTGTTGCTAATAGGTATCACACTTTCAGAAGTGGGTCTATAGAAATATCTTTATATAAATAAACATCAGTGAGGTTCAACAAGAACAAGTGCAGGGTCCTGCACGGGGGGAGGAATAACCCCAGACACCAGTACAGATTAGCTGCTGGAAAGCAGCTCCGCGGCGAGGGATTTGGAAGTCCTGGTTGACAACAAGTTAACCATGAGCCAGCAGTGTGCCCTCATGGCCAAGAAGGCCAACGGGATCCTGGCTTGCATCAGGAGGAGTGTTGTCAGCAGGTCAAGGGATGGGATCCTCCCCCTCTACTCGGCTCTGGTGCGACCGCACCTGGAGTATTGGGTGCAGTGCTGGGCTCCCAGTACGAGAGGGACGCGGAGCTTCTAGAGAGGGTCCAGTGGAGAGCCACGAAGGTGATTAAGGGACTGGAGCATTGTCGTGTGAGGAAAGACTAAGCGAGCTTGGCCTGCTTAGTCTGGAGAAGAGAAGGCTGAGAGGAGACTTGATTAACATCATATTCAAGCACCTGAGGGGTGATTGTAGGGAGGATGGGGCCAGGCTCTTCTCCGTGGTGGCGAGTGACAGGACGAAGGGTAATGGGTGTAAGTTAAAACACAGGAAGTTCCACCTCCATGTGAGGAAGACCTTCTTTACTGTGAGGGTGACAGAGCACTGGAACAGGCTGCCCAGAGAGGTTGTGGAGTCTCCTCTGGAGATCTTCAAACCCCACCTGGGTACAACACTGTGCCACGTGCTCTAGGTGTCCCTGCTGGAGCACGAGGGTTGGACTAGACAATATCTAGAGGTCCCTTCCAACCTTAACCATTCCATGATTCTGTGATTCTGTGAATGTTGTCAGCCCTAAGATTTCAAGTCAGGTGGTTCATTCTTATGGGAAACCTGGTTATCTATATTTCCAGTGGCCCGCCTGGTTCAGCATACATGTTCATGGTTACAAATTCAGCAATTCAGTATTTGCTACAGATACTCTCCGGCATTAATTTAAAAGTGATTCTTTCCAGAGAAATTCAGGATCCAATAGAGATTCGACTCTCAAGGGAAATGCTCCCTGAATATTGCGCACAGACAAACAGCATCTGTTAAAACATGGGCAACCACATTTCACTTCAGGTTCTCCGTTCTGTTGTGCAAACAGCCTTTATTTGTGGTGGCACACCAGTACTCGGTAAATCCGGTTTCCTTCCTTCTTCATCACACTGCAACCAAAGAACAATCTGCTTTGAAGAAACATGAAATTAAATGCATTTTCTGCTTAGTAACTGAGGAGGGCGGTCACAGAGGTAAACCTGCTAGCTTATGAGTGAGGCTAATGAGTGATTTGGGACAAGGAGATGCCTGTGTGTGCCCTGACTGCACTCTGGAAGGCTTCAGTTGTGTTCTCTCCTATTGACTACTAAAAAGCTCAAGGTGGAAATCCTCAAATAATCTCTGTGTGAACATTCATTCTTTCTTTGCTACATGAATAATCAAAATCACTTGAACTATTTTTTGGTCTTCATTTTGAGCCTCTTCTCTTTTATAACCTGTTGAATAAATGGCCATGGAATAAATGCCTTTACCCACAAGAGCACAGAAAGGGAACCCGTGCTGTAAACATGCAAGACGACAGCCCTTTGGTACTCTCCTGGCCATGAACCTATTCGGAAGATCAGTTCTAGTTTGGGGTAATGATGAGCACTCCCATCCAAACACCAGAGCATTTTGATCTTCCCCAGTGCTCACTGGAACCCAGAGCTTCCAGTGCCTTGAAATAACTCAGTCCTCCTCAGGATGAGAACAGTAAACACTGTTCCCATTGGAGGCAGTGAGTGTTTTGTAGGTTATCACAAATAGGCTAACTTCCCCCTGGGCAGGACAGAGCCCTGAATCTACAGAATCAGAAGTAAAAAAACTCTGACATAAGCAAATGCTTCAGACATTAAGGTCCCTAAAAATATGGTTCCAGAGTAATTGGTTTTCTGTAAAGGACAACTTGCTTTCCAAAAGCAGTTTCATTTTTGTGTGCACACACTTTCCAGGCAGTACCACTCTGAAGTGTGCACACTAACGAACTTCAATACCTGCTCAAAAACAGTTGCCAGCGACTATGCACACAGAGTGCACTTAATATCTGAAAACTACTCAAAAAAATTTGGGTTCCCAAGTTATATGAGCATGAGAGCGAAGAGGAGGGCAAAATGCCAGTGGGTCTCGGGTCAGATCAGCACCTGCTGAGCCCTGCTGAGCTACCAGCACTCTGGTATCAGGGAATAATACCACATTCTTTGAAAGGAGAGTTTTTTGAGTTTTTTGAGTTTTTTTTTTTTTCTGAGCTGAACAAGAAAGGCTTAAAACAACTGCAAAGAAAGTGAAGTGTCACCACCTCACATGATCTAATCAGGAACTTCACTATGATTGATGTTTGCTGATAAGTCTCAGAACCAGACCTCAAGTAACAGTGAGAACCCATGAGGCCGGAAAGAGTCCTAAAAGCATGAGTCAAGTACTCAGAACTTGGACAGGAAAAGGCAATAATAAAAAATCTAGCATTTGGTAATTTTTAAAGAAACAAATTTTCTCCTTTTTTTTTTTCAGCCTGACTCATACCTTTTGAATGCTTTGGGCTGAACAGAACGGGAACGGTTCCTTCAGAGGAATTTGGTCATCTCTGGGGAAAATGTACTATTGCAAACATGCTTAATTTCCCGAAATGCTCTCTTCAGTCTATAAATTCAACCATTAATGCTTGGTCAGCGAATTCCTCTTGGTGTTTTGTCGTACTTCTTGCTCTTCATGACAATTTCTTCCTTTTTCCCTGCCTTCTTTGCCTTTAACACAAAAGCTACACTAGATACTGAGAAAGACGAGAGAGCATTCAGCTGCTCTGTCAGTGCACTTACAGCTAGGCTCACATGAGGAGCACCCACTAAAGGCAGTTATAGCAGAGTAGATAGAGTTTAAAACATATTGACTCAGGTAAATGAGCATAAGATACCTGTAGCTCTTTAGCCCTGGGTAGGAATTAGTAAGGGAAGACAGCAAAATAAAGGCTCCGTTTGTAGAGGACAACTCTTCTTTAGCTTTCTGTGAAACTTTAAAGCCTTGATCATTTCGTATTGACTGGCTTTAGTCAAAGGTTTTTGATTTCTGTTTGAGATTGGTTCTCTTAAGCTTCCTGTTTGATAGTTCAATATTGTACTCTTGCATCTTCAGTGGCGATAGACAAGGTACTGCTGGCATACAAAATACAGCATGAATTCAATTCTAAAAGATAGGAAAGTGAAAAGATTTCACTTCTATTCTGGCACACTAAATATCTCTATGGAAGGATCTACAAGCTTTCTGCATACATATAATATGGCCTTCCAGGAAATCACAACACAGAGTTGCATAGTTCATACTTCATCAATGTCTTCCATCTGCAATTTTGAAAACATCTTGCAAACACAAAGTATCTCTCACAGGCCTGCTCTCTGTGAATAAGCAGGTAAATAATGAGTGTAAGTAAATATTCAGCACTGGAGAAACAAAAGAACAAGCAGCGATAGTCACACTTACAGAAAAATCTAGCCCCTAGGAGGTGAGATTCTTCTCACTATGAGGACTGAAGGACTCAAATTCCTTGGTCATTTATCCCTTCTCTTTAAAAGACAAATGCAAAGAAAATAGGCCAAATGTGGTGCAGAAGGCAGATACCAACCCTGAAGACTGTAGCTTGCAATATTTGAAGAGAGAAGGACAGTTGTTCAAGGATGTAACTGATGATAAAAATCATCCTGCCAAAAGTCATATAATTTATTGCAGACTTATTGCTCTATACTTAGAGCCACTCTCAAATCCTTTGTCCTTCTCCTGGGCAAACTATTTTATTGGGCTTGGATGGCTATGGCACTTCTGCTTCAAGATCTTTAATGCTGGCTAATTCTGCAGTGACATAAATCCTTGCCTTGGAATAGCTCATCTGGAAGTTGAGAAGTGAAGAAAGACAGCCCCTGACATAACCTTCCCTGGTTTTGCTTTTCGCTGCATATGACTTAAAGCAGGGTAACATCTGAGAGATGTGCCTGAATGAACTCAATCTCACCACAATTCACTTTTTTATGGTATGTAAAATGAAGACATATATTCATTTGCCCTAATTTAGGCATCTTGCAATTAGAAATCC
Source organism: Tinamus guttatus (assembly GCF_000705375.1). The sequence goes on from NW_010585723.1 coordinate 414,627, forward strand.
AAGTCTGAGCTAGTCTCTTGAAGCTCTTTTTGCATTTTATGAGAAAAATAGATACCTTCAAATGACAAGTGATCTTCTAAGGCATGCATCTAAAACAGTCAAGCAAAAGGTCCTATTGAGATGCCTGTTTGACTGACAAGGAAGAAAACACAACAAGTTCAGGCAGAGACATGGGGCATTAGGAGAGATGAATCCTAGCTAAAGAAAAGCTTTGTCTTGTCAGATATGACGAAGAGGGTATATTTTGGGGTCTCATGCAGAATTTCCAAGGATGTTGCTACTCTCAGTACTCCTCATTTCAGGAATCAGCCTTCTTATTCCCCACCAGCAAAGCACTAGCACTCAGCTCCTCTTCTAAAATGTTCTCCCTCCTCACATCTCCAGGTCATCCCCAAGCTTTCCAGTATGCCCTGTTTTTTACAGACTGGTGAGAGAGGAAAATAGGAAACGACAGCAGAACCATCACCTTGCCTGGAAATGATAGCATTGTTGCCAATGCAGCACACAAGAAATGGTAAAACACTTCAGTGACAAAATCCTATTAATAACTCATCTTAACCTTTTAAGGAAAACTACATTTGTAGGGATGGAATCTTTTACTGGCTAGGAAAGAGGTGAGCTCTGGATTCAGTATCTCTTCCCTTGGTTTTGGCAATCAGCAACAAAATCCAAGCTAAGTAAAGGTTAGCCACACTTGCTTTTAGTGAAATGATTAAATGATCACTCAAAACCACTTGAGTGAAAAGGATAGTCTGCATGCACAGAGCAGAGAAGGGGGGTTGCAAGGTGAGAAGATAGGGACTTTTAGCCCTATAAAAGAAGAGAGAAAATTATAATGGTGTTATAGGAAGAAGTCAATAAGAATTAGTAAGAACCATAAAACCATAATCTCTAATGAACCCTTGATTTTTTTTAGTATTCAGCACAGTTATGAACTTATTTTTCAGAATTTTCTTCTAAGTGCATTTTCTGTTGGTCCTCTCTGAGAATTAAGGGGAGAGAGGCAGTGGATGCTGTCCCTGAATGCTCTCGCTAGGGATGACTCTTTGTCCTTTCCTGACTACTCACAAGTTCCTTGGGCTACCAAAAAGAGAGCAGCACTACTCCTACCTCCTTCGAAGAGCAGGAAGCAATTTTTACTCCTTTGAGCAAAAATGAGAGAGTACATGCTGCTGCAGTTATTCATTATTCGTATAATTCCTATCTGAGCTACTAGAACTTATTTTTCTGTCACATTGCAAACCTCCATGTTATCAACTTCCATCCCTCCACAACCTGACGATCGCCTTTCAGGCACATAAAACATCATATGCAGGAGAGGGTGGAACTGAAGAGCAGTGGGGGAAAAAGGTTAAAAGAATTTTTTCTTTTGACAGCAGTGACTTTGGATGAGATCCAAAGAGGTCTGGACTTATGGTCTGCTGAAATTAAGTGTGAACTGCAGAGATACTGATAGGGAGATTCACTGAAGCCTTAAAACATGATCAGTTCTTCAAGATTGTGCAGTGGCTGTTAACATCAATGCTTTAATAAAAGGAGCCAAGAGTGATGAGAGGAATTACAAACCAGCTAACCTCACCTCAGTACTTGGAGAAGAAACTGAGACTCTAATTAAGGACAGCACTTGGACAAGAAAAATCCCCAAGGGTCAAAGCCAGCACAACTTCTGTAAAAAAACAGCTAGTGCTTCACTATCTATTAAAAATAATAATAATAAAGGATTTAATATAACAAAAAGGAAAGGTGATCTGATGGGCATCATCCACTTATATTTTCAAACAATTTTTTATAAGTTTCAACAGAATAGACCATGAAGAAAAATAAATAGGCAGAGGGTAAAGAGCAATGGCACATTCAGTATTAAAATCTAGTTAGACTAAAAGGAAGAAATGACCCAAGCAAGAAACGAATATAGGAGAGAGAGTAGTAGACCTGGCTAAATAGATTTGCACTGAAAAATACTAATTCATCAAAGCAAAATGCATCCCCAGGAAAGAAAGTAAATCTTGACAAATGACCTGTTTCCATAAAGGGTAGAAACATCTGTAACCTTCTACACTGTTTCTGTAACAGTAGGAATAACTTACTTGACCAGATTCAAAATAAAAGATTTGTTTATTAGTGAGGTACAGTAGTTGATTAAAAATATTAAAAAGTATAAATGATCTGAACAAAGTTCTCTGAATGGTGTGTTCACTTGTTTAATTAATATTAGTGATTTACCTCCTAAACCTTTAAGCTTTTACATTTCCTCCCCATTTTGAGAAAGAAAATTTTCCATCCCTTTTTCTCCTTCTTATCTCTTACAGGGCAGGCATTCTTCTCCTACCCAGCACTTGCCAGTGGAGTGCTTTTACCACTAAGCATTTCGGAGTAGCATCCCCCTCAAAAAGAGAGAGTTAGAAGCTAGGAGTATCTCCTTCTGCTTGGGACCAGCTGTTCACAGCCACCAACAGAATAGTCCAGTCTCTACGTTCTTGCTCAAAATTTAGAGATGGAATTACTCATGCACATGTTTTAGTCAGAGATTGTCCACCCCCTTGGTTCCCACAACGTACTTCAGAGATGGCTGGCACGAGTCTATTAGCTTAATCTTCCTCACACAAACACGGTAACAACAATAATGTTTTGGCAGGCAACACAATTCTCATGTAACATAGGCACTATCCATTACACACTCATCTCATTTTCAAGCTGCTGCATGTATCAAACACAAGATTATAGTTTCCCTCCCTCGTTTGTTCTTTGTTATTATTATTATTTATCTTCAAAATATTTAAAAATATTACAAAATATTGCCATAGAGAAAGAAGAAGAAAGAGAAATAACAGGGCTCAAAAAACAATAATATCTACTCTAAAGCGTCTACCAAAAGTTGAGAAACTGTGTCACATCTATTCCCAAAAGAATGAACAAAACGAAAAGCATAGAGTGAGCAAATACATCAGATTCAGTCAAAAGCAGATTGCAAGGAGTTGTGGAAAATTTAAAAGAAGGTGGATGAAAAATGAGAAGATGAGCATATGAATAGAGGCCTCTGTTGTTATGTTTACAATATATGCCCGTACTTCAGCAACAGGCTTCCAAAGATAACAGGTTATGTGTTGAGTCTTCCAGAAAACTGGCATGATTTGCTTGCAGACTGTAACAGAATAATAGTGCACCTTCTCACTGCTTTCATGGTATGCAACATTCCCTCTTTCAAATTCATGGCTTGGAAGGCCAGATCTTTGACTTGCATAAATTGCTCTACTTCAGCTGAAGAAAACAGATCATCTTTCTAAATGTTGGTGGAGAATATGGCCCACAGAGATCAGCAAAGATACTGCTGTCCCGGCTGAAGTGAATCCTGGCAGTCGTTGCCTCAATGCTAACAGAAATCAAAGTGTGTGCATACTGTAGTTATTGTGAAAACTCTAGAAGAGATGAGGACAGCCATGGACAGCCATTCTTGTCTTTCCACATCTAGCAGGGAGAGATCAAAAAGCTAAAAGTTATACTCTAAAAAGGAGAATGGCTTTTCTTCTCTCATCAACTATAGCTGATTTTTGCACCTTCAAAAGAAGAAAATGATTTCCTTTCAGGTAAACCAGCAGGTAGCTGCTAGCAGTGGATAGGATGACCTGAAAATATATCTTTTTAAAGCATAACGCTTTGTTCAGTATAAAGTCTTTTGTCATTGCCTCAGTCAGGTACAATAATTTGATATATCACGCTGATGTGCCATATTTTCAAAACAATACAACAGTTGGGAGAGACCACTAAGAAAAAGACTTTTTATTAATTCCCTTTTATTTATAAATATTGTAAATGCAGCCACTAGCATGTCCTCAGTCTGTGTTAGAGGGCAGAAGGTAAACACTCCCATTGTTTCTTAGCCAGAAAATTATTACTTTATGACCTCTCAAATGCTCTGTCTGCTGACCTCTGAGGATATTTAGCCTGGCAGTTAACATCTGTAGTCCCATCAGTAGTGCTGAAGTAAAAGGTACTTAATGCAGAGCAGCTCTTTTGCAAGGTTAGAAAGGATCAATAGGAGATGTGTTTAATGTGGTATCACTATCAGGTCTCATCTCACTTTTAAAACTGAAATATCCACAGTGGGACATAATCTTAGTCACACAGCAGAGATCTTTAACATGGTGAGATCCTTTTCTCCCAAGTCTAGAAATGTAGCTCAAAGCATGTGAAGGAAACAACCTAGGTTTGGAATAAATATGTGCTTTTCAAAAAGAAAAATGATCAGAGAAAGACTCCTGGCATTTCAATCTCACTACATTTTTTTTCTGAAGCTTGAGTAGACTTTGTGGAAAACAGGCAGCCTTGCAATAAACTGTGAATGAAACCAGGGTTTTTTCCCATGGGTACCAATAGAGTATCCACAATGTGTATCCACTGTTTGAAGATAACCTCTTCGACTGAAGGAATAAAAAACATAAGGGAGGGTGCCTTCCTCCATACAAGTCAGTAAACTGAAAGTCTTAGAAGGAACCTGTCCAGATTTCCCAAAGGAAACACAATTAAAGTATTCTTCGGGTGAGTATATTCAATCCAGCATATGAAGACCTCATGTTACGCCAGAGGTAGCTTCTTTTGCTTCCTATAACCTAACATTAGCAAACTATGTATTTAAGAAGTACTTCTAAAACACCATTGTTCCTTTAGAACATTTATTTGCCCCAAAATATATACACTTACTGCTCCTGATGAGGTCAAGAATGGGACTTTGATTCTGGGAATTCCCTCAACATCTTCTTGTCTCTCATAATAAAAACACAGAGGGATTCCTAGCGTGAAATCATGGGGATTCCCATGGCTCCACTGGATCCAGCACATGTTTTCTTTTGACTTTCAGTGGGTCCAGGATTCGCTATTCTGCTTCTGCAGGCATCAAGTGTCAGTGAGCTGGTAGGAACAGCTGCCCAATTCATTTCGACTCTGGTTATTGACAGAAAGTTGACAAGTGTGTCAGGGATGGAGGAGCCACCCCATGAAGGATTTTATGCTCCTGTACAGTGTGTACATGTGGTACAAGCTGAAGAGCACAATTCTATTGCTATTCCCCAAAGGCATCTGCTCAGACGAGTGATTCAATTGTCTGGCTTGGAAACTTGCTGATAATTACAGTTGTTACAGTTTTCAACCCAAGTTGCTGAGCTGGGAATTAAACAGCAGCTTGTTTTCATGCCTACATGCTAGCCACTTTTCACTGTCCTTAACAAAGCCATGTATGTCAGCCTTGTCCCTTTAGGTCTAGATATATGTTCTTAGGCATGTTCAGCTATGCTTCTTTCTAGGCTTCAAGAGACACTTCAATGCCTACATAAAATATGTTTAAATTCCTGTTTCAGCTCTTGGATGAGACAGATGCAGTCACTCTGGGGCAGAATCTGCAACGGTGAATTTAAAAATGGAATTGAACCAAGTGTGTTAGGTTTGCAATATGATCGCTGAGGGAACAGAGAGGAAGAAGAGATGCCAGGAGAAAGGCTGAGCTGGCTGGCAGCTTGAAACACAAGTTCTGAGCAATTAAGAAGGGCTTTTTTTTTTTTTTTTCCCTTTATAGACACCGCTATTCAGATCCACTTCATGCTCTTTGTTTTCACATTTCCCCCAAGCACTGAAATGGGATGCTCCACTTAATCTAGATGTCCATTGTAATAATTCCTTCTCTACTACTCATCAGGTGGGGAACAGGTGGGGAACCAGAGCTAGGTTCCCCTGCAGAGTAGAAGGTCTGAATTTCCCCTTGTGAATGTAGGTGCCATCACAGCCAGCACGTCCCTGTTGAGCACTCCTAAGAGGCAGACTGAATACGGCCTCTGCCAAATCAACTGGGATTAGCACTCTAAAATCAGCATCTCCTGTTCTCTAATAAGAAAAGGGTTGTTAGTAAGAGCCTGAGTATTTTCAAATCTCTTCTCTCCCCGACATATGTATTTTCTTTAATTATCAGTAGATTTGGACTCTGGCAGTGCTTTGAGCAAATGTTTTATGCAGCCGCAAAGAGCCTTTTGCCCTTGAAATGGCACACACAGCCTGACATAAAATCAAACCAGCCCTTGCAATTCAAACATCTATCCATAATCTTTTGTGTGCTGCACTCAGATGAAGCCCCAGCAGGCTTCTTACACTTTATAGAAAACATTTTTAGTACTTAGCTAGGCCAGCATGTGTGCTGAAAAGTGGGGAAAATACACGGGATGAAAACCTGGCCCGACTCGAGCCAATGGGAGCTTTGCCATTTAGAGCACCATGCAATAATAATTCAGCCAAGGTCCCATTTTTAAAAGCACAGTACAACAACCTGATTACAAGTCTACCTTTTGCAGGATCACAGGGGCACACAAGGAGCGTTTGGCATATTTGCACCATGGCCTCCCAGCATCCCTGTGCACAGGAAATGCTCCTCAGCATCTGATATCCTAACGATTTTATACTGGCATCCTCTGTATCCAGCACTTCTTCCACAAATTGAAGCAATTTACTGATTCTTGTAATGGCACTCAAAGTCTCTGGCCCTTCCACCCTCGTGGGGGTTGTTCATCTGCTGTCAGGCTGTGTGTACAGAGTTGGAGAGTTTGGTAGGAAGTTCAGGATGGAAATTTTGATGGAATTACAAATATGTCATTTATGGTGAAAAGGGATTTTTAGCGTATCTTATTGTTAGTCAAACAGTGACATCTCTCCTGTCTCCTGTGGATTTTCCGCATTCTGTTCACTCTGGTCCTCACAGGCTTCACTGTGGCCCTTCTGTCCCAAACTGTAATAACCGTAGTTGGAAAAGGGACTCCCAAGACTGATCTACATGCTATCTCGAAAATCAGGACTGGAAGTGCAAAAATTGAGTGCATCTCTAGAAGATTTCCAGCAGACTGAACCAAAGAGAAGGTGAGAAAAAGCGTTTTAGTGCTAGCAAGAGCCTATTCAGTTAATATCTTCATCAGTTCTCTTCAGAGCTGACAAATGTTGAAATTACTGCAGCCAGAGAAGATGAAGCAGTGTTTCCTAGCAAGCTGATGTGAAATAAAGCAGCTGCACAGTTGATGCAAGATGCAAAGAAGGGCTGGTGTTCTCCTTAGAACAGTATTTCTTTTTCGAGAGAATTCAGACTTCGCCTAGTAGTTTTCATCCATGCACATTCTTGAGCTGCTCTCCCACTTAGATTCATGAATTTTGGGTGAGATCTAGTCAGAGATCCTACCTAGCTCTGAACAAAATGCATACACACAAGACTAAGTTTAAATTATCTACTTTCAAGGGGGACTGTCATTATTAGTAATAACTGGTGACTGAAACCTAAATCCCTACCTAATTTGTCTCCAAGGTGTATTTGGCAAAGGGTCACTCCTGCCTCCCCTATGGCCAAAATGGAGATTGTGTGCCAGGATGAGTCAGCTGCTCTTGATGGCTTCAATTCCCATTACTGCAAGGGACACCCCAGGCAAAACCCTGCCAGGCTGTCGCTGGAGCAAACACAGCTGCACCTCTTCACATCCCTTCAGCCTCCTGAGAAAATACAGATAAAAACACATTAGCGGGCTGTGGTTAAGTCTTGGGTTAACCATGGCTAGCTAATGTGTTTAGAGACATGCCGATTTTTTTAAACCTGGCTCATGCAGATAAGGCCCCCACTGTGGGGTGAGTAGGCTGGAGTGTCTCCAAGCTGAACTAAGCATTAGCCCAAACTTTCTTCTGCTGAAAACAGACTGCTACAAAGTCAGGTGGGGAGGGATGCAGCAGAGCTCATCCTCAGCACAGCCAGGAAGGCCCTTCAGGGTGCAAATTCACTGTAGGGCAGCAGTCACCATCTGCTCTGCTCCTCATTGCTCACAGGCTCCTAAAGGGCATGTAGCTTCTGAAGGGGTTATCTCTCCTTTTGTAAGCATCCTATAGAAAACAACAACAACAACAATAGAGTGAACTCCAAGGGTGAAATCCCGGCCTTAAAGAGCAACTGTGTTTTCCTGTGGCCTGCCACAGGGCTAAATTTTCACCTGCATTTTTTATCTTCTGGTTATTATAACCTGAGCCATAAGCGCTGTACAATTGGCGAAGACTGACAGTTACAGAACCCATAAGGGTGAGATCACTCTCAGCGATCCTTCTAACCTATAAGTGGAGCCAGTCCTCAGGGATGGATGGAATTTCACTGATTTTTTTTCCTTTTCATTTGTATAATGAAATCATTCTTTGGCCTCTGCTCTTTGTGCCCCTTTTGGACTTAAGGTGGACCCATTTGACACATACCTTGAGCATGTTCACCAACAGCACGTTCATTAGGAAGTCTAGATAACTAGACTGAAAAATTTGACTTTTTGTGAATGATTTTGCAATAAAGATTCTGATTACTGTCCCTCAATCACAGCATATATTACTGTTCAGATCAATACCTATGTGTTCGACTTTATGCAGTGCAAAATCTCCCATTCTAGTTATGCAAAACTGGAATGCTTCCTTTACATTTTCTCCACATACGTGTCTGAAAACATTATGGCAGTTTTGACTAAAACAATTTAGAAATATGATCATTAAGAATGAAATATCCACATGAACATTGGACAAAAACTGTGATGTATCTTGAGCTGATATTAACAGCTCTTAGACTGACATACAGTCACATACACAAGTCCAGGCACAAGCATTTTCATATACATGAGTCTTATTCTGTTCAGAACTTAGTCAATTTTTCTACAATATAATTTAGTTGGCACAAGTTAACACACCTTACAAATATATATTATGTAGAAATCCGTGGTGATTCACTTACTTACATGTCAAGAAACTGGAAGAGAGTGGAAGATGAAAATTGTTTTTGTTGTCCTACATGCTGTCAGAGTTCTTTGATGTCAGATATCAATGTACTCCATCTTAGATGCCATTATTTTCTCTATGCGTACACTACAATATTGCTCACAGATGTGCTTTTATCTTAATGCAGTGCCAAAGCACAAGGAAAGTCTGTCATTTCAGGTAGCTGCAGCAGGCTATAGAAAGAGCTGCGCATTTTGTATCTCAATATTGGGGGAAATTCATCTACTCTAGCTACAGGCACAGAAAAATTGGACGTCTGGTCTAATCTGGGTTCCACTTTAACCAAAAGAGAGAGCCAAGCTAAGTGAACTAGATTAGGTTATCCTTATATAGCTGAGAGTCTAAAAAAATCCATTTGCTTTATTTCCTTACAACTTAGTACCACTACCAGGGACAGACCAAAATACTTGAATCCCTGCATGTAATAGTCCATTCTTCAGATCAGTTTTGAAGGACTGAAACACCAGGACCTGGGTTGTTTTGATGGCAATTGGCTTCTTGAGAGTTTGAATTGGAACTGAGCTAGACTGGGGTGAGGCAGGAAAAGCTCCCAGAGTGTTTAATGTCACTGAAAGATTGATCCTGAACTATAGGATCAGTGTGAGCATCGTCATTGACCTCAGTGACAACAGACTCAGGCCTGTGCCTGGTTTGAAAAGTTCTTATTGATTTATCATTTCCACGAACAAAGGAAAGTCACCGCTTCAAAAAGGGTGTCATACACTTTACTGAAGACAGTCTCACTAGCTTCAGTGAAAATTAAAACCTTTGGATTTCAGTGGGTGTGGCATTAAGTTCCACTTTCCTTTTATGAGGGACATTAGTCCCATGTATGAATTTGTATGCATTAGGCTATACCAGAAATGTACGCAAGGAGAATGAATACTCACACTTTTTAGACTGTGCTTGGGAGATTCAATATATATTGTGGGTGAGCTTTTGTTTCTGCTAATATCTAAGCATAGAATTATTATTTTTGGATTGGACTATTGCATATAGAAAATATTAAGGGATAGCCAAATAGTGTATGGAACTCTATGAATGTTTGCAGGCTGATTCCGAAGCACATGCTTTTCAATATAATAGTCTTTCATTTTTTAACAATAGATAGTTTCAATCCTATTCTGGACTTTTTGTTCCTTTGCAAATTTGCATTCTGTCAGTAATAATAATAGACCCTGATTCGTCTTGTCGTTCATTTGCATTGCACAGAGATAAACTATCTCTAACCTTCTGTTAGCAATGCAAATAGTTTATTTCTCTTTGTCCTATATTTGTCTCATAAAGACATGTAGACATCTTTTTTTTTTTCTACAGTATTTATGAAAAAAAAAAACAGTCATCCCACTTGAAAACCTACAGCATATACAGTGTTTTGAGCCAGTTCCTCACCAATAGGTTAGTCTACAGAACAGATGTCCTATGCAAAACGCATAGGCTACGAAATGGGGTTAGAAGAGAGTAGTTAAAGTCCTGCTACAGTTTTCTATATCAGTTCAAGGTTTGAAATGGAAATAGCTGCTCTTAATGAAGGATAAGAGAACAAGACTAAATAAAAATATTTCTGGTTTGTTTGGAAATGTTTTCTGTCTCTTTCCTTTTTGATCATAAATATTTAGGCATGAACTTAAACTTTAGCCTCTTATTTCACTGAAATCTCATTATGTTCAACACTAATGTATTTAGCTGAAGTTTTCAGAAGCACCTGAGTGATATGGAAACTGAAAACCCACTTTGAAAGTATCTGGAAAGTCCCATTCTAAACTAGGGAGATTTTAATGTTTGAATGACAACAGTATTGTGAAAATGTGTCTAAGGAACATAGCTGCACAACAGCCTCTCTGCAGCTCTGCAGCAAATACATAGGATAATTTTCATCTTCCAAATCACTCACTCAGACATTGTGGAAAATATTCCTCTAAGCATATCATCTCTGTATTTTAGACCAGATACTTCACTAGACAGGCCTTTCTTTCAGATTAAAGGCCTTACACACTCAAAGCTAATTTCTTTTCCTTTCCTTTCCTTTCCTTTCCTTTCCTTTCCTTTCCTTTCCTTTCCTTTCCTTTCCTTTCCTTTCCTTTCCTTTCCTTTCCTTTCCTTTCCTTTCCTTTCCTTTTTTTTTTTTTTTAAGAAAGAAGGAAGGAAAAATGCACAAGAAAATATCCAGAGCATTTAGATAATACTTAAGATTTTATTTGTTTTATTTTCATCCCTTTGATTCTCTACTTCCTATAGCTAAAGCTGGGCATATTTCCCACTGTATAAAAGCAAATTCCTTGCCCTGAAAATAAAAAGCTCATGTTCTTGCCCTTCAAGCCCACATCTAGCAATATGACAACAAAACCAGCATAGCTGTGATAATGTAAACATGAACCAAACTGCAATCAGACCCAAAAAAACACTGACTTCTCTGCTCTTTTCCTCTCTTCTCTCTCTGCTGTTCACAACGTCAATAAGTACTTTATCATGGGCATCTTTGTGTTTTTTTTTTTAAAAAAAACTAACCAAAGAACTGGAAAATGCTACTGGAAAAAAAGAGCCACTTGACAGGTTAAGGGAGGAGAGAGGAATTTATTGCCTTTTTGTTTGCCAGGAGTGTGGTTTTCTGTCATTTTTCCCTTTGAATTGAAGGGCATTTCCCGAGTTCTTTAAGGGAACTCTGCTGTCTGCTGATAGACGTTACCAGTGATTAGCAAGGAAGGTCACAATCTTAATTTTTGTTCCTCCATTACAAGTAAACGTCAGCGGCCGACTCTGCCATGGGGAACGTGGCTTTCTTGCCATGGTAGCTTTCTTTGCTCATTTTTAATGAGCGAGCATTTTGTCTTCCCTTACCACTAAAACCATTTGGAAAGCATAGGGGCGGCTCTTGCCAATCCGATTTTAGCTATCAGCACAAAGCACTGACATCTCAGGGCAGTGTTTGGAAATCCGACACACTTAAACCCTGCTGCTGCTGCATCCCTGCAGCCAGTGCCAGTGAAGCCCTGTCTGCTACCAGCCTGCAGAGAAGGAACCATCTCCAAAATGAGATGTTCTGGGGTGATGTCTCCTGCAGAGATAGAAACTGAGCCAAACTGAGCCTTCAGGAGTTCCGGAGTTTTCCTCCGGGAATGCTTTGACTTCAGTCACATTGCCCACAAATGAGCATAATTGAACTTTGCACCATTCAAAATCATGCAAAGAAGAAACCACACACACACATACACCCTCACACACACACACACAAACACAAAAAAAAGGAAATGCTTTTGAGATTTAATCAAAATCAAATAGGCAAGGACAAACTGTTATATGTAGCTCAGGGGCCCCACTGGTGTAAAGCTGTGGCCTGTATGTCAGCTTTCCTCAGCCAAGGTCCTAGGCCAGAGGGTCCTAACCAGAAGCACTTTCATAGGTGAAGTTTGATTTTCTATGTTTTTTTAGATGTGTGTAGGAAGAATGAAAAACTTTTCAAGATAGAAAAGAGATAAAAGTAAGAAGTAATAACTGAGAGTTGGAGGAGTGAAGCTCTTGCAGGTTTATTAGGCAGTTCTCCAGCCTCTCTCTCACTTCCACAAAGAGAAGCAAATTAACTGTTTAACACAGGGATCATATTTCCGGATATGACAGGAGGAGACAGAGTATGAACAGATACAAATGAAAAGTCTTCTGCCAAAAATTCAATGCTCTTAAGGAAGACTAAGTATCCTGGGCATCTACCAGGATTGCTAAAGGAAATGAGGAAAGAAATTAGTGAAGTCTTAACAGATTTTTTCCAATTGCCCCAATGACAGGTTAGGCTTAGGAGCATGGAAAAGTGAGAAACACAATGCATAGACTTATTGCAGCCATGTTTTTTATTATTAAGGGGTCATGAGATACAGCAGGTAGTTAGCATCCAGTTGGCTCAAAGTTATTTCCTGGGGAAACAGTTTTGCGGGATTTAATGAAATCATGATATAATACTCTGAAAAGACTAATTTAACTGCAGATAGCCAAATGGATTAGGCTGAGGGGCAGTCTTGCTTAACAGTTGTTTGAAAGTCCTGGAAGATATTGCTAAACCTGTCTGGGAAATGATTTTCCCATCTTGCAAAACTTTTTGAGATTTTCAAATATCTTCCTGCTCTGGATCAGGATGATAAACAAGACCTTTTCACTGAGAACAGATTACCTAAATATCATCAGTTTTGAAGATTTCAAGGATAAATGAAGAATAAGAAGCATTTCCTAACTTTAATCAGATGGGAAGATGATCTTACAGCACAAGCAAGATTAACATGTCTGATTAAAATATTCTGATCATAAATACTCAGTAGATCTAGTCCAAGCTTTGTCATAAATCTCTGTGTAGCTCTGAGTGAGAGAGCAGGTGAAGATGCAGATACACCATCTGCTGAATTGTGGTGATGATAACAATGTCTATTTCACAAGGGGATTGTAGGGATGGCTTAGTTAATTTTTATGAAATATTTTAAACAAAATATTCTATAATCTATACTCTGGTTCTTCAAAAACAGTGGCCTCTTCTGTTGCTCATTATTTAGGCCACAGCCTCAGTGTCCCATTGTCCCAGACTCAGTTTTACATCTGATGAGAGGCCATTGATTTCAGCACTACTGCATCAAACATGAACTTGTTCTTTGTGTCTTGCAGCATTTCAGTTTCATATCTTGCTATCTGAAAATATCATTAGGGTGAGAAAAATCGGCTCTGAAACAAAATTAGAAAATTTCATGTGACCTTCAGTGGCAAATTGGACCAACTCTGAAACAAACATTACTAATGACTAAAGCACTTTAATAAGTCTGAATGACCTTTTAAATTTTTTAAAGACCTGTACTTCTTATTAAAGGGCAGTAACTTTGATGCTGAGATTCAATCTATTCTTAAAAGAAAGTATTTGACTACAACAGCCATATTCACCAATGAAGTGAATGTAAATAGCTTCACATTTGATTTTTCCAGTTACTTTAACTTGTCTTATGCTTGCTTTATGCTTCTGGAATGGGAAAGGGCAGCCATAGAGACCTGTGATGCTATGAGATTTGAATTACGAGTCATACTTCAGAAATGAATCTCAGAAGGGAATCTCCAGAAGTCTTGGTTTTCACTGGCATGCAGCAAGTACTTTGTCAAAGAAATCTTGTTTGGGAAGGCATTATGTAAATATAGAAAGATATATGACACATAGCTATTTTTCAAATAAGCTCTGACACATCAGGGCTGCTGAAGCAGTTCAGGGAAGCTGAATTTTGACTGTAGTTGACCAGCATAAATCTAACAAGATCAGGGCATCTTTCAGTTGAGGTAAAACAGAGTCTAGTCCTCAGACATCTTTTTGCACTTTCAAATTAAGGATCTGATTAATAGAATAAGGATCACTGGCCCAGGAGGTTACCCTAATGAACTAGACTGTATGAATGCTAACACTAAATGACATCAAATTTAACATATTGTTCTGTCTGATTCATGGTTTTTTTCTTTTTTTTTCCTCATGTCTCATAGCTGGAGTTTCCCCTCCTACATCCTGGGACAGGTTCTGTAAAAGAGAGACATTCTGGAAAGAGATAGGAATGTGATGCTGGCTTATAGCAAGTCTATAACCAGCACATCTAACAACCTTATTAAGTATATTTTGACCTCCTGAAATTTGAAATATACCATATGCCTGGACCAGTGTTCTATCAAGAAAAGGTGATTTCCAGAAAGTGTATTTCCTGCCAGCTTTTCATATTTCTAGGGAAAGGGAAGTTATTTTAAATCAACACTCTGCAAAAGACTATTCAACTTCAGTGTAATAGAGAACACATACAAGGTCATGGTTTACCAAACACATAGCCACTAATAAAGTGGGATTTGCCTTTTTTTTTTCCAGCATTTTTTAAAGACATGCTAACAGTTATGTATATAAACGTGATAAATAGGAGCTTTGTTCAGAAAGGATATTTGTGGTTAGCTAAGAAGTTCTCAAGTCAAAAGGCATAGGTATAGAAAAACACCAACATTGGGTCTCATTTGATATTTCTTTCCTGTAATTTTTCCTTAGCTTGACAGCACAAACCTTGCCATTTGCACCCCACAGATTATTTCCATCTTTGTGTCTGAACAGCCTCTGTGCAGAGAAATATTTTGAGCTTGCTTTCTGGCTCATTCTAGCACTATGTGGTGCTTTCTAGGCTGTCTGAACACCACAGGCATGGCCACACCTAGTAATTATTTTAATCATGCCTTCATTTTACCTCTCGCCTGTAGCACTCACCCTACTTGGAACACCTCTGGTAATTAGAGCAAAATTAAATTAGAAACTGAGCTAAAGCATGTGTCTACTAGAGGCTGGAAGGGAAGCAGGGCCACCTCTCAGGGCTCTGTTCATTTTCCTCTTGAGACTGGGGGGCATCACCCAGCTCCACTGCTGAAACTCTTTGGTGCATTCCTTTCACCTACCTAGTTCATATTTCAGGTCTCCTTAACATTTCCTAATGTCTGCAGTAAAACATGACACCAACCCAACAGAAAGAAAACATGAAGGGAGACACAGCTTCGATGGGCCAGGAAGTAATATTGTCTTTTTGCTGTGCCCTAAGGACACAGTCCAAGCAACATCACAGTATCCTCTTCTCCTCCACTACCTATGAAATACTTTTGCTTTTTGATGAGAATACAAGACAAAGAGCTGAAGAGAGAAGAGGGGACAGGGGAATGTCTAATGAACACTAAAACCATGCTTTATTTATGGTAAGCCCCCACAGGTCCCCTTTAGCATTCTGGAGACTTGAGAGAAATGTAGACTAACCCCCAAAAGAGAGACTTAAGTGCTTTCCTCCCCCTTGAGCATCAACTGAGATTGAGAGAGGAAAAGAAGGGGAGAGTAGCAATAGCCTCAGAGGAGCAAAGCATAAAGTGCTGGTTTCCCTCATACAGCTGATAGGCTGCTAGGAAGGCAGATGAGATAAAAAGAATGATCTGTGCCCTAGAAGAGAGAAGCACTGCTTTCCAGTACCTGTTTTCTTGGACAATAGATGCAAGATGAGCTTTTTCTTCCGCAAAATGTCTTCTATTTTAAGGCCTGGTGCTGTGAATATTTGCCCATATTTTTAAGTTGAATATCAATGGGAAGCATTCTGTTAAAAAGTACTGCATTGTAGGCATAAGGGAAACAAATCGGACTCAGGACTGAAATGGTAGTTCGAAATTGCTTTTAACTTTTCCTTCCTCAAGTTATAATCAAGATAACCATGCACGCTAAGAGTCATAACATAAGGGCAAGAACAGTCCATATAATGTATAAGGTGTTCTCCTTCTGACCGCTTCAAACTATTGATAATGTTTCTTTTGAAAGCAGAGCTTTAGCTTTTCTTTTGAAAGCTAAACCTAAAGCAGGACAACATGAAGATTTTCAGCCTGCAAATATGCACTCATTGATCAATTTCACCTCCATGAGTAGAGCTGGGGATAGTAAGGTTATCACACATTTACATGTCTGTTAGACTTGTAATAAAAAGTAATAAAAAGTTGGGCCACACTATTATCCATGTAATCAGTCATCTCTCTCTTCTGAAATGAGAAAGTTGAGGAGTTGACCCATGTTGATTCAGATTTGGTGAGCGTTTTCTCCCCCTTTTGTAGGAGCTGGTTGCTAATATGTGAAATACTTATTCAGAAATGCAGTAGTTTTCCTTGCACAGGATGAGAAAAAGGGAGGACTGACATGGAGTTGCAAAACAGTTTCCCATTACCAAATTTGTTTTTCTCCCATTGAAGGAAAGAAGGAAAGGGTCTAAAAGGTAAGCAAAATCAAAAGCAATATGAAGAAAATGAAAACTCTCCCCAAAAATCTGCTGTTTACAAAAGGTCTCTTGGTAAGAAATAATCATTAGTGAATTTAGCCAGTTCTGACTTTGTATAACCACATCTGAGCCCAGAGAGAGAAAAATAAGGAGTTTGCTAGGAGTCTCACCTTCTCTTTTAAGTGAAGGAAGATGAAATAGAAGTTAATTTCCTTTCTTTTGTTTTGCACTGTCAGATATGTCATATGTTGTATAGCAAATCTAACTGCTACTTTACCCACCAATAACATACAGGTATTTACGCTGTATAGCGTAAATAGCACAATCCACTCAGAAGCATCCTCCAGCTTTTCATATTGTTTGGAAGCAATGCTGATTTCATCACTTTTTAAAAGAATACTATGAAATAAGGAAATAAAAAAAGGAGTTTCTTGTGTGGTTGCCGTTAGCTAAAACTGGAATTCAGCCTAACATACTACTGCTCCCTTGAATCAACCTTAGCTTCTTCTGACTAACTATATAGGTGTTTGTCTAGCTGTCCTGATGTTTTTTAGTTCCTTCCAGGGTATTTCTGGATGGGGTTTCTCTTAATGGGTGGACTGGGGCACCCAGGAACCCTTCTGCACACCTCAGTGCACCAAACCTCCCCGGCCAAGCCTGCCTCCAGCCGCAGGCGCCGCCTTGGCCTGCCCGGACTGCAGGTCCTGGGTACAGACGGAGGCACGTCCCTGCTTCCCTTCATTAGGCTCTTCCTGCCCTGCATCGATTCCCACCTCGCTCCTGTGGTTTGCAGAATTGCTGCAGACCCGCAGTGGCGGCACTGGGGGCATGAGCTGAGCCAGCACCATGCCTGGGGGAGCAGGATACATGCCCTAAGGAGGCTCGCACCCACTTTGCCCTCGCCAGTCGATCTCTGCCTGCTGTAAATGGGTGCATTGCTCTTTAATTGGCATCATTACTTCATATAATGTTTTCTAATTATATTATTGATTTTCTTTCTTTTTAATGGATCCCCCTTCCAATTCACCCTCAGTAAAGACACTGTCAAGCACCGCAGATGCATCTCCAGGGAACTTCTTCCAACTGCGTGCATTGCACACAGCATACAGGTGTTTCATTCCATATTTGCTTCTTAGTTGGCCAGAAGCGATATTGTTTGGCAGATGGGAGGGATCACAGTCCACTAATAGAGTCAGGCACACTAACTACTATTCTACAATAACAGGCAGGATAATTATTCTGCCGAGGTCCCTTTCTCTGCTTCACAACCCAGAGAAGCTGCCCACACAGTTAGGCAGAAAATAGATCTCGTATGTATCAAAAATTTCTGTAACTTTAAAAATATTCTCATTCCACACTGGAAAACACAGAGGAGCACCCTAAACAAACAAAACCAGCGAGAGGGTCCCACACCTAGGGAAAGGTAGCAGATAGGCAGCAATGGCACTACAGTGTGTCCTCCTAGTGCAAGCAGAGAGATACAGGGAGTTCTGCCCATCATCTGAGCTCTCCTGAGCTGTGTTGGAGGATACAGTTTGTGTCCTCAGCCCTACTTGAGTGCACTAGCCTGTCTGATCCAACAGCCCTTGCTGGACATGGATTTAGGGAGAGGAGGAACAGGGGACATGGCCTCCTCAGCTGTCAAATCAATTCAAATGTCCCTATCCTCTTGCTCTAGGTATGCACTCAACATAACTGCAAGAGTGTTCTGCTAGAAAGCTGGGGTAAACTAAAGATTCAGATCCTCCTTTTCCATATGCTGTGAAGCAAGAGCTGCTTTCATGGAGAGGCTCTGTGCCTGGCTGCATGAGGGCATGGGCAGGAAAAAGAAGAGAAAGGTGCAGCAAAATACATCCAGGCTGAAATTGATATATATAAATTCACACACATATGCTTCTGTCCAATTTTGATTTCAATGAATCATCTATCTCTAACAACAGAACATGCTCAGAGTCTTCCCTGGGCAGTTCTGTTCATCTGCACACTGAAGTCAATAGGGTCAGTCAATTTACAGCTTCAAAAGTAATCTCACATGAGCTGGGCCCACTCTGCAAACTCTTGCCCTAAACCTCTTTCAGTGGCACTTCTCTTTCTTTGCAATCGGGACAGTGTAAAAGTAGACATTATAATGGCATAACTCGCCTCACACACACTTTTTTTTTTTTTTTTTTGATGTCATTTTGGAATGAGCTACACCACAATGATATATACACTAAAAATAAACTTAAAATGGAAAAAAAAAAAGTGTTTGCTCTGAAAACTAGACTACTGTTATACTATAATAGATGTTCCAGAATAACACCAACATGCTGATTTCCTCTGTAGAACATCTGTAGAGGAACTGATCCCTGCCTACCCCTTTGCTCCAAGAGGAAGAGAAAATTAGAGGGGCACTTTTTAGCTGGGAGAAAAATGTCTGTGTGAAATGTTTCTTCCCCTCTAACTCTCCTGCAGAAAGCCTGGTGCGAGTGATTGCATGCAAAACAAGTAAAGCTGCCCCTTGGGCTGCAATGGTGGAGCATAACAGACCCAGAAGACCCTCTTCTTTACCCTACAGGCCACTCAAGTGGTTCTCAGCAAAGCTGACTCAACAGGATCCAAGTTTTGGGTTCAGTCTCTGTCATGAGCCCAGCAGGGCTGAAAAGAGGATTTGAAGCCAACTTGAAGAAGTATTAGCGCCTTGCCTTTCTACTTATTTATTTATTTATTGCGCTTTATAGGCTTCCATGGATTTTAAAGCTAAGAAAAATACAGGCTTCTGCCTACAGACCAACTTCTTTTCTGGCACAAACTGCAGGTGACATCAATGTCAGTGAAGCTACATTGGCTGATGGCAATATCTGACTTGATTGCCCAGATACCTGATGCTGTGTGTCATTAGTTTTCATTTATGTCCTAAGCACTTTGTAAAGAAGCAAGAGTAAGACGCCCTGGCTGGACAGCAGGCTGCTGGCTCTGCAATGCTTGTGCTGCCCAGATGGTACCATCTGTTGCCTACTACTACATACTTGGCCTTCCAACATAAGTGCCAGGTCAGTTGCTATTTCATTACTCATTAAAATGTTTAACCAGAGGACTGAACACTTGTACAATCAATGCACCACATTTTCAGAAGAGTAAATGCAACTTTTCTACTGCTGAGGGAGATGATTTGAGAGAAACAGGAGTGGAAGAGGAATTACAACCCTAAGAAATACCATTGCAGCTACTAAAAGGAGAAATGCAGAAACTCCTTTCTGCGTTTCAGTATTTCTGAATTCTAGAGCTCCATGACAACCTTTCAGCATCCTTTTCCCATTCTTTTTTTCCTGTGGTCGTGGATTTTCACAGCTGTCATTAAATGGCACTCTTATATTATACCTCTGAAGCACATTACACACATTACCAGCCACCTGTAGGCTGTCAGCCACTTCTGGACCGAACAACCAGGTTGCTGTTGACACCATCAGCTCTGCTGTACTTAGGACTGAAACTTTTTCTCACACTCTGGTCTCCACATCCCCAGCAAGAACACAGACGGGAAATCTGGCAACCTGTGGGAACACATTGGTTTGACAGTGCTTAATCAAGGAAGCAACCTGCCAGGCACTGAAGTCCTGGGCTACTCTACAGCCACTAACTTGCTACATATAAGAGTTTCAGTAAGAAAGAAAAAGCGTGGAGGTTTTGCTGTGTGCTGTCAAGAAGGGGGAATGAGAAGGGAAATTACACATATTTTATTTTCAGATTGTGTATTAGAGCCCTATACAGATTTTTAAAAGCAATATTTATGAACATCCAAAAAAAGATATGAAAAAGCAAGGGTGTCTTGTTCTTTTGCCCTGTGTGTGCACATCTGTTGTTATTTGTCTCCTAGTTAAAGACAAACTGAAAACACTGCCAGCTGTGTTGAGAAGGCATAAACAAAACTTGTGGCTTCTCAGTTATGGACAAAATCTTAAGATAAATTGAACTTCTTCAGGCTAACTCAGTCAGATGATAATCCTCATTATTGAGCTCTTCATATGTAATGAGCCAAATTCCCGTCTCCTAAATGGGTGAGGTGTCACACATCTTCACAAATTTACATTCCCACCAGCTCAAATCTCCAGAAGACCCATCCCTTTTGCTACTCAGATTTGCATTAGCACCTCCTGACTCATTCAAGGCCGATGCCTGAGTCTGCAGTAAACACGGAGTGAGAAAAATGCCCAGCCCTCGGGCACTTACAGCCAGACACATAGCACAGAGGTGCCGACAAAGGAATAAAAAACAGGGTTATTGAGGACATATAGCTTTAAATGGACTCTGCTGAACTGAGCTATACTCCAAACGAGACTGTGTTTTTTAAGATTGTATCTCTTCATATGCTCTATTGCATTTCATAATGCGCTTCTGTGTGGGCTCTATAGCCCTTTCCACAGCTCTGGCAGGGCATATTGTAAATTTTACTTATACTTCCATTTCATACAGTTTTTGCATCCTTAATTCAGAGCCATGAGGATAATTCCAGTCAGGCTCTTTTAGAGCTTGAGCCCAGAGAGCTTGAGTAACAAAACCCTTGTGAGATGTGGAAGCACGAGGCTGGGCTCCCAGCAGGCTTCACTCAATTAAATTAGCACGTATATTCACCTATCCTGCAAACACCAGTGTAAGCCCTTGTTCCCTGGTGGAGCAGGAAGCTTCCATGTCGCTGAGGACCTAGTCCAATCCATACATATTCATTTTCATAGAAGGTACTTTCTCTGAAGGTATGAGGTGAAAACATTCCCATGGCTGTCCCTGTCAGCATTACAAACTAGGCTTTATCTCCCAGAAGTAAAGCCCTAAGTAATAGCGACTATATGAGCACCTACTCAGGGCTGAGATCAGGTAAATTTATTTTTCCTGGTGTCAACATTTGGGTCCCTTTGGGCCAGGAATCCACTGCTTAATCACCTGCCCCTTGCACATGGTGGCCTGCCCACATTGCCTCCCACCAGCCATTTTAGGTGCCCTAGAGCATTCCAATCATGCTGATGTGAATATAATGGATGTGAGCTAGGGAAGTCCTGCACTGTGCTAAAACAGCAGCTTGGATCCAGAAGGATACCCTGGGGCACCTGATGGAGCATTAGGTGCCTATACTTACATAGAACATCTTTTCCTCCGTGTCTCTAACTTTACAAGCCTGACACATAGCTTACTGGACAAAGTAAAAATCTAGAGAATCTATGCTCAAACTGTGCAAATGCAGCAGAATGTAACTATTTTAATCCTAATAAATATTTTCTTTTTTTTTAGACTTTGTCATTGCATCAAAAAAAGGAGGGAGAGATTCAGCTTGAAGAGCATCTTCCGTCATTTGGCAAAAAGACTACAGGAAAGGCACATGAATGTTGAAAATAAAGAATCAGTCTTATTCCCTGCTCTTCCCCCCAGCTTTTGAAGGTACAACAAGGAAGTCCTGGTGTTTCAAGTTCCTTAATGCTAGATGCTCTGTGGCACTTGTCCATTTGCAGACATGGAAGGCAACTTACCCAGCTTTTAGCGTGGCACAAGATAATAGCAAGGCTTGAAACTGATGACATGCAATCAGTGGGAGCTGGAAGCACCTGTGACACCCATGGGTGCTCTGCTCTCCTGTCCTCAGCTTGTGACAGCCCCTTACCTGCCTTTGGCCTTTGACATGCAGCAGCTCCCACAGTGGTGGAAAGATGGATAGGCAGCTGATTTTGCACCCATCCGGTGAGCGCTCCAGCCAGAAGGTGGGGGGAAGGCAGCATGCCCCCTGGGGAAAGCAGCTAAATTGTTATTATTTTATATATATACATATATATATTTATACACACACACACACACACAAATATTTGAAAAAGATAGATTAACTGAAGCGTTGCCTCTGTTTCTCGCTCACACTAACAGTCACCAAGGCCAGCCCTCGGAAGATCCCATGCAGGATACGACATGTTTGTTTACAGTCTGCCTGGTTTAAGTGGTGTTTCTTTAAATTGTTTTTACCACAGAAATCAAGCATCACTACTGGTTTTACATAGACAAAATGCGGGGCATAGCAGTGAACAGCTATTTTCTTTTTACAACCTTGGCAATACAAATGTAATTGATTAAATGCCTGAACTCCAAACCGACAGAGACTTGGCAGTGTGCTCCCTCCAGGGGATGCTGGATTTTCCCCAACTTTTAAGAGGCAACTAACACTTTCCTGAGTTGAAAGAGTACTGGGGAGGGCTCAAGTTTTGCCACCTTCTCTCTCCCACATTTCCTCTCCCCCTGTTCTCTTGTCCCGCAAACACCTATGCACACATTTACACACACTCAAAATATAATTCAATGCATGGCTGCACTTTAGCTCAGCCCTTGGTTACTTTAAAAGTCTGCATTCGTCTGTTTTGTTCTTTTATGGGAAAATAATTGATTAAGTCTTTGTGGAGACAATGGTCTCCTCCTTGCTTTACAAGTGTTTGCTGTCTGTATGTTTATTGTTTTCCATAGCAGTCCGGGAGACCCTACAGTCTGACCTAACAACTAACAGTAAACCAGGTTTCCTATTGCAAACAAAATAGTGTTAAAAGGCTAACAAAAAAAAAAAAAAGTCAAATGGCATTTTTAACTTGTGTAAAGATAGCAAAAAATCAGCCTGTGTTGTAGCTTAGGCACTGGAAATTGCCTTCTGTTCATGACACCAAATTCCTGCTACTTCCAAAGACAAATGTCATGATGCAAATTGTAAGTAAGTAGATACTCACTTAAAAAAAAAAATGCAGACCGCCTTTCCAAGCCACTTGGGCCAAAATGAACAAAAGGTAGAGCATATACTTGGGCCGGGGATAAGTGCTACATATAGGCAAGCAAGGGACAGCATGGCATTGTCCATGATGTGGAAGGGACATACCTCTGCACAGATAGATGTCCACATGCATACAGACATTTTTGAGCATTATTGAAAAAGCCAGGAGATACTGTACTGTTTCTCCATATCAAAAAAAAAAAAGTTGTCTGTATTTTATCCTTGAAAACTCCATTTATTTTAACAGACCTAGACCAGCACAACATTAAAGAAAATGTAGTGAGAGTGACCACAGTCTTTGGACTTAAAGCCAAGCTTTCCCCAAGAGGAAACATGAAAAACCCAAACTTCCATTCTGACTAATTAGACAGACAAACCTCAGGCATGAAAGCTGGAGATGGAGTTCATAGCCAGCATTTTGGTGCAGGAACCCATTTTTAGCATAATTGTTTATATGAGCTTTCTTCTTCTTCCTTCTGGCTTTTAGGTGCTGGTGGGAATGCATTTTATTTAGAGTTGACCTAGACATGAGAGGATATTGCTATTCCTCATCCTTGTTAAAAACAAGTCTTAGGATTTTTTTTTTTTCCTCTCATGGGGAGCCAAGAAGGAGGTCAGTTAGACATTGCTGTTGCGGACAGTTAACATATAAAATATTTAGTATCAGCAGTTAGAGAAGCGAATCGGTCATTTTTAGTTTTACATTTAGTAGAGCTTGCCTCGCTCAGTTTTCATGTGTTCTATGTACCTTGGAAGAGGAAAACAAAACTGCTTTTTCCACTACTAGCTTGTTTCTTACTGACCTAACTGAAAATGGTGAAATAATACAGGCAATGATATGAAAGAAAGCTGCCTACCGCTAAAATCTTCAAAAAAATCTGCTTCCAATGGTTGACCTTTCTTTAAAACTTCCAGTGCAAACACACACTTTCCTATCTTTAACTAGTTCTTGAAGTTTACTAGCTATGAAGATCAGTGAATAAGTTTACAGGCCAACATAAATAATTTCTTAAATATATACAACTGGTTTTTATCTCTTTTATATGCATTTTATTCTTTCAGAAGCTTCTAGCTGATTACTTACCGAGCTGTGCCCTGCTGTGTAGCAGGCAGCAAAGGGGTCCTTTCTCCTACAGGGAGAAATCCAGGGGTAGGAACAAGTGAGAAACTGCATGGGACCCGAAATGTTTCACTGCACTTAATAATAGCCTCTATGATGGACGAGGCCAAAAGAGGCAGCCACTCTGCATGTACTGCAACAAAATACCATGTCAATGTCCACAGACATCTTTACAGTATTTTAATATTTATTAGTTCAAAGATATTTTCATAAAAAAAAATATAACTACTTGTTTATAGTTTAAGAACAAGTCCTATTTTATAGGCAATAAGGAGGTAGCTAAGATTTTTCCTACTGTATTTGTAATAAAAAAATTCTGAAATGCAATATTTCTGGAAAAGCTCTAATTACTGAAAGAAAAATTTGTTATTATTTTTGCCTTTTATACTTTCTATAGACAATAGCAAAACACCTGCTTATGCTTCCCAAAACATTTAGAAATTAAAAAAAAAATATGTAATAAAAATTTTAAAAATGGAAAAATAGAAAAAAGAGAATTCCAACATCAAAGATCCTTCCTCATTTGGGAGAGTACATAATTATTTTTTCATATTTCTCAGTTGATGCTAAAAGGAGAAACAAAAAACTGCAAAAACTGGCAGGTCTGCCAATAGCTGTGTTAAGATTCTGACTCGCAGCATCACTTTTTACAGCAAATCAGTTTAGCAGCTCTGTAACACCTCAGTGACTGGAACTGGTTTGAATTCCCAATAAATGAGAGAACTTCCTTCAGGTACAGATGATGCTGTTACAATGCAGGTCTTCATACCACTGAACTCCCTTACTGGCACCAGACTGCATGCCATGATGGGAACTTTACTCTCATTATTTACAAGCAGCTGACACAATGCAACATTTCTGCATGTTCTGTGCCATTATCTTTCTTTGTCATGTCGACGAATCAAGAAAAATGCCAGAGTACAACATTTAAAGGAAATTCAGAGATCTGACTGTGTTGTCAGTTAGTAAAAAAATGTGGAAAATACTGGTCTTCTAGATAAATAATGAAGAGTTGTCATCCTACATCTAAATTTTGGCTGAAATCTGTGGTTAAAACATACCACTATGTGCTCATTTCTGATTCTGCCACTTGAAGTGGGATGGTGATGCCTTCTGCAGAGGAAAAGCAGTGCAGAGCAGAGTGTCGAAAGACTTCCAAACTTTTAAATTGGTACTTCTGAACTCCAATTTACTGTCCAACTTTCAAAACTCTTTAATATTCTGATAGGCTAAATCAGGAATAAATGTTTCTACCTCTGATTAAAAATAACAAGCTGTTGGTAAAAGTGGAGCAAGGGCATGAAATGTACTACTTCACCTGTGTAGTTGGTGTGGGTCCAGTAAGACTTTGCCAGACTTTTGGGACAGGAAGTCTAAGAGAAAATATAATGAGAAAATGGGTCAAACAATTGCCTCACTGACTTGTTGCTCCAGAATCAACTGAGAGCGCAGCATCTTCCAAGTACATGTGAAGCAGCAGCATGATGGATATGAGAAAAGAAAGCAAGATGGCTACAGCTAAATGTGCGGTTTCATTGAGTTCAGCATTAATTTAGGAGACTGTAGTTACTTCAGACAGAGAGAGAAAGAGAGAGAAAAAGCTGGTAATGCTGCAGAGATGGTTATTCTAAAAGCTAATTCCTATATTTGCTAGTATTGAAGCATAGATAGACTTGATCCACCCCCTTTCACACTCCATAAGATGAATTTTATATTTTGAAACTAGCGTTGATTTCTCTAAGTGTGCCATCTTGAAGAGCAAATTGAATCTTTTCAGTAAAATAGTAGGTTATAAGAAACAAAAGCATCTAATTTTGGATTCGCATTACAAGAGCTGCTGAGTTTGAGACACAGAAAGCCACCAAATAAAACAAATGCTTTCTGAAACAGAATTTGCTGTGCGAACTAGCTGAGTTCACATGTGCGGTGCTCTAATTATTTGAGAATGTGACCTTTCAAAGAGCTATGTTTTATTCTAAAGGAAAGACCTTTTAAAGTCTGACATTGTACAAAACATACCATGTAATAAGTGTATTCTGACATTCATATGAGTGGCGTTGTTTAAACTAAGTACACAAAAACTGTGGTCAATACTCATCATGTTTTAATAGCCATAGTTCATGGAAGGAGCATTAAGCAGAACAGAAATCCATTTAAGAGCTTCAGAGGTGCTTTTTCCTACATGCACGCACACACTATACTGGTGCTGGACAAATAGATAAATGTAACCCATTGGACCTGCAAATCAATTTCTGTATTGTTAGAGACAAGTGAAAATGAGTCTTTTGCACTGTTGACCCCAGACAGGCTGGGCATTGGTAACAGCAGGTCAGCCTGCTGCTTCCTTTATGGCTAAGCGCTGATAACCCTGTTAAATTATCTCCAACTGAAACCTGGAGATTGTGGCTAAGAGTGAATAAAAACCTCGATGGTTTCCTGTGCTGTCCTAATACAGCAGTCGTGACAAAGTCAGGGGAAGCTGAGTTCATGGCTGAGCCCAACACAGTCGTCATGGCTTAGCTCTGGCCAGCAGGTTCTGACAGGTTGCACTGGGGTGGCTGGGGAGGTTTATTGCTCCAGGGTGTCTTCTCTGCCCCCCTGGAAAGATCTTACATTTGGGCAGTTATAGCAGAGCAAGTGGCGTAAGTGGTGACTCAGTCATCTCGATGGAAACTCGCCTAGGCAGAGAAAAGAGTTTTAAATTCACCAGGGCAAATCTCCCTGAGGTCTCCCTGGTATCAACCAGGATGTTCAGCAGTGGTACAGGTCACTTTATATCAGTGGCTTGGCCGCTGACTGAGGAGCGGGCTTTTCTCTGAATTGGTCTGTATTCTCTACAAGAGCCCAGAGCAGGACTCTAGCCCAGAGAAGCAGGAAGAGGATACGGATTCTTTTCAAGGGGGTCGGCCAGAGAGCAGGAGTAGGACTCAAGAGTAAGTTGTCAAACTAGAGAAATGTCCATGTATGCACATAGAAATCCTTCAAAACACAAAAAGTCTCCCCAGACATATGGCCATTCATAGAGATATTAGAAGTGCTCAGTTTTGTTACAAGAGACCAGCAAACATGCAAGCTATGGAGCTGCTCTGCGGAGAGGGATCTGGGCACTGAGGATCACAAAGCACGATTAAGTTATCAGTTCCTAGCTGTGAAAAAGGCAGATATTCTACTGGGAGGTACAAAGTGGAGCAAAGCCTCTAAAAGAGTCACCTGCTCTGATAAGCTTCTCCATATTCCTGTAGAGTGCAACTTGTTGAGGTGGGATTACTGGAGTGTCTGGGACCTCTGAGGAAAAAGTGCAAGGGCAGGGGTTGTTCAGGCTGTAGAATGCTAGGCAGATATTAATGCCATTTAGTTTGAAAAAGGCTGCTGTGAAGGAATAAAAAAAATCCTCTTCAAGCTTGGATAATAGAAATAGGAGTACTGCAGCTGCAGAACAGCAGGCTTAGGTTATGCATAGACAGGTTTTTGCAAATAATCAATGAACGACAACGAACCATTAAGAGGGATTATCTAAGAGTGACTGGATTCCCATCTCTGGAGGCACTTAAGAACACACTGGGGAAGTATCTGTCACGAGTAATACAGGTCTTTGAGGTAGGCAGCGCTCAGTCCCTTCCAGTCTGTTTTTCTACAACTCTAGGACACTGGTGAAACACTGCTTTTGAAAACTCAGCCCTTGGGCTAGGATTTATGGTTTGCACCTCCAGCAAACATGGCAAGTATCCAACTCCAACACGCACAGTGTGTATATTACTACCGTAGCTCTGGATAGCAACAGACTTTCAGGTTTGAAACAGTCACTGGAAACTGCTCTTCACAGAGCCCTGAGGTGAAGGGGATAGTCAGTGTATGATTCTGGAGTACGCCACTCTCAAAGAGAGAGAAGGCATGAGCAGCCAACAGAGAAAACCAGCAAGAAAAGAGCTTTCAGAATTCATCTTCTTGTCTGTACGTTCACACTTTTCATCATTTCTACATTGTGCTTTATTCTCCCTCATCTTTGCTATCAATTCAGAATTCTTTTTCTCTGCAGTAGATTTACAAGTGGCTGAAATCACCTGCTACCTTGACTAGCCTTCATGAGTCTAAAAGCATCACGAAAATGTGCAGATTGTACAGGCAGGGAGAGGCTTGTGAGAACGGCATATGCAGAGTGTGACAAAAGGCAGAAAAAAAGATTTGAATGAAAAAAAAAATCAGCATGTTGCTAATTGGCACTCTGTGAATGCCAATGTACATATTGTCCTTGTGGTGAAGGGTAGGTTATTGGTGAAGTATGTTAAAATATGTCTGTGTCTTTCTTTGTAAATAAATTGTTTGGAGTTCTCAGATTTCTAGCTAAATGGTTATGAAGTTTATCAGGGCTAGCAGACAGTGTTGGTTCAAAATAGGATCTTGCAATTATCACTCAATTACAGTCCTTCAAAATCAGACAACGAGGCACCATTGGCACAGCCCCAGGAAAACATTCTGTACAGAGATACTAATCAAGATGCTGCTCCTAACAGCTAACACGAAATTCTTTTTAATACATTGTGCACTGAGCAGTTTGATGTTGTCAGATCAATTTGCCACTTTGATTTTGCAGAGTCCCTGTGAATAAAGTGTAAGCTAAGGTTCTGATTCATTCAGCTATTCCATTATTTAACAGTGTATCAGAAGATTTTGCAACTGGTCTTTTATAGGGGATTTAGAGCATGTTCTTCAAGTGAGAGAAAGAGGCCATCAAGCAAGCAGCAATTCAGATTAAAGAATGCCATTTTCTTATGATCTTGCAAATGCAGAGAATGACACCATATCTTCACTTGAAGATCGGATTAGCGGAAACTGAACCAACAGTGGAAAACTTTTCAGCAGAACTTTCTGCATTTTAATTTGTTCATCTAGAAACACCACATTTCATTTCTGGGAAGGATCCAAGATAGTCACAGAAATATGTTATGTTTTAGTATACAATACTTGCATTTGCATGCACAGTTGAAGAGGTTTTCAGACATGGATAGTTTGTTTCTTCGTATTTCAGCAGGCCTAAGAAAACTGCAGTGCTAAACAGCCCAACTATAATATAGTTATCGAACACAAATCTAGAGTAAGAAAATATTTTAATGCAGTATTAAGGCAAAAGGTAAATCGACTCAGTTTGACAAAGTCCTCCCTAGATTCTTATCAGATATGTCTAAGGTTTGTCTTTCAGATGAAAACAGAGATTCCAGACATACCAGGAGAGACATCTACTCCAAGCAAGCCACATTTACCAAACTTTTCTACAATAAGCACTGTCATCACACTTTTGATGAACTCCAGCAGCAGCAATGTGAGCTTGCTTCTAATGCTTTCCAGCATTGCTCTGTGAAGCCCACTAACTTTTGAAGAAGTTCATACATGATAGTAGTGAGAAAGAAAGTTGCTGAACATTTGGAAGATAAGTGAGTGAATGATCTAATGCTATTGTAGGATACAAGAGTCAGTCCTCCCTGCAGCTTGTTTCCTTCTTTATAGTCCAGGTGATCATCTGGGTGTTTGATTCTCCATAGGCCTGTTAACATTCAGCTCGCACTTCTGTCTCATCCTAGCATCCTATTATGAATGTGAGTCACCCCATGGCACTGCTACAACTTCTCTTTCTTAGCTGCATTGCGTGCGCAATATCTAGAGGAACGATCCTAATGTCGTTAGATATGTAATGCAGAGTCTAGGAGGGAAGCTATGGCAGATAGCATGGGAATTTCCTCTCGTTGACTAACGTAAACGTTAGTTCCTCATGCAATTATTTCCTGAGAACCAGGCGTCAGTGTCTGAGGCTATTTTCAACTTCTGCTCAAAGACACAGATATATACAGTGCATGATAAACAAACTGCATCAAGCAAATAGCAAATTCTGTTAATAATTTCTTTCCCAACAGGAGAGCAAATAGTCATAACTTAGAGGCTATCATCCGTCTGTATTCCACCAGAAATACTACACGCAGAGTGTGATTTTTTTACATTATGCTGTAGATTGTTTGCATCTCTCTTTCAGTATTGTTGCCACCAGTTCTACAACTTGGCTCAACTCTGGACAAGAACTGAGAAAAAAAAAAAAAAAAAAACATAGTACGGTGTGAATTTCTTAGCTTTCATATCGTAGCTTGGCCTCTTGGTCAGTTTTTGTAAAATCAAGGTGAAGAAAGTATATTTTCAGGCAGATTAATTCCCCCATTGCCAACTGCCCTGACTTTCTTTGTCAGCCCCTGCCTCTCCTTTCTTGTAAGTGAAAATAAAAGTTCCCCTGGCGTTCTGGAAGAAAACTTGAGCCTCACTCCAACAAGTTTCTCTTCAGGCCATGTTTCAGATGCATTTACAGCCAGTTATCAACATCTGGAAGAGAAAGAATTAAGAGAACTGTGTACAAGGAGTAGGTTGAAGAAAACAGGTGAACACTAAAGAGGGAATGACTGAGCTCAAGAACTGACCTGGGCTCTGCAAAAATTGGAAGTTTAGGGTATACTGAGCTCTGCTTTGTTTTATTTTGTTTTGTTTTCTCTCTGGAAGAGGAGAAGAAAAGTCAGCCAGAGCTCTGGGATTGTTATGCCTGTGCCTTCTCTTCATATAGAGCTTGCCCAAAGAAGACTGTAACTACCAAACTACAAAAAGGAGAGATTAGCAATTAAGAAATACATCTTTGTAAATAGAGAAAAGGTGCTTGGTCATGAAGTGACAAGCAAGATATTAAAGACATTTATGACCACCTCTTCCTTCACCTATGGTATCCTCGTAAATGAGTTTTTGCTTTTAGAATCACGCCAGTCAGCTCCGTGACTCTGCAGCAACAATTGCACAGTCATTTCTGATCCTTATGAAATCCTCTATCTTTTTTTGAGGCCTAGCCAGGTATTGGCTTCTTACTCCTCTCAGCAGTCTGTCAGTCTCTTTTACCTTGAGCAACTGTCTCAGTGAGCTTTCCCCCGACCCTAATTCTCTTACCTACTAATTCCTGTCTAAATGAACGTCTGTCCCCCTGTTCCCTAGATCCCTATTCCACAGATATCATCTGTCCTGCAAAGTAAAGACAACAGAAAAGAAGGAGAGAGAAAACATTGCTATAGAAAAATATATATATATACATTTTTATCAAGCTTGAGCTACAGGAAAGGATGCAGGATGGGTGCAGGAAAGGGGGCAGGATGAGTGCATGAAAGCAGGACTGGCATGGCCTCACTCCTTGAGTTACTGTACAGCTAATTCATTGTTAACTAATTTCTCCAGACATCTTCTCTGGCTGTCAGTCAATCCCCAGCAAGGTGTTCTGGCTTGCACAGTGACATTTAGGTAAGAGGACTATGAAAACAGAAGATATAAGCAGTGTCAGAAGATGATATTTTTCACTTCTTTTTTCTAAAGCCTTAAGAGTACCCTTCTGAATTAAATGCAATTCAGGAAGTTGTTTATCAGTTTTTTTCCAGGATAAATTTCAACTAGACTGAATTTATTTTGCAAGTCATCTGCCTTCCTTGAAAACATCTGTATTTATCAGAAAACTAGTCTCCCAAAAGCTAAAATAAAAAACTTGCTCTTTGTTTACTGAAAGACGAAAATACTTTTTTTTTTGCAAATAGTATTATGTGAGAAATTTCCACAGGAAAAAATAATCTTCTGTCTTCAGATGGACACAAATTTATACTCAGATGAATCATAAATTGTCACGCTCTGAGGAGACGCAGCCCAGGCAG
>NW_010585723.1:446833-495837 GCF_000705375.1 Tinamus guttatus
CTTCTGACTTTGCGGTTCACTGCTTGTATATGTTGCTGACTGACATCCCCCTTGAAAGTTCAGTGAAATTTCAGAAAAATTTCCCCCCACCATGTGCATATCCCTCGCTTTTTAGTGAACTCTCAGCAAAGCGCTTTTCACCTCCTGTGGAGAAAAGCACACTGCGCAACAGATTACTGTTCTGGGCCAAAGAGTATATAAATACACACACACATAGATGTTTGTTTATATATATACATACATATATATATGGAGCATTTTTGGAGGCCAGCCGGAGAACAGTGTCATGTCCAGTTTTCTCATTAGTGATCAGTGGTATACCCAAGTAACGTGTACCTTCAGTGGAATATTCTTCATGGAATCGACTCATCTGGCTTCTCTCACTTTAAATTGGTTTTAGGCGAGCACAAGTTTGACGCTAATTTCTGCAAGAAGAGTGAAATGGTGCTCAACCAAGGCCCCATAGGTGCAGAGGTTGGTGCTCTGGAGCTTTGTGCGGTAACGGGGACCCTCAGTCTTGCTGGCGGCTCTGGTTCGGGTTGAATGCCCCCTGTCAGGACGTGAAGCCGGATTATCCCCCTGCGAGATGCAACCACCGGGGCTGGGGCTGCCGCCTGTCATCCTGTTTATTAGGAGAATCTGCAGGAGTCAGCCATGGGGAAAGAGGAATCTCACCACGACAACCCAACGCATAACGAGGCCCTGGGCAGTCGGAGCTTGTCAGACGCACACCCGGCTCCGAACGCTGCGCAACCTCTCGCTGGGGGTCGGCTGGGCCTTCCCGGCCTTCTTTGTTGCCGTTGTTAGTTTGAGGCGAGGCATGGGTTTGGGTTATGTAGGTTAACTGAGTCTCCAGTGGTCAAATACTCTCAGCAAAGGCCAGACCACAAAAATCAGCATGATAGTTATTTACCATAACCATATACAAAACCACAAGCAGCAAAGGTTCCCTCAATGCATTAGAGACACAGCATGTCTCTATATTAAAGCCTGTCAGTGTTTGTTACACTTTGCCTCCAAATTCCAAACAAAACCAAGGAATTCAACATCAACAGAAACAAACCAAAGACAAAAATAATATTTGAGAAGATAAAGCAAGGTTACACTTCCCTCTCCCTGGAATCCCTCTTTGCTTTAAGTTTGAATTGATTTTGCTTCATTTCAGCGTGGGAAGCTAGTGATACACCTCTATAAAACTCTCTTAACCACTCATAAATAAAATATCTCAACTGTTTAAGCGTTATCCACTCCCTCACACTGTAATGAACTTGCCATACATTTTAGTAATCTCTTATCATCAATCTAAAGTTCTGCAGCCAAAGGAGGTAGATAGCATGGGTAAAAATCAACACCCTCTGGCAATGTCAAAGAAGTTATTTCATTGTTTTATTCATATATCTAGTTATACATCTCGTCTAATCAGACACAGAATCTCTAATCAGACACACAGTTTTAGGGTGCTTTTTGAAGATACTTTTTCTTAAACTTAGAAAAAAAGATACCAAAAAATACAGTCTGATATCAAAACTTTCAATTTCATATACAAACAGATACACAATTTTGAGATCTCCCTTGTTTTTCTTTTTTTTTTCAGTCTTTCCCAACCACAACCTTTTTCCTTGTTCCCTCCAAACTAGCCCAAAATACGTTGTTCCCAATAATACTTCTTCAGAGTCTCAGAAGTTATGTTCTTCCCCATAGTATTTCCTCAGAATCTTGGATGTCTGGCACTTCGGTTAGCTCTGTCTTGCTACTGACTCAAAGACTTGTAGCTATAGGGTTGGGTTTTCCCAGGACAAAAAAAGAAAGCAAAACAAAGATAGGAGGTGAGAAGACTGAAACAAGATGTCCTTGCCTTCTTAGAGAAAACTCCAAAACGAATGAGTAAGGTTGAAAACATCCATGGACCAGTCCTTTTGACAATTCCCTTTACTCTTTTCTTTCTTCCTCTTCACGCCACGACATAAATAAAGTCACCTGACTCTCCATGCAATTGTACTGAAGAGAGATTACTTGGCTTATTAACTGCTCTTCCTCTGAAAGTTTCATTGTTATTGTTTAGCTCATCAATAAGAGGATTTGTAAAAATACAAATGCAAGTTTGGTGTCCATTTAACCAACTGCCTTTGGAAACCCCTCTTTGCAGAATACAAGAGAACATATGTCTTATTGTTTTACTGTTACAAGTCCACCTGCTGACATTTTCAGAGAACACAATGCAGCTTCAGTTGATTCAAAGTTGTTTTTAAGTGCAGGGAAAAATCATCAAATCATGCCAAACAAATTAAAATGAAGGAAAAAAATCCTGAAAATGTGAATTGTGCATTCTAAAGCCCAAAATTGTGAGCTTTTCAAACTATATTTGTGAAGATTTTAGGCATCAGGAACTCATCGGGCATGGATATATCACATGGGCTCCAAATTCGGGGCCCTGCTGTGAGTCAAGAGAAAGAAGCGTGACAGTTCCACTCTCCTATGTCTCAGCACAGTGTTGCACCCAAAGGCTTTTTCATGTTTAAAGAAGGCACTAATCTTTAGGGGCTATACCACCATTTGGCCCCAAATCATGATGTTCTTGTTTATCTCAGTCACCAAAAAAACAAAAATTATCAACTATTCGACTACTCTTAATTCTGAGAAGGTCCCATTACCTGCCTGAAATACGTCAAAGTAGCTTCCAAGAAGATAAAAAGCAGGAAAAGAAATGATGGCTAGTGATATATCCAGGGAAAACAGTGAGCCCTCAAGGAAACAATGGGAATGGATTAGGCAGGTCCTATCTGCATGACTCCAGGCAGGTTAACAGACTCATTTTTCTAGATCCAAAGACGGCAAGCAGACTGAAGTGCTAAAAATTTTGTCCTGTGAAGGTCAAGAGAAGGAGAGGAGAGATGTTTACTGCTGAGCGACAAGCAGGGGAATAAGAAGCCAGCTCCTATCTCCCAACCCAGAAGTAGGGGATACATCTGGATTTCTGAATTTGCAGGGAAAATCTAAAGTTTAGGTAAGATCAAAGATATGTGAACTTCTGTTGTTTTAACTATTTCCTCTACATAAGTGTATCTTTGGATGGATGAATAATACAGTGTTTTCGAAAAAGCTGTTTACAGTCACATCAATCATTGGTTAGAGCTGCATGGAAGGAAGTCTCTTTCTGGTGCCATATATAATTAAGCTCTATAGTTTTGGCCAGGTTGATAGATGAAATGAGGGTAGGCCTGCAACCCAGAGATCTACTCTCCTGAGCGAGACGAGGCATACAAAGCCACATGTTAAACATCCAGGTGAAAAGGAGTGCTGCATTGGAGTAAAGGGTTTTTAGAGAGGTGATGCCCAGTGTTCACATTGCATAGTTTAGGCTTTTGTAAGAAAAGAGCAGTGTGCACCTAAAGAGGGAGCTATATCCAGCATTCCTAACCAGCTTTTGAAGCAAATGAGATCAGCTAGCAAGGCTACATTTTTGGTGGCCTGCCTTAATACTACTTAATCTTCAAATTCGGTGGGATAGACCTTAAGCCCACACAGTTCACATTCTCACTCATTGCTTCCTGATGCCAGAGAGTCATGTTGGGCTGGTTCTCACTTGCTACTGCAGGAGACCACAGATCTTTGTTTTGAATTTGCAAAATCCAAGCTTAACTCTGATGTCTTTCTTGTCCTTCTCTTTTGCCTAGGACCTGTGTTCAGCTGTCAGCGCCTTCTGTTTGTGTTCCAGGGCGCTGTGGATGGAGGCAGGCTCTGTACCACAACCCTGAGGAGCTGTATTCCCTCCCCCTTCTCTTCCAGTAACAGAATGACAAAGTTTGCTGTTGCTGCACACTGGGTAATCCTTGCATATGGACCTCACCCAAAAATGGTCAGTCTCTCCAGAGGGCACTAAGTGATACGCCAGATTGACTCCCTCCAGAACAAGCATCACTAGCCAAGCCAGGAGGAGTCAGGCAGCAGCAGAGCCCCATCGATTTAAAGCCATCAGCCCCAGCTGAGAATCTGACTCTCCAATATGCCAGCGAGAGTGGAGAAACACATCTGCCCCTGTTCAGACTAGTTCGGATTTCTTCTCAAACCTAATTTTAGATCCCCTGTGCTATTATTTATTCAACAATGTGAATGAGATATAGATTGCCTTCATTGATTGCCGTCTTTCCTTTTCTTGTATTTTGCCTATTCTTTCTTAACTATCTCACAAGCGTATTACTGAATTGTGTCAAGACTAGAAGAGAGAATGAGACTATGTTGACTCAGACATGGAAAAAATAACCTTATTTTGTAAACAATATTCATTGTAAATTTCTTCATTTTAGTCATAAGTTATAGTTTATAGTTTCCTCTGCGTAAAACTAGTTGCCACAGTGCTGTTGCAATCCACATCACACATTTTTAACAAGAGCAGGAAAATGTGGCCTGAAACTGATCTTGGATGGTCTTCAGCAAATGCTGGCATTCCACTCTGCAGTAGAATCTTCCTGTCGTTTTCACACTGCCACTTACTTACACAAAACTTGTGTCCTCCTTTTATTTCAGTTTTTGCAGCATATCATGAAGCTGGCAACAAAATATGTGGTATGCTGTAAATATTTTGTGCTCACTTAAACTATAAGTAATTAATTAGAGTAGAAATAGTATATTAGCCTCCCTTTAGTAAAGGCAGGAAGGTAACTGACAGCTCTTTTCCTTGACTGAGAGGAAATTATCCTCTGCTTAGAGAAACCCATTTTGAAAAAGAAAATACATTACTTGAAGAAAATCTGCAGAGAGAAGGCTGCATAGACAAGTTAAAATAAATGTGATGAATTTTCAGTATGAAAAGGATCTTTTAAAAAGATCCTGTAACCAAGGTTTGCAAAGCATCCACATAACAACACTACTCTGACTAGAGTGCCCCAGGTTTCGATTCAGCTTTAAATTTGTTTCAGGATATGACTCTATCTCTAATTTCTGACCCTGTTTATTTCCCCTTTTCCATCACTGTCACTTGCATACACTCAGTAAACAAGTGAAAAACATGAGACTAGCTTAGGTTCTTATGTAATAGTGGAATAAAAACCAAAGACAGCAAGCCCCACAAAAATCATACATGCTGTGAAAATAAAAGAAGCTTTTGAAAGACTGGACAGATTTATGTTTTCTCTTCGTGTACTAGAGCCTCACACCCCGGGGCGTCATTTTCCAACTTACTGAGAATGACTGCAAGATGGGGGATAAAGCAGCACATAAGTACTCAATGTAATTAATTTTCATATAGAACATCAAGACATAAAAGATCAATCATCACAGGTTGAGAATTGCACATCACATTTAGAGGGAAAGTTTTCTTCCACTCTTCTCACAAAACTGCCACCAGATGCAAAATGGACATGAAAAACAACAAGGAAAATAAATAAATAAATAACAAATAGGCACCAATAAGCTACTACATAGATTTTTTTTTCAATCCTTATGCAACAGGAGTGTACTAAAAACTATACCACTGCAGTTGTCCTGGCTGCCTAATGCTATTCACTAGGAATACTGAGTTTTCCTGTTAACTTGCCAGGGCCCCACAAAACTTTGCTGAAAACACCTTTAGTGGTATAGCAGGAATCACTATTACCTATATAACCATGTCACCAGAAAGAAATGTGTGTTGATAATGAAGGCTGGGATATAGAAGATTGATATGTGAATAATCAGTGTCTGATTATCTAGAGTTCTAACACAAATTAGTTTTGTCAGTGGGAAATCCTAATGCAGAGGCAGCTGAGGTCAAGTCCAGGCGTCCAGCCTGTCTATACTAAATAGTTATGACTGAGTAAAAAGTAAGAAGTCTGCTGTTTCAGAATATTTTGATGCAAAAAAATCAACTTTTTTTGTTTTCAGCTAACTTCCAGGAGGTTACTGCTAGGTGAAGAACAGCTTGTATTTCAAACACAGACGCACTCAAAGAGAAGGAAATTTCTACCATACGTGGAAAACTAACTGTGATAATTTGCCAAATCAAGCTAGCGAGAACTGGGATTCTAACTGTAAGATTTCTCTTTATATATTAATCATTCTGCTATCATGGGGCATCTGTGACACAAGGAGGAAGCTGATGTGGTCTGTTATAACTCATGACAGATGAGGCAGAATCATGTTTTCAGGACAGCTTTGAGAGGAAGGATAGAGGCAGTGCCAATGTGGTCTAATCAAAATGGTTTACACTGATGTTTAAGAAATTTCATTCTTGAATTTCTCTTCCATTTGTTATTGATCCTGAATACCACAATAAAAGTGAGTTTTAGTATTTATTATATTAATATAACTATATTAATTATATAATTATAATTATATTAGTATATTATTATGTTATATTAAATTTATTATTTTCTTGGCCCAGGCAGATTTCTATTGAAAATGAACTTTTAGGAAAGTAATTCCTTTTCAGATGTGTTGTCACATAAAAGATACCAATTCCCTCTGACTCAGGCAGCTCTTATCTGCAGTAAAAGTCCTATCTCATAGGTGAGGACCCCAAGCAGTGGGGTTACATCTGACTGCCAAGAGAGACTATGTCAGCAAAGGTGTTTCTTCACTGTCTACACAGTGAACTCTGTAATGATATGATGTGGACTTAAAAGGACTAGGTGAGTAGTCCAGAAGCTGTAACATACAAAAAATTAAAATTCCATTACTTCTTTTCAATCTGGCTCCACTAGAAATTCCTTTAGCATCTAGGCTGCTCAAAGGTCCCTTTTTCTGCAAAAGCTATGAAAAGAGACAGTGTATTTTCTTTCGGATGTAGAGTAGCTGCTAAGTTTCCTCTGTGTTTCTGGAAAGGATTGGAAAGCCCAGTAGTGCAATGTTTCCCAAAGATGATGTAACTCTATGTGTCACTAATTCAGGGCAATTCTTAGATGATACAATCTGTCTGTTAGCAAGGAAAACAAGAGCAGTTCATACTGCACCTGGTTTTTGGAAATATGTAATTTTGGATATTACTGAACTTAGTGCTTTGATTTCATAACTTGAATGCATAACCACTGCAATCCTAAAGGCATAGTTTTTTTAAAAAATTGATTCTCTTTATTTTTTAAAAAAGATTGCAATTTTGAAAGAAGGTCTAAATATTTGAATATGGTGGCAAGACTTGAAAGTCATCACACTGATGTACTGTCTACCAAATGACACAGAAGTTTAAGACCTAATGAATTCCAGTGTAATTTGACACAAACACTTTGGTTTAACAGAGAGCTAACATTTATGTCTTAAGAACATTTATAATTATGTTAGATAAAGCTTAAAAAAAAAAAAAAAAAACTTTATGTTTGAAGGACCAAACCTTAGTCAGAAAAGGCCTAACAAATCCCTTTACAAAATAGAAAAATCTATAGAAAAATTCCAAGGTGTGTTCACCACCAAGAGTCATTAACTCAAAGGCCAGTTAAATGGAAATATCTGCAAAGCTGGTATTCATGTCAAAGCTGGTTGCATAGACTCCCAATAAAACACTGAAAGAGATAGACTCTTCCAGGATACTGCTCACCTTGTCCTATCAACAGATCTTTGAATGGGATGTATGGTTTGCTACGAGCACCTATTTCTATCCACTGACCATAAAAGAGTTCACACAACAAACTGAGATGAGGATTGCCCAATATAGGCTGTTTCTTTCATCCTCCTTTCTATTTGGGAAGTTCCAAAAATGTATCATATATCCGTGCGGAAGACTTGGAGCAATCTGGATGCAGTAGCTCTCAGTTTTATCCCAATCCTTGTCCTCTTATGGGAGCAAAAAACAAGTAGGTTCCATGTCTAGCCCTCTGCCCCTCACCTGTCTTGCCAAGCGCTGCACAGGAGACATACACAAGTCGAAACTCACTAAGTCCTGAATCAGGAGGAACAGGACTACGTGTCTGAATTGAGGAATTCTCAGCATGACCATTCTCATTTGGGAAATGTTATTTCCTGAAGGTTGAACCGAAGGCTGGAATGTTTGCTTGCACTGCTCTGTGCCAAAGTGACGTTCATGTAACCAACCCAGAAGCTACAGTGTCACTCAGGACTGTTAGGACTACCACACAGTGGTTTAATACTACAGTTTAGCTTCTCTCCTAACTGTGGGCATCTTTATTGGAAAAAATATCCTGTTGGTGCCACACTAATCATTATTTAAACTTACAATAAAGCTTAATTTATAAATACATTTCGCACTGAACAGCAGCTCTTCGGAGTTGCTTGAGTCAGCTGGTAACATGCACATTATCTATGTAAAATATCAACCTACTGACAGACGTAATTACTGAGTTTGTATAACACAGAGGGTAGGTTATATTCCCGTGTGAATTTTGAAATGACAGTTTGTCTTCATTTAGCCTGTGGTTTGCCTCTCTGGGCTTGCCCTGTGAAGTGGTTACATGTGCAGGATGACAAGCGCAGAGGTGCCTCACTGTAGTGGGTGAAGTTGATGGTACCTGAGGTCTAACCACAGAGATTCGATACATTTTAGTGGTTGTGTTTTTCAACACTATCCAGTTCCTGAAGTGGTGTATGGAGTGCCAGTGCCACCACTGCAGTCAGACCAGTGGCTGCCAGTTACTGTGGAGGCTCACAGACCATACCCTGGTTTTGAGGAAGAAAAGACCAGACAATGATGCACCAGACCCATGGTTAAACAGGAAAGGCAATCTCTAGGGGGGGATTTTGAACAAGCGGATATTCAAGTGCCCTCATAGCAATTAAAATATGCATTTCTTAGTATTTTAAATATGAATTTAATGAGAAATAGCATCTAGATACCTAAGTGGCTATGAAAAGTGTACAGGATGCCTTCCATCTCTGAAAACTCTCCATTGCTACACAGAGATGGCGCTCCTGGAGAACAGTATTGCACAGATCCTTTTTCTTATCCCTCTGCTCTGAGCACCTGCTACCAGCCATTGTTGAAACGAAAACGCTAATCTTGACTGACTTTTGACACAGCCGTGTGTCCTTTCCTTTGTAGACTTTATTCTATGAAGCAATGATGTCACCAGAGGTGTTTATGTGCTTTAATCTGAACATTGTACTCACATACAAATTGTTCATGAGACAACAGTCTGGCAGAATGCCACACCTAATATCCAACTTCTTTTCACTTAATAAATTACCTGCTAGAACCCCATAATCCATAAAAATTGTCGTGTTCTGCGGGCCTTTTAATTTTCTCCATTCACCGCGTAAAATATGAAGACGTATACCCACACAGCTAATTAGAGTATTTGCAACGTAACTAATGTTATATTGCCTTTATCTAGTTTGAAGCAATCAAAATAATGAAGTGCCTATGATTATATCTGTATATAATAGAATAGACAAGCTACAGGAAGATGTAGTGAGGAAAATGTGTCTTCATGATGTCAGGTTTTTTGAGTTAACACGTTATGAAAGCTTAAGGCCAAGTTAATTATATTATTGCAATGCTGCTCTGCAAACTGGATTTCAAAGATGCATCTTTTTAAACTTTCAACTGTAAGGCTGGCTAAATCAGCAATTGTTTAAGGAAAAAGTAAGAAAGATTGTGGAGTTGCTTATTAACTGCATTTTAATTATTTTAATTATCCAGGTTCTCGATATTTAAATATCAAGTCTTGAAGTGGAGCAGCAAGAGAAACTAAATGGCACCTCTTGAATTAGATTTCTACTTTGAATGAGTGACCATGTGTTCTTTGCACAATTTATGATTATGTTCACCTCTGCATGAGTCAGGTTAATTAAAAAAAAGCAATCCAAGTTTTCCCTCACCCCTGCATATCCACTGTATTGTGGATGTTAAAAATACAGATTAGAAAAGTCAGGGGGAGAAAAAAAAATAAACTGTATTTCACAACGAGATGCAGACACAACTTCTGGCTCAAAAATTTCAGAAGTCACACATCACTGAAAGCTGGAAGGACAGATACCTAATGATGATAGCACTGAATGCTTGTTTTTTCTTTAGCATCCTTATGTGAGTCACTGTCAGGGACTAGGCAACACTACCTTTTGATCTAACACATAGTGGCTCTGATTTTCTTACTATTATGTTTTAAATTTCTACAAATTAACTAAAA
Source organism: Tinamus guttatus (assembly GCF_000705375.1). The sequence continues at coordinate 456,883 of NW_010585723.1, forward strand.
ATGTCTTCAATTTAGAAAGATTTTGGTTTCACTCCCCATTTTTAAATCTTTTTTTTTTCCTTATCACTTGTATTTATGATATCCACATAGACATACATATGTCATCATGCCTATCCATGACTCCATGGATAATGCAAAACACCTCTTCCAGGCCCACTTGCCGATTTGCTTCTCTTTTGTCAATTTATGGATTTTGCCTTTTCAGGTGAGGCATATCTTACTGAGGATCTATGCTATTATTTACTAGTTAAGCATATAAGGAATAATATCAACCCCTCTGAAGGAGTAGGGCTAACACAGTTACAGCATGTTCAGGACTTTAGCAATTTCAATTACCTCCTGAAGTACTCTGCACTTTGTTTTTTAAAATCCAGGGCTGCCCTGGACCCTGGCTGAGACTCTGAGCAGCTGTAGGGAACAGAACCTTCCCATCAACTTTAATGGTGACAAGAAGACAGGGCTCATCTACTCTGTTCAATGAATCAAAGCTTGAGGCAACTTTTGTGCATAAATGTTGTATGGATTCAGTGTACTGATCAGATTCCTGATTCATACCATCCTTCACATAATCTTTATATAATTCTTAACAAATCATTCAGTATGACAAAAATTGATCATCGTTAGTGACTATTCAGTTATCATCACTGACGCAACTGATTCCTAAGAAAGCCTAAGAACTGCACATAGCTTCCAGGAAAGAAAGGAGGAGAGTGTTTCTGAAGGAACTGCAGCTCTCTAGCTCTCTCAGATGCAAGAGGCCAATTGAGAAACAGGGAGATGGAGTTGTCTGGGCCATTGCTGATGGCTGTTTTCTTTTTCCCAAGAAAAGCCCTAATGTATATTTTTCAAAGAGAGCTGGGAAGGAGACAGCCTTCACAGCCTTCATATCTTAATCTTGGCTAGCCAAAAGAGAAATTGTTTGCCTTTTCCTTTCTTTAAAAAATACAGAAGCTATCCTGATACCAGCTCCTTACTTGCGTTTACGGCCAGCCTCACTGCCACACCACATGGCCATTACTGACATTGCCTTGGAAAGAGGATTGTGCCAAAAGCGGCAGCCAGAGCCAAGGCTTCTACATTTTCCTGGCCAGGCTCATTCTGGGAAATCCAGGCGAGGCCTCATGTCTCGTAGATGTGGGTGGGGAGAGCCTGGAGCTCGGAAACAATCAGCCCTGGCCAAGCACTGACAGGAATCGCCCCACCGCCTGCGCCCCACAGACTCCTGTGCCGCCCCCGGCACTGAGCCCGCAACAGGCCGCAGCCAAGCATGCTGTCCACTTCCTGGGAGGAAAATGCCAAGGAAAAAGTAGAGTACACCAAAATGCATGGCAGATTATCTAACCGTGTCCCCAGTTCAAATCTCCTGGACTTAAAAATTCTGCCTGGGTAGCTGCTTAGTTGGGAAATACTGATGAAAGTGGCAGAGAGGGAAACTCAAACAGGGAGCTCAAACTGCGGCACAGACCATCTGGAGAGGAAGGTCGGCCTACATGGTTTTGAGCAAAAAGCAAACAAATGTTTGCACAAAGAGTAAGAGAGTTCAGGTCTATTATGAACATACTATGAGAAAGTTAAATATGTGATATGTGATCAGCAAAACTGGCAACATCCTGTCGAGGCACAAAGGATGTAGTTTTGTGTTAATGAAGCAACTGTTGCCCCTTTTAAAACAGTGTACTCTGAGTCACTACATTCACTGGAACAAATATTTAAGTTGAGCAAATCCTAATCACCAGGATACGGAGTCACTCTCACTTTCTCTGAAATGCATTGCACATTTAAGTATATTTTTGCCAAATGGAAGAACGTCAAGAGAGGAAGTTCTCACACCAAAATACCTTACAGAGGAAGTTAACATAGTCTCCCAAGAAACATAACCTGGCTCCAAACCAAGCAGAAGAAAGACCCAAGTCTCCATGCAAGGCACTAGTCAATGGACTGTTGAGTAGGAATTTATTGTTACAGATCTTGGTTTTGTGTATGAAAAGATCAAGGCAGATAATTTACATGCTTTATAAGTCCCGGTTGGTGCCATCACAGCTCAGACAAGGGTATATCCTTCAGCTGCATGCAAAAGCTGTGCTGTGATATCTGCCCTCTTCATGCGAATACCTAAGAGTGAAGGAGAAAAAGGGACACCATGTCCTGAGCTACTTATCACTTTTCCAATAATGTAGCCCCTCACTTTGCGCTTTGCAAGATTCAGAAAATATTCAGAACCAAGGAATTAACCTGGCTCTAGTCAGAACTTTCTGAAGGCGTAATGCCCCATGTATTACAATTCTTCCCTCTTCCAACACCCATCAGAGGGTGGTGGTCAAAACATGCACACTTGCTTCAAGAGGTTGTGCAGGGTTTTGCAAGTTGTGGGCTTGGCTGTGTCTGTGTAATGCCTGCTTCAGTGGCAACCCACTCATAGAATAGTGCCCCAGGCACCTTCAGCCATTCGCAGCCTCTACTCCCTGTTTCAGCCGGGACAAAGGGTAGGGTAAATATCCCTCAGTAGGGTTGCAGACTTCCCAGGATGATTCAAACCACTAGAATTGATTCAACAAAGACAAAGTGTTAACATTTTCCTTGGAATGGGAGAATGATCGACACCTGGACGTTTAGCAGAGCTACTTTAAACTGAGCAAGGGGAGGATACTTCAGGCCTTTATTATTGTTTTCTTTGGAAAAGCTCTGGCTTCCATTGTCAGGAACAATTTAATATGATAAGTTACAGTGTTAAGAACCATACGCAGGAACAGATGAATAACTCTGTATACTGTCTGCTCAACTGTGCTCTGAGACTGAAGTCAAATATTTGAGGTTTGCCACAAACCAAGATGAAGCTTATTTACACTAACAAAGGGCACTCAAGGAACAGTGGTGGCCTTAAGTATGCGCAATGTGTTTATCAACACCAGATAGTTACCTTAACTTTTATACTTGGAAAAGGCTTCCCACATGCTCAGAGTCATGACCTACGTGGTTAGCTTTGTCTTGTCTTGCTTCTGTACAGCACATGATGTGCACTGTAGAAAGAGACTGGACTCAGAAATAACCCATGTGCAGCACAAAATAATATCCCTGAGTATTCATGGAAACTATCCTACTTTATTATATCCCAGACCATATGACTCCAGAGCTTTCTGCCCTTGCTGAATTCTCACAAAACCTTCCAGCTATTATCTCTAAACTATAAATTAGTCTTTATTTCTCAAGGACATTTTTTGTTCACAGAAAAGATATTTCATTGCCAATGGAGTGCAGGGAGCTTTCTTTATATCGTGTCATCTGGCAGCTCCTGTGAGGTCTTGTTAGCATGCTTGGTTTAGTGTGAGGGATCTTTTCCTCAGGTCCTACACTGGGCCAAGCAAGGCTGCTGCTAGAGACACACTCAATATGGGCTCTTGCAGTGCTGCAGCAAGAAGGACTTCTCTTTGCAGCAAGCCCTGGAGAACTGGATGGGAAAAGGGAAGAGGCAGCATCCACAAGGAAGCTGCCATGGCAGAAGAAAAGACACATTTCCTCCCCATCTGGACTTCCTCCAAAGGGACATGCAAAATGACTTTCCATAGCCTGCTCCCTAGAAGTAATTTATGTAATGAGGGATGGCTGTCAGAGTCAGGGAAAGACACAGCTGTGGGTTGTATCAGCAGTCTGCTAGTTCCCTAAAACTAGACCAGAATATTTTCTGTCCAACCATCCATAGACAGACATTTTCATTTCATATTGGTTCTTGTGGTTTCTGGGTCACACTGCATATAATGTGTTATTAAAATAAGATGGAAAGACAATTGCTTACTTGTTGTCAATATTTATGCAGCTCAAGTTCACCTAGTCCAAACCCCTGTAATGAGGCAAGATCAAGTGCAACCAGGCATCTCTGGTGGAAGATTGTCTAGATAAATCTTGATTTTGAGAAGAAAGTTCTGCAATTTTCCTAGATAACCTGTTCTACCATTTAGCTAACTCACTTTAAAAAAAAAAAAAAGAACAAACAAGATTTTCCTTATAGCCAAGGTCAAGGTATATTATCTTTGCTGTAGCAACAGTAGGTTTCTTTTTCACTTCCATATGTCAACTTGAAGAAAATTGATTGTCATCCTATTATAAGGGACTTTAAATATTCAAAGACTTTATATATCCTTCACCAACCTTTGCCCTTGACTAAACCCCCTACTTCCTTTAATCTTTCCTAACAGATTGTGTTTTTTAAATTTCTTATTGTTCTCGTAGCTCTCCTCTGGCCTCTCCCTAATTTGTCTACATCCCCAGGCACTGAGAGCATTTGCATTATCCACTCTGATCTCCTGAAGAGCAGTTCGTTCTCCCTTGCAGATTGATCATTAAAAGCATTTTTCTGCATTATGTTATGTTTGAAATTCAACATGAAATTTCAAAATGAGAATAACAAACACCACCAGTAACACATCTCTTTGACTAATGGACTGGCTTGCAGACATGACAAAGCATCCTAAAGCAATCATACACTGACTGGTCTATGGCAGCCTCTGGCTGAAGTCGAATCCGGCTGGAACAGGATAGATCTAAAGCAGTGGAGATTCATAAAATCCTCACACAGAAAACCAAAGCTTGATTAAGAGATTTTCATCCTGCAATATGACTACCTATCTCTACAGCTATAACACTAGTTTTCAGGTGCTAGACCAAAACACAGCTGTCTTGTAACATGCCTTTTGCTCAGTCCTGCCTCCTGAGGTCTGACAGACCACTGTTTTTCAGTGAAAGCATTTATGCTGTCTACATACTGGCAGGCGAGAGGTACGGGGTTCCATCTAACAGCCAATATTAAAAATACGTGATAAAAAAGAAGGAGAATAAATGTGGGGTTCAGCCAGAAACCATATCTGAGACTTTCTATAGCCTTTGGTCAATGAGGAGACTTGTAAATCACACAGACATAGCAGCATACAATCAGCTGCCACTCTACTGAGGTGTACTAGAAAGAAGGGAAAGGGCTGTGTAAGAAAAGGCAGGAAAGCAGAAAAACAAAAGCCAAGTGAAATTGTAGCAAACTGCCTATAATAAAAGGGGAGAAGATAGAGCGTGTTCAGGGATTCATATCTCACTTCCCAGGGATCTGTTGTCTGATTTCACCTGTTCATAATGAAATACAAATAATGGTAGAAAAGTTCATGATGTTACAATTGCACTTAAAGTAAACCAGCAGAAGTGGCCTAAATCATAAAAATATAATATGGCCCGCAGTGGTAGTCAAGGACAGACTGACAATACCGCCAAGTCTGCTCTGGCTCTGGCAGTCTGCATGAGAAGCCACGGAACACCACCACCACTACTTCAACATCAGCTTCTCTCCATTTTTTCTTCTGTCAGTTCCGCCACTCAAGAAAGAGATAACTACTACTGTGGCCATTCCAGGGACAGGGGGAGTGTTTTTTGCTACAGAAACATGGCACCTGTGGGACCTTTCTCCTCTTTATCAGAGACCCAAGGAGGTTTCCCCTTCTGATTAGTCCATGAGAAAATATTTGATGTGAAATAATGAATTTGGGGTTTTGTTTTAATCTGCAAAATCTGATGCTGTTTATTTTCCAAAGAACTCTTGGAAAGGAAAGGAGATGAGAACACAAAAAGAATGCCAAAATTAATTATATGGATAGTTCGGTTCACATTTAAACTTCCTGGATAGCCTGAGAGACCTGTAAGTCAAACACAGGACATCATTACTCCAGACATATTAAGCAATTAACTTCCTTCTTTGAGGAAAAATGATAAGGTGTCACTTGGTGCAACATATAAGAAATCATTTGCATAACCAGAGGGGTAGTTGTGAGAAGTGAAATCCTGCAATTCAGAAGCAGAGCTGATGATTGTGCACTTGTGCGAGGTAGCACAGATGAACATGAACTCCACAGACCCTCTGCAGTTTGCCTCCTCTGCAGACTGTTCCCCTGCCCCTAGCACTCAGCATCACAAGATGCATTTGTGTCCCATTTTTGATTCTGTGTGGGTTGCATAAGAGTGCAGGCCGTATGGACTTCTTTTGGCAAAGTATTTTTATAGTCATGGAGGCTGATGGATTTTGAGGTTTATATGCCTGAAATGGGGCATTTCTTATATCAGTCATTCATATTATTTCAAGACTGACATATTGCATATAAATATGAGATTTCCAAACATGCTGGGGAATTCTGGCTTCCACTGCAGCCCATGGCAGAAGTACATTGCCTTTACTGAAAGTTGGGTGTTCCCAAAGATTTGGAAGGTGTGTGGGAAAAAAATCCTTATCCTTGACTGTAGATTACAGAAGGAAAGTTTATGGTAACTTCCATTTATCATGTCTAAAAATTGCATTGACCAGCTTCACCACAGGACATAAGGGACTGAAGACCCATGACCTAGGACAAGCTATGCTCCCTGTCTGCACATTTGCATCACATTTAAAGACAAAGGGAAAAAATTATGACTATAACCACAGCCTGGATTTTGATACTGCTTTTGGAAAGTCTAAGAATTCACTAAAAATTACTACTATTGGACAGATCTTCTGTTTTCACTAAAATCCCTGTCTACCACCAGAGAAGAACTGAAGTTCTTCAGCCCAGGCATGAATAGCCAGCTGTAATGCACTGCTAAAGCCAAATTTCCTCAGCCTATCATCTTCCTCACACAGGAGCACATCAGAGCTGAGAAAAAGTGAAGACAAAGCAAAGCGCATCCTAATGATGGTAGGCCTTGCCAGACTGTATGTAATAAGCCATATGGGACTTTCCCAGCTGATAAATAAGCTGGCATGGCAGACCTATGGCTGCTCTGACTTGTAGAGGCAGCTGGTCCAGGCCTCCACATCAGCATCTGAGTCAGTAAGGCAGGGTAGAGCGGAGCACAGCCGAGGAGCTTCTTACTACTGAAGCTGTGCCAAACATTCCTGTTGTTTTAAAAAGTACTTTACTGTCAGCAGACTTTGAGTAAAGTCTTGTCTCATTCTGGAATTGAGGTACCCTGGAGAAACAGCATGAATATTACATGCTCAAAAATATATTAGATAACATGTTTATTATTTACCTTGTTTTCAGTTAATTGTTTTTTGCATGGACTAGAAAGCACTACAGACTTTCAGATACTGGCATTGTCTAGCACACTGTATTAAACCCCCAGGGCAGGCCTAATTGGCTTGTGGTTGCAGATATGTTGTAACGGACTTGGCTTGAAGTTTTGCTGGCCACTTCATTTAGACTCATCCTTATTTGCTCCTTTAAAACAGGAAGAAGGCATCCAGATTTCTTTGGTGAGGTCAGTGTGAGGTTTCTTTCCAGACACAGGGGCCATTTTCTCCCAAGTCTATCAAAATGAATTGAAACACTAAAAGCACTTCAGACCATGGGAGCTGGTTCTCTTGAACTTTCTATTTAAACAGTGAATAATTTCAGTACTTCATCACTTAGACCAAATCTTAGATATCATCTTGTGGACCTTACATTTGTGTCTATTGTAAGGGGTGTCTTATTATAGCACAATCCAGCCTCAGAAGGATGGGAAATTATGGACTTCATAGAAAATAAGCTGTGTGTCTCTATAAGATTTCTATAAGCATAGTTTCTGCAACCATATAATTGTTTCAGTTGAGAATATTATATCCTTCTAAACAAGTGGTAGGTCTGTGCCACCACAGAGGGGAGTGCCGCACCAGAACACATTTCAGACATATACAGCGGCCCTGTGTATGCATCTGCCCTCACGTATCAGTGTTTCAGTGTGCTCATTTGGCAACTCCTCTGTACAAAATTAGCTCTAATTAGATCAGTATAAGACTTGGTGGGGATGCAGTTATAGTGAAATAAAAATGCCTTGTTGTGATAAAATACATTCTCCTTTCTCTAGAGCAACAAGGTAGATTTGTATAAACATCAGCTATGTGATTGCATCCACACTAAAAAGGAGTAAGGGGGAGGCAGAGACTGTTGTACTTTAATTATACCAACAAGGGTAGAGCAATACAGTCTTAATGTATAGACGAGGCCTTAAGGTCAAGATACAAATGTCCAACAAATGGTGACCCCTTGAGAGTCAGTAGATGAATTATGACTTCTGATAATTAAAGTTTTAGTGGATGTAGCAATCAGGACATAGCCATATAGGAATGTAGAAAAATGGCAAAGGGAATATAACTTCGCAGAGTGAGTCAGACAAGTGTGCATCATGGGAAAATCTTATTTTTCCACAGTATTTTGGGTGTTCTCAGGAGTGCAGGATGGGAAAGGACATTGTGCATTGTCAAATCCAGCTCCTCACTAGCTCAGGCAAAACATCCTATGACTTTTCTCGTAACTGACTGAGCTCTGTCCTGAAACTGCTTACCTAGGGAGGGGGGAATAGTGCTCTACATTTCACCTCCTGGGAGGCTGACAGTTAGTTGCGCTGACATTTCCGTCTGGCAGCACAAAAGCTGAGTAATGCACCAGAGTTCAGCAGCGGTGCCAGGAGTCTAACACACTCAGCTGGAAAGCTGGTAAGGAAAAGACTGGGATTTGCAAAGAAATCTGATAGACTTCAGCTCCCAGAGAAACTGTTCCCGATACTGTTAGGAAAATCATAGTGCTGGCTGTTACAAAATGTACAGATATGCCTCCAGGGCTAGTACCTTAGTCATTCAGAAAACATTCCCAAACTCATGCAGACTCTGTAAGAGGTTAAGTATCTCTGGCAGCTAATGAAAGAGCTAAGGCACAGATGATGACCATACTGACCAAGTGTGGGAAACCAAGAGGTTTCCACAGCTTGTGAACCTGTAATTACATTTCCCAAAATGTTGATTAACACTCACTGTGTTAAGAAAGAAATTCCTCTGTCTGGGCTCTCCATGCAGAACCCACCCAGGGGCTGAGCTGGAGGCTGGACAGGGGATGAGCAGTGATATACTTTAAGAACTATGCCCATACAGTAAGCTCCTCTCGTGTGACTCATCCCACTGAGAAACTGCACACGGTAGTCTGTGCACACGTATCAAAGAGGACAGCATGTTCCTTCAGCCCTGATGCTTCTCTTGGGCTTGTTGCCTCTTCCCCTCTTCCCTCTTGCTTGCTTCCCCCTCTTGGAAATAAAAAGAAATTCAGCAAACCATTCATTATCTGTAAAGTGCTCATTCACCCGTGGGTTTTTTTTTTTTTTTTTTAGCAAGATATGGCATTTAGGGCATTTAAAATGACCGTACTCAACAGATATCTAACTTCCAGTTCACATATGGAAGCACCCGTTATCCAGGCCCTGTGCAGAACAACATGTAGGAACATACCTCCTTTATAAACCCAACCTGGTTGCAAGAGGTGCCATGTTTAAAGCTAGACCTCAAGCTCTGCCCATCTCTCCAATGCTTCAGAGTCGGTCTGACCCTGTTGCCAGAAAGTCCCTCTTTGGCAACCAAGCAAACAGAAAAGCCAGCAGAAATCCACAGAAATAGTCAGTTCCCTTCTGCTGTACTCTGGCACTGTCTCCTGCCATATTCAAGGAGCACAGAGATAGAGCCAACAAAAACACCACGGGGTGTCTCCACCACACACGCTTCCCATGGGACAGTTTTATCAGAATGACCCAAAGCTGAGCGCAAGCTTCCACTTTATCAACTTAAATAGCTTCCTTTCCTGTGCTCTCCCATCATCACCTTCCCCAGAAAAGACTCAGAAGGAATACTGATCTCTACAATAAGTTGGACAACATATTCAAACGTCCCCTTCCAGAGACAGCCAGACTTTCTTGGCATGGAAGCAAGAACACATCTATTTCATTACTGCTTTCTCCTCTTTCTCCCATCCTCCTGGGCAGTAGGTACCCTGTTTCTGCAATGGAGCCAGCAGCACCCATACCTTTCAGCTCCTGCCTAAGGAGACAGGTGCTTTGTACTCCCACACTATAAACCATATTGCAGCATCCCTTGAAAGGTAAATAGTTGGACTTTCTGCCTGGGCTATCTTCCTGCATATCAGCACAAGAAGAGCAAATGAATTGCAGATGGCTTGGCAAATTCCATGAAGGACTGATGGCTAGACTAAGCAGCAACCTTCAGACTTTCAACTGAACTCACTTGGTCTGAGAATCAGACTTGAAAATCTTCATCTGGATGCATCATTATGTGGAAATTCAAAGATGTGCGTGAGCAAGGGAAGGAGAGAAAGGAGAGAGGTTACGTAGATATTAAGATTGTAGAAAAGGTTGAATGCAAACAGCAGCTCTTAGTTTAGTTCAAACCGGTTACTTTCCTGATTCGGGTATTCAGCATCCTCTGATTCCTCTGCAGGTATGTTCAACTCCATCTTTTCCTAACCTGTTATACATTTCTAAATAACAAAAGCAGTACAGATATGAGAGCTGATGGGTAAGAAAGGGGGCTTGTAAAGTTTTCTAGCCTGAATTAGCCTGAATTCCAAACTATTGCTTTCTGTCTCAGGCTAAAGCCATCTCTAAATCCAAACTATTCTGCCTTTGGCCTCAGTGATCAGTAAATACTGCAGACTGCACAATGAGCCCCATCTGCAAGCACAATTTTGGGAAATCATGTTTCTCCCTCAGGCTACAGAATAAATGTCCACTTGGGACACCATCAGTATGTTTGGGTTTATGCCCTTGGTGGTTCATCAGGTTTGAGACAAAGATTTGGTCAAGATATTAGCCTGACATAATAACAGAAAAAGAATGCTCCTGACTTCACTCTGGTCCCATATACCCTTTTCCTACTTGTCAACATAACCCAACCTATCTCCTTTGGATCTTCATTCCTCTCTGGTCTGCTCCGGCTCCTGTTGTAGAACTGTTTCCCATTTAGCCATGTTTTCAGTAGACCTCCACCACACTTTCTCCTGTTGCAGCATAGACCCATGGTCTTTCCCACTTTGTTACTTCCACTTCTGCCTAAAGTCAGCTCTAGCTAAATCATTGAAAACAGCTGGGTTTTTTTCTCCATTACCAGGACACTATATCATTGCTGAGCAATTGCAGAAGTAGGACAAGCAGAAAGGTGAGTGCCATCAGGATAACACCGTTTGATAAAAGAAGGTGTAAAATTCTTCTTGGCATCACATTCCTCATCCCCATCCTTCCTCTGCAAGGTACCAGAAGAGTAGCATAGACAAGCCAAAGCAGTTAATGGTGAGCATGTAATGCTGGCAGGAGATTAAGTATCTTTTCAAAGCTGATTGAAGCCAGTGGAAAGACTTTACATTCACTTAAGGTCCTTGGAAGCGGCCCTAAAAGAAGCTGTTAGAAGTGTGAGATATTTATATAGTTTTTAAATTACAGATTATAACAGCTCATAGACAATTTAGGGTGCTGAATCTGAGAAATGTTTTTAAAATTATCTTAAAACTGAGTTTTTTTAGATTAATAATATCTACTTAGGAGAGTTCACAAATACACATTTAATTGCTAAACCACTGATGTCTCTATAGCTATAAACACTCTACCAGTTTAAAAGCTTCCTATCATCAGTATTTACACTGCAGGGTCAATAATTATGTGTAATTCATGCCTCTCATTGCAGGATTTTCTTTTTTCCAAACAAGTGTTAGCAAGTTTGTTTTGCTAAATCTTTACATATTAAATTCAGCCTTGGCTAAGGGATGCTGGATCAGATTGCCTAAAAAGTTAGGCATCTGTAAGGCTGGGCTAGGCTTAATAGCCTAAAACAGAGGCTTAGCAAGTTAAATCAACTTAAAAAAAAACCATTTCCATAAATGTTGTTAGAGCAGGAATTTCATGGCCATGAACTGTTGTTGAGGTGGAGAGCTTAGCATGGAGGAAAAGCACATCAGACAGGTTCAAATAAATGAACAAGAATATGCAGAGTTACAGTAGCCCTAACTACAAAGAGCATCATCAGTGAGATGAGGTACTGGAATAGAGACAGGAATATCCAGATACCTAGGTAAAGGAAATTTTAAGGATGAAGAAAACTTTCATATTTGTCTGATATAAAGTTTTCTGTATTTTTATCTGCAAAATCACTCCTTGCTTCTCTCAGAGGCTCTCAACTAGATAAACAAAATGTCTGATTAATTATGGTACATCTCCCTTTTTAGTGTGGTTTTCCTAAAAGCTACGATTTTTTTTTTCAAAGAATTTATTTCGCCTCTACCCAAGTTTCTCTCCTCCATCCTGTATGCATTTTATTCCTTTGACTTCTTATCCTTTTCTGATCCTATTCTGATCCTTTTCTGGGCCTTTTTCAGCCAACATCACTATCCCTACATGTAGTACCCATACAACAGGCTTGGAAATCAATCTTTCAAACCTACAAGCACATAATTCAAAAGCTAGGCAACATGCTTTCACTCATGATTAATTTTGACTATCCGATCAAGCAGAATATGGTTGTGATTCAATCTTATCTGGCAGTAAACATTCAAGAAACTAACACTATAGTGTTTCTTGATAAGAGTATATATGTCTCTAAATCAAAAAGGAAAATAATTCTTACCTAAAGTCTCAGTCTTATGAAGAGGAGTCATTTAGGAAATCCTTTTCCATTTTCTCTGCAGGAGGGTCAGCATATGAATGAGAAGATCCCCTTATGGGTTACTGACCTACCAGGTCCTTGTGTCTCTGAATTGCATGATACTCATGTGAAAGTGTGCACATTTCTCATTATTGAAATATGAATTGAAGAGGAAAGGGAGAAGCTCAGTGGTCTTGACATCTGAGTTGTGGTTTGGTGGATGATGTCCCACAAAGTGACAGAAAACTGGTCCCAAACCCCTGACATCATGGATCACTGTAAACGGGGGAGAGTGAAAACCACAAATCCAAAGCTCAAAATACACTGTTTAGCTACCACAAAACCTTGTCTTCCATGAGGTCTTGGCAGACTTTCTGCTTGTTCAATGTTGCAAAGAGCACACCTTGATACGATTCGCCTGATGCTTCTATGCCTCTCTGCAGACAGGTTTAGCACTAGACCGACCGCCCCACATGGTGCTTTGCCCTTTGTCTGGAGGCAGCCCCAATCTGCAGGACTTGAAAAAGACATTGACACAGGCCCATCTGGCAGCTATGAGACTCAGTTCAGCCTTAAGAAAGAGCTTGGTTTTATGCACATTAGTAAACCAAATAAAGTCAATGGGTCTAGTCATCATGCTTATGCATGAACTTCTCAGGATCATAAGAACTACTAATCTGGAAAAGATTTTCCTTGAAACATACATGCACAAAAAGACAAAAATTAGAAAATATATGGATTATAAATAATATTCTTTTGCATCTTCTGTCTTTTGTTAGGGCGACTCACAACCTTTACTTTTTTAATACACTATTTCCATGTCATATTTTTTATATTCTTAGCTTTTGAAAAGACTTTGCTTAGCAAATTCTGGGTGTTTCTTCCCATTACTCATTTAGTAACTGCAACCCTTCCACCATCGATTAGTGTGTTGCAATATAGGGTGTTAATCGACTTTAAACATTTAATTATGGTTTGTTTGAGCACAGCATTTTACAAGCCCAGTGGTTCATCACAGTGCTGGAACAAGTACAATACAGCATCTTTAAAATTATGCACAAATAATAGATTAGTTTCAGCAATACTTTTTCAGCAGCGTTAATAAAATCTCTCAGGCATGCACAGAGCCAATGGCCAGGAGGATTCTCAGGAGGTCTTTCATACAGGATACACATCTTTGTTACGAAATTCCTCAATGCCTTTTTGCTGTCTCCCTAATGACCAGTTAAATGGGCTCCCATGAGAATGCCTGAGTCAGAGCCAGCTTGAAAACTGCTGAGGAAACATCCTCTCTTACTGGAAACTATTTCCATCAAACTGCCATGTACCATATTTAGACTAACGGATCAGTAACGCCAAACAGAGGGAGCTAAGTTCACAGGGCTTGGGATTCTGCTCTATGTGAAAAGAGATTGCCTTTGTCTGGCCACAGTTGCTTTAGGGCACGCAGTCCAAGAGCTCTGCAATGCTAGGAAACAAATTCCAGTGGTGAGCTGTTGCCACCAGGCATAGAGTTGGGCAGCCAAGGTTTCAGCGGTGAAGTCTGATTTGACCTGCGAATGAGGTGTTAGACATATCTTCTATTACCTAATCACGGGAGAACTAGTCTAGTCAGTCAGCCTGTATTACCTGTATGGCTAAAATTGGAGGTGCTATTTTCCTTTTTTATGTTACAAACATGTAACTGCAAAAACTTATTTTAAACCATGCATTTCCACCCTTAGTGGCTGCATGCAACAAACCAGCAATTAACGGAGCATAGAGACTGCTAAGGTCACTAGAGAAAAGAAAATGCCTATCCTGCACTATGCAAGAAGTCTAACATAAATCTGCATTTTTATTATGCTTTTCTGGCTTAGTTCAGTGTCTATTAAACAGATAACAGTAGCTGAAAGCAAACCACATGCAGGAAGTTTTCTTTATTTTCATATAATAAAGCTATTTGTTGAGTCTGGGTTGCTTAGGTAGCTGTCTAAAGCATTTATATTTTTAGAACGAGTGAAAAATATTTTTCAAGAACTGTAGGTGAAGAGGTGGTAAATGAGTATGCTCTCTGGACTGATGAGAAGCCACTTCCCCCAAAGGGCTGGAGGAGAGCCTTCAGCTACCTCTCTGCTGTTCATAAATGCCTAAGAGTCCCTCAGTAAAATGTGTTGCTTCTGTCTTCCCCTGCTGTTGGTCATCCCAGAGGTTGTTATCTGTTGTTGTGGGTGATGGCTGCAAGAACTCCAAAAAGTTGCTCTGTGCATCAGCTCTAGACATTTCAGTTCTGCTCCGAAAACATGTACCTATCAGTAGCGTCCCAAAATGTGAAAGTCCTTTTTATTGTAAACAACAACAATCAAACAAAAACCCGAGAAGTTATCCATGTTTGCTCTCCCTTCTTGTGTGATTAACACTAATATTGCAAACTCAAGTATACTAAAAGCAGAACACTACCTGCCTTTGATTATGAGGGAGTAGTCAAGGTTTGACCCAGAGAGATTAGGTTTAATATCAGATTAAAATTCCAGTTTGTTCAGTTTTCCCTATTTAGGGAGGATAGCTATTTGTCCACCCTTTTGCCTATAGCTCCAAAAAGGAAGACCTAAATTTGGGTTCAGGGTAGGTTCCAGGCAGATCTGGCATGTTCATTATATGATCAGACAATCTTTTCCGTAGCAACCCTGCTTTGCTGAATGCGTATGGGAGACCTGCTCTGTGCATGAATCAGGGCTATGTGGTAAACATAAGCTCTGAAGAACATCTGCTTTATTTGCTGTAGAGACTGGAAAGCATGAAGCCAGTGAGTCAGGGAACTGGAGGAACAGAAAAGTTTGACTGCCTGCTTGGGGGAGTTGACTCCTTGCCTCTGCCACAATATCCCTGCATGATGTCAAGTCTAAGAATTTATCACAAGAGGTCACACATTCCTCATTTTCTGCATGCCAAACATAAGATCTTTTGTTAAAATGCTGAAACTTCAATCGAAGTCAAATGTCATAACCTCTTGGATGAAATATGAAATTCTGGATCAAAAAATAAAATTCTCCATGTCTTAAAAAGGAAACAGCCAAATTACTAGATATACTGTAACTCTAAAATAGGGGTAATATATCCCACTCCTCTTGGCAGGGCACTAGGAGTTAAAAATCACTCTTATCTGAGAAGTCTACACAAGGCTACTGGTGTCTACCACAGGAAAGGCAGTGAGGAAACTGATAGCCATATCTTTAGAGCAGAGTTTGAGCATGGTGCAATAAGTAAAGCCTGGAATCACGTGTTAAGCAGAAGACAGCCTGAAATCATGTTCTGTGAACCAGAGAGTAACTGAAGACCACTATGATACAAGCATATAAAGGCGACAAATAAAGGTTGCACAACTATCCTCATCTCAGGCATCTGAGGGCCTGACTTTGCAACTTTAATCATATCCTTTTGACATGTCCTTTGTGTTTGTTTGAAGGGGAACAATTGCTTGCAGTTATGCAAGCAGTTTACCAACAAATCCTTTGCTGAGCACACTCCTTTAAGGAAGAGGTTGATCCTGCCTGGCTAGATCTGTACTGGCCTCAAGGTACCATACAGTCCATCCGTATGGCTAAGCTCTCTCTGTCCCTTTCCTCTTTCCACACAACAAGGGGTTACATCCAGGCTGGGAAATGACTGAAGCAGTTACCATCTCCAAACCTTGCTCTGTAAAATTGCCAGCTGGCACAAGCCTAGCACTGGCCAGGACTCGTGACAGCAATTAAAAATAAGATAGAAATCACAGGCCAATACTTAAGTCTATGCCCTCAATCTGTGTTATTTACTAGTGTATATTTAGCCTGAGTATATACCTCTATTGATAAAGAAGATTAAGATCAGAGTAGTGACCCTCTGCCTTTCTGCACTGCAAAATCACTAGATTACTCCTGGGTCCTGTGTTCGATCAGTCCCACTAGCTCCCTGAAATACCACCTGAGCATGGCTGTAGCTGTTTCCAGAGACCATTTCATAGAAGTGTAGGGACCAAGTTGACAGAATTGCCTTGCTTCATCCACTCATGACTCTGACACCATGCCAGTAGCCCTTGTACCACCCCCCACACACACACACCCCACATCCTTACTCCGTGCAGGGGAATACCACACACACCCTCAACATCTTCTTACCTACCCAGCCCTCCCAGGGGCTACAAACAGCCCTTTCATCTATGTGGGCAAAATTCATCCTCCCTGTACTAAGAGACAGAAAAACACAGTACAGGGAGGTTTAAGCAGATTAGAGGTCTGAAAGGGAGCCCACAGAGCTCCCCTGTGGCCATTTAGGGTGAACAGGCTGGAGGTGTCGATAGGAGAACGATGAGAGGGATTGATGGTGGCTTGGTGTCCTTGGCAACTCATTCCAAGGCGGCCTGGAGGCCTGCCACTGAGAGCATACCTATGGACAGCAGCAGTGCCAAGGCAAATTCAAGAAACTGAAATCTGATTATAGAAAGGCAAGGGATGCCAAGAGGCATCCCAGTGTGGCTTGGCACACCTGAGGGTGCCGTAATGAGCTGCACCAGATGTTTGGCTCTGGTGAAAAAAATTGCTCTCTGACAACCTTGAATTTAAAACTGCTAGGCTGGGAGCTACTAGGCAGACAGAAGGGCCCTGGGCTGCCAAGGGGCTGGGACATATGGGGATGGAGCTAGGAGAAGACTGTCTTCTGGGCTTCTGCCTTCATGCTTGCACCCAGGCCCTCCCATACACCCATACACCTGCAGGGATGCTGAGGCACCAAGGTGGTTACACAGCTCCCAGATCATTTTTCTGCCATGATGGCCAAGATGGTGGGTGCATAGAGCATTTGGCCTGGAAAAGGCAAGGTAGATTTGACAAATAAATGCATTATGACTTTGCATTTCTTTTGCAAATATGACTGTTTTCCCTTGGGGACAGAATTTCTACCCCTTGTGCACTTCAATTTAGAAGCATGGTTGTAACCCTAAGTGCTTTTGTGAGTTAGAGTATGAAAGCACAGATGGCTGTAGAATGGGGACAGGGAAAAATGTGTTGAGCTTTTGTATGAGGAATGAGCATGGCTTGCTACAACAATTTGTCCTCTCTAAAATGTGGTATGGAAGAAGCTGTTGAGCGGTTGGATGAGTTCATTGAGCTGTCTTATGGAGTGCAGAGCATTGAGTTTCAGCCCGTTAATAAGAATGAAGGTGAAAGTTTTTTCATATTGGGTTTAGTCATTTGACAGTTAGACAATTATTATATTTTCTCATTTTCTCAAATGACCTGATCACCTGCTCTACAACAAATTGACACTTTAGATCATTGTTTTACATGACCCGGTCAAGTTCTTTATACTGCTTTGAATTTGTTTTTATCTAGTTCACAGTTTTCATAAACCCACTGATAGTGCCCTCTTGAAAGGAAAAATTTTAGCTTGACTCTGTTATCACTTATCTAGAAAACAGTTTCACTTTTACCACTTGCTTTAAAAAATAAATGTCTAGTAATACAAAGTTAGCTTTAATTTGTTATATGGGCAAATATCTTCCTATTTATTTTAAAGATATATTTCCTATTTTAAAGATTTGTTTTTTACAAAAGTATAGCTGTCTCAGAGTTGTCACACTCCTAAAATCACTTACCAGAGACAGAGACAAATTTGGCTGTGTACTCTGTATAAAAAAAAAAAAAAACAAAAAAACAAAAAACAGATCAAAGTAGGCTGGACGAAAATGTATTTTGTTATTAACCTATATAATGAAGCTACATCTGTAGAATTTTTAGCTCATTTTCATGTTTGAATTTAATTTTTCCTTTTTCACTTTATTATGAAAATTATAACTTATTAAAGTGATTGCTTTCAGTTTAAATGTTCTGCTCGTTATGTCCCAAATCGTATCTTTTTCTCCAAAAAGCTGATCTGTATACTACACTTTTAGAGAAAGCTCCTTCAGCTTCTGTGCTTCATTAATATGGGTCAAGTCAACAGCCAAGCTTTAAAGCAACTCTTTTGCAGCTAGGCAAAGACAAAGTATCCTGTGTGCACAGGTGTTTGCAGCAAAGAACTGCTTCTCATGCTGGTACCTTTTCACCTTGTTTTGGTTGTGAATTAACTCCAGGTTCCCTATTACATTAACTGTTCAACATGGCCCACCATCCTTGACACTGCACAGCCAGGAGTCAAACCTCAGTCTGCGGATCTGCCTTGTCACTTAGGGCAGTGGTGGTAGTGGGTTTCTTGACCCGTCCATAAGCAAAGGGCAATGGCATAGGTCTACAGAAATGGCAACAGAGGCCCTTTCGTTTTACTGAGCTGCAGGGTTAGAAGAAGGATTGGCTATCCTGGTTTTGGTAGCAGCTCTTAGAACATGAATAGGCACTGATGGGCTAGAAACACACTGGTGAGGAATGGAGCAGAGGCCGGGCGTTCTCCAGCAAGGTTGTAAATATTTCTTCGCAGCTCTGAAGGACTGCAGACTCTGCTTGAAAAGATCAGATTAAAGAAAAACCACATTTTTCTTGGGTTCTAGTAGCCTATGAATAAAGAGAGCATATACATACACACAATATAAGCAAAGTCTGTGCAAAAGATACCAGAGCTGATTCCAAACAGCTACCAGAAGCAAAACAGCTGTATTAATGAGGCATTCCTCATGGGATCTTTAGTTCAGCTAAGAGACACAGTAATAGCCTCAGCAAATTATAGTACTGTTATTTTCTTTTTCCAGTGCCCAAGCTGTGTCAAGCTTTGGCATGTACACAATACTTTTTGTGCCATATAGAAGCATCCACTGTGTCCAGACTTTAACTGCCCTTACCCTGGTAGTCACATAAATGTATATTTCCCTTTCACTTCAAAGTACCTATCGCTTTCCAGGAATGGATTTTCTTCCTACCCATTGTCTTGCCCAAAATCAAGATGTTGAGGTCAATCATTGTTCAACTGTAGCCAGGAAAATAGATTATATTACCTGGTGGAATGAGGTTACCCCCAAGTATAGGCCAGGGCATTTTTTTCCAGAGTTGGAAATTATCCATTACTGCATACTAAAAGGAAATTGAAAGCAGCTCACTTTTCCTTTGCTTCTGCTAAAACAGATGAATTGGCATTTCACCTCTGTGGAGAAATTCATAGAACCAATCAAAAAGCAAGAGTATAGCTTCTATATAATTAAATTGTAGGTAGTTATATTTTCCAGCAGCAAGTACGTTACTTGAAATGAACCTCCATGCTGTGTATCTGAACAGTTCCAATTAAGAAAGTTCTGCTTTGAGATCTCATAAGCCAAAACACACAGTATGGCATTGTGCCCTCGGCTATGAAACTGGAAATACAAACCACTTTTTTGTGGTTCAAAAAATCTCCAGGAGATAGTTTTACTGGAAGTTTTAAGTCATATTTTTCACATCATATTCGTCTAAACTGATGATTTCCATGACCTTTTCATATAATTACAAGAGTGTTGTGTGTCTGTTTTGATTAAATGGTTCTATACGCCGTTATGTTACAGTTGTTCTTAAGGTTGCTGAAGCAATTAAGTACTCTCCTCTAGGTCTTCTCTCAGGGCACTATACAGGACACAGATTTCTTAAAATCAGTACCTACTTTTTGTTGCATTGCATTATCTAGTATTTCTACTCAGCTGATGTAATAAATTGGTTCATAAATTTCATGGCCAATAAGAAAGAACTGATCATAATCACAGACAGAAATTTATAAGAAGACCATTAAGAACAGTAAGCCATACACTTCTGTACTTGAGCTTCCTTGCCATGTAATATTACAAATGAAATGCACACTTTAATGACTAGCAAATTAAAATTTAATGGACTTTCCTTTGTCTGTGCTTTATTGGAACTCAAGGTAGAGAGCCTCTGTCTTCATTTAGTTTGACTGTCATGTTGGATGTTTTGCATTCAGTTAAAAGATCTAGAACAGATATTTGCTGACATGGATTATAATCATAAATTGACAAAATCAGAAACTCAAGTCTTTCAATTCTTTCCTTATGTTTGTTGTCATTTTTAGTCTCATCTACCTATTTTCTTCCTCTGACAATTCTGTTCTTAATTCTCAGGGTTAATGAAAGTTGTGTATCTCTCCCTAGATTGGGGACACATGTGCTTTAAAACTCCCAAACACAGTGGGTGCTGTACAAATGATTAGATAGTCTTGCAAAGTATTAATAGTAATTGCATTACTAATTTCATTAGTCCTTGCATTATCATTACGTATTAATTATTACAGTTATGCCATTGAGTGCTAATATCAAATGCTGACAGCACCAATTCCCTAAATGCATCTTGTGGTTGCTGAACATGATTACTGCTCAACAGAGGGTTGCTTTTTGACAGCTGCAAGGTAACTAACATTGCTGTCTGTTTAGCAAGCACTATGTACCTCTGAAATCTTTCTTATGGAAATTTGCTATCATATTTAGAATTTAAAGTAAAGTAAAAGCCAAAGAGCCAAAAGACTGCAAGCTCTCTCTATTAATTCCCAGGAACAGAAGCTAAAGATAAGGCAAGCAGCAAAGTCTAAATGGTTTTTTTGTTGGTGACATGAGACATGTCTCAGAAAAGCAAGCGTCTCCCCAGTGGACTAACCTGTCCCTCATTCACCACTTGTTACCCTAAGGTGTCCCCACATAGCCAAGCCAGGCACAGCAAACACATCCTGATTAACTGTGGCAAGGCTGGCCAAGGCAGCCCAGAGGGAGGCAGGAGTCTGATCAGTGCTGGCTTGCTTGGGAGTTCAAGTACGCAGCTTGAGCCGTCTGCTACGTGAGCTCACTAGTCCTAGCCAGGAGAAACAACCTGCTGAATTCATTGATGTCCTGTTGGCTGGAGAGCTTGTCTTCATCTTGCTTTCAGTGGCAATCTGAACTCAAGATGTCAAAAAAAGTTTATCAGCCTCTTAGGCAAGCAATGCTAGTTCTCATGGCCACCTAGCACCAGTACTGCAAGGACAGAGAAAAGAGAAGGCAGCTGAGTGTCAGATGTCCTGAAGGCCACCCATGCAGCAAGAAAGCACGCCTTGATTGTCTTTGAAAATGAAACTTCAAAGTTTCAGGACAGACCTCAAGTTTCTTGCTCTGGCCTCTCATCCTTCACGCTGACCTTTCTTTTTTCACATGTTTAACATTTATTTGTTATGTCTTGGTTTTGGTTTTATCTGCATACAACTTTTATGCCAGTTGTAGGCAAATAATCCTGTCTACTTAGCATTGGTCCTCCTAATTGTTTTGAAAACCCAAGCTTGCTTTGGACTTTAGTCTGTGTAAACCATGCATTTCACATTGTTCGTATGTGGTACTAGTTTCTTGCACCATGTGTAATGTGTCTGTATAACAAGGGAGTTCTGGTTCTGCTGAAAATGGGTGAGTTGCTGCAGGAAAAGTAACTATGCCAAGTAATAACTATTTGCCTTGAAATAATATCGTTTTCTAGTCTGTTTTAATAGCATGCTACTCTGAAATTCTTCTTCCCTTTTATACTTATTGCCTCAATATAAGAAATATGTTTTTTTTCAAAACACAGCAAAAGCATATTATATCTGGCTGTCAGCTGCTGATCCGCAGTGTCCATAGAAAGATGTTTTTCAATCATAAAACAAACAGTAATTCATTCATTCATTCCTTGCAAATTCCAGCAAACACTTTACAGGCCTCTTTGTAATCCATTCACTACTTTATTGACCCCAAATCCTCCAGGGAATGTCATAAATCCATATAATGGGCACTACCATTTGTGTCTGGATCTCTGATTTAACTGAAAGATATGTTTAAAAATCACATAGAAGCCATACAATTCTCTCTTTGGGTCACATACATAAAAAAATAGCTCAGCTAAATTAATTAATTCTACAAAAGGTGCTCAGTTTTCCCACAATCCAGCAAACTGCTCAGTTTTAAGCACATGCCTAGATTTCTTTGGAATGGACAAGATTTAACTGCATTTTTTAATTTAAACATGCACTTAAGTGTATTGCCTCCTTGTCCAGAAACCTGTCTAACTCAGACTATTTAAGCATGTTTGCTATATTTCTAGCCATACAGCTTATCACTGGATAGCAGCTCCTGTACTTAACTGCCTCACACACACACATACTGGTTGAAACAAAGGTGAATTTCATACAGAATCACACAGAAATGCTGAAATTGGAAGGGACCCTTACATATCATCCAGTCCATACCCTCTGCTCAAGTAGGGTCATCCAGAGCAAGTTGCCCATGACCCTGTCCAGACAGCTTTTGACCATGTGCAAAGATGGACACCCCACAACCTCTCTGGGAAACAAGAGAAGAGACTAAAGTAATGCATAAAACTCAATTGCAATGTAATGGTTTTGATGAATTAAAAGGTTCAAAATTCCACAAGGTGAGGAATAGATCGCCAGGAGTAAGCCAGGCAGGAACACAACCCAGGGCCATGAGGAGAGGCTCAGGTGGTAGAAGCTGCATTAATGTTGCACTCTGCCAGAGCTAGAATGTCAGCATGGCCAAACCATGCCCGTTAGCAAGGCCAAATTAGCCCAACCAGAAAAATGCATCAACATAAATATGTACACTCCAGGACTACAGCTAAATTGTGTAGAAATAACTTGGCCATCTGTTTAAGACATATCATTTTGTCATGGCAACATACTTTAAACATACACTTTTGAGCTATACTTTAAACATACAGTTTTGAGCTGAAATCTTACACAGAGAGATTCAACATGACTATAAACCGCTCAGTCATCCTTTCTCAGACAAATCGTTCTGCTTGGATCTCTGCCCTGACAAGCAGAGATCACAGAGATTTGGAAACCCGCATTTTTAAAGGATGGCAGAATATCAATGCTTTTCCAGTTAAGAGCAAACACATTTAAGAGTCTGGCACATTAGATTGGAGGATTTGGCTTTAACACAGAAGCTTATACCAAGACAAATAAAACAACAGCAGAAAAGAATAACTCCTCTGTGTACGACTTTTTTTCTCCTGCAGGTACTAATCGGTTATTTCCAACAGTTTCCTTCAAGCTTTCACACATTTTTGGTATACCAAAGAAGTCACACTGTGATGTTCCTGAATAAGCTGAGGAAAACTTCCATTTCTGCTTCTACTGGGTGTAGGATCATGCTCAAAAATATCCAGCTAAAATGGCATTTACTGTTCTTTTTGTCTTCTTCCCAGCAGACACTCATTCCTGCAAATGTCTCAGCTTCTTCAGTGAATGAAGTAGTCATCTTCTCCTCCAGTTTTTCCTGTTTTACTACAGGCTCCTACCGAACACGTTGAACAGTCATTCTGCAGATACCAATGGACATTAGCTTAACAAGTTGGTAGCAGCATGGTACTCACGTCCAAAGTCTGTACCTTCAGCCAGTCTCATAGAGCTTCTTGTAGATTGGTATTCACCAGCACAAGAGTATCTGCTTGTGGGATTGTCTCTCAGGAATTTCAAAATTTACCAGGAGCAGAGAGCAGCACAGGTACCTCTGCCTTCAATGGAGTTTGAATGCTCAATTCCCTCAAGTCTTTCTGTGTTGGCCCATGGCAACTCACCTTCCCAGGAACTACATTGACACAGGAAAACTCTTTCTCCACATCCAGCAAGGGGATTAATTCATGTATTCTGGATTAAATGGTACGTTAATAGTGCTACAGGAACTAGCAAGGAACTGGCAAGGAAACGTCCATTAATTTAACATCTGAATGATCACTGCCTAACACTACATAAATGTAATAAATCACTTCACTTAATCTTGAAAGACGTGGCTGTTGTGAAAAGAGCCTTTTGTTCCAGGCCCAGAGGTTTTGAGATGTGAATAAAGGACTAATAAAAAAAAAGTAGGCTGGGAGAAAATTTCCTTTAAATGCAAGTTTTGCTTTGACCCTCTGAGAACTGAAGTCTGGTTAAATATCTAAAGTTTTTGTTTTTTATTGAGCAATAAACTACAGTGAGGTTTGAGTCTGTGGTGTCTCGGAGAAATTGTTAAGCCTGGAAATCACATGGCTGAGTGACTGGCATGGCAGAAATATTTGGCACTTCAAACAACTCATAAGACAAATGAGCAAGAAAGAAGAATTTCTTACACAAGTGTAACTCAATTAATGTCAACAAAAGCTTGTAAAATTTATGGTTCAATTTGTCCTGGGGAAAGTGCAGAACTGACCCTTTCCTGTACCTCCTGGGCAAGTTCATTAGCAAATTCACTAGTGTCTTGTTAACTCCACGGTCCAGTTATACAGTCAGGAGCAGGTTCACAGTCTTACATCCCTACAGTCAAAGTTAGAGGTGGAGCACCATAAAGCTGTTAAAACCACATGACCTCTCAGATCAAGCTCACCCCTCCAGAGATGTGGGTAAAACATACTAAAGCCAAAAGCCAGTCTGGAGAACTAATGGGAAATGTCACTTCAGGACAAAGCCCCACATCTAAAGCCTAATGAAGTCCACAGAAATTATGGCTGATTTCAGTAGCCTTTGGATCATGAACTAATTCAAGTTCTTTCTTTTACATATGGGTCAGGTGGATAATACAGCAGAACTCCTAAGGAGACACCTCTCTCTGTTTGGCTACTGGACAGACATTTTCCTTTGAAAGTGCATGCCCAAACCCCCACCACTGAGCAGATCATGCAACACCTACCTCCATCCCCTTGAACAGAAACGATCTATGCAAGGACTTCAATGATATTTCAGGTTAGGAAGCAGCCAGATTTAATCATCATGTCATCAAACAGAGAACAGTCAGTCACATCAAGAACAATGTAAAGGAAATAATGAAACTGTTTTGGACCCGTTTGAAGTTCATCCTCCTGAATAAAACAGCTTATTATTGCATGCTGCCTGCCAGATCTTCTTGGCTCGCTACTGTTTGGCCATTTCTCAGGCTGTTTTATGTGATTATTGCAACCAGCTGATAGTTCAATATCTCTTTCTATTGCTTTATACTCCTAGCAAGCCACTTAGTTCACCATATAGTTATGGCTACTTTTGGACAATCTCATCTAATATGCAACTCTAGGTTAATGAACAAAGAAGTCACATAGGTAAGAGGCTTACTTGTGTACTTTCTCAAGAATGGTCTTCTGAAGTTGCAAATCTTCTGCTGGGGGAAAAAAAGTCTGCAAGGAGAAATTTTAATGGAGCTTAATTCCTCTCCTCATGCAAAAATTACTAAGAGTTGAACAGGAGAAAACCTCTCAGACAAAATTGTTCTAGAAAATTTACTCAGCATTTCCACATTTAACTTTTCAACTTCTAAAACACTGCTGGAACTTTTGTGCATTAGTATTATTGAAACATCCTACTGCTAGTTTGAAAAAAGATTTTTTATATATATAAGTACTGGCCTAGGTTATAGTTGATCACTTTTCAAGATTTTCTTCTCTATACATTTTTGGAGAGGTTCTTTGTGAAGTTTTATAGACTGTTTATTTTAATTATCCTTGCTGGGTTGATTCATTTCTTTCCAGTTTTGGAAGGGTGCTTTTTTCTTTTTCTTTTTTTTTCCCCCTTTTTTTAATTTGGTTGTAGTGTGTTTGGGGATTGGATTATTTTTCTTTACGCTTTCATTCTCAAAGCTGTATATTGCACATAGCAATCTGTAGCTATGATATCCTTCCAATTGCTCTTCTACTCAACTTGAACTAACTTTGTACAGACATTATTACCTTCTTCCCAGTTCATTCCTTCCTACAATGGGTTGGTCATAACTCAAGCCATAATCCCAGAAATTAAGTACAGATAGAGGATTGGTAACGTAGTACTCTACTGGAGTACATCTACTGCACATGGAAGCCCTTCAGCTACTTTTATAACTCTTATTGAAGCTTTTCAAGACACTCTCCAAAACACAACTGACTTTAGTGACTTCATTGAAACTGTCTTTTAGAGTAAGTAAATGAAGTACTGAACATTGGTATTCATGAAAGATGCCCAGTATAAGTCGTGGAATTGGGATTCTTCACTTGGCTATTTTACCAAAAAGCATCAGTCTTCACTAGAATGGATTACTTGAAAACACACGGGATCACACAGAAGCCCATTAAAGACAGTGAAGAATCTTGTCAGTATATTTGTAATAACACCTTGGTATCTTTGTTCAAGAAAGCAGAAAATTTTTGCAAAGTTTGCAGCAGACAGCTGTAACTCAAGGTGGGCAGATGACTCTGGAGAGGCTGCATTTCTCCCCTCAACCCTCCTTCCCCAGGAAGAAGAACCAGAAGAAGAAGCAATAGTGAAATAAGTTTGAAGGCATGTGTGCTTCTTCTCAGGTTCATGAAACAGCAACTTGCTTCACCAAAAGACCACTGCCAAAGAAATGTTTATTTTCTGCCAGACTTAGCAATTCTTTCCTCTGAATTACGTTACCTTGAGGTCAAAGATGGATAACAGTCCCAAGGATGTGACAGTTTTAAGATCCAGTTTATTATTCTTGCAACTTTATTTGAGCTAGAATAAGCGAATTTTGTACCATTAGCATGTAGATATTTTATATATCTGACTACCAGAGTACTCCCTTATATGCCTGGCAATTTGCAAGGTGACAGACAACGAAAATCTATTATATGCAAGTTTGAAGGTTATTTTTAGAAATTTCCTAAATTTTTTGCAATATTCATGTTTCCTGTTTTCCTTTGAGACCTGTAGTGTTGGCTCACACTAGCACCCTGAGTCAGAAAGCAGATGCATAATGTTAGTCATGTGAAGAGCCCTACGGAAGTCACGGGTGCCACTGCAGGGGCTGCTGAGCTAGTGTCTAAATCATCTGACTTTGCAGACAGACTGATGTGAAGTTGCACTTTTGAAAAACACATGGCCCTGTGCAGGACTCAGCCTCTTTCTATGTTAAAATACTGCATTAGAAAGGCAGAACTGATGGCTTTTTGAGGACAAGCTGTATGATATGGTTTTGGCTTTGCTCTTGAGAGTCATGACACCATAGACACTGGAGTCTCAAATCTCTATGTCCACCACAATGGATCTGCTGTACATCTGATACAGTTCCTGTTAAATATCAGTATAAGGACTGTGACAGACCTACACAGGAACTGAACTGGGTTTCTAGTTATGAAATGGGAGAGTACATTTATAAGCACCAGCAAGTTTCTGCATGGCAGATGGTTTACATCACACTGCCATCAGAGGTTAGTGGTAAATCCTGCACTGCATTTCATATAAGTTACCTAATGTGGCAGGAAAAAAAGAAAAAGGAAGTCATTTAACTTCTTTTTTACTCTGAATCAGAGCTTAGCCAGAGCTAAGTGGGAGAAGAACAGTAACATACTGTGGGCTGAACAACCTGAGTTCTGTGGTTGTTGAAATCAAACTGCAATTTCCCTGAATGCACTTCAGACAGAAGTCATAAAATCCTGCATGATGGTATTTGTTTATTGTAAAAAGCCAGGAAAAATAGGTTCACCTTTGGACACTTTTAAAGGTAAGAAACCATAAGGTGTGAAAGCATGCTGTCAGAAGTCTCATTAAGACATTATTTACTAGTTCAAAATGAATTTACATTGATCTTTTGAAACTATTGCTAACCACAAATGCATTAAAACTAAACAGTCTTCATTTACTGAGAAATAAATGTGTCAGCATAACCTTGACTTTTGTCCAATGCTGTTCCGGCTTTTAATTCACAGGGGTTCAGCGTTAAGCAGTTTATTGCTTGTTGTGCTAAAACACGCTAATTTAATTGCTAATATATTTCCTTTCAGCAGTCGTTTTCAAAATTGTTATCTTGAGAAAATATAAGTTTTTTAACGAACTTGCTTCAAAATTGTAGCAGTGCTGTGACCATCACTGAATTCTTTTCCTGCTACATGTTAGGTATTGCTTAAAACTATTTAAACAGAAGAGGCAGGTAAAATACATAGAAAGAAATCTAACTGTGTTACAAAGCTTTGGAGTTTTGTAAAATGTGTATGCACTCTCTAGCATTCAAATCAATACTTTAATGTTTGCATTGAGGAAAATGACAACTTTGTTAATGGTTCCAGAACATGGCCTAATGAATAAATGATTATTATTTGTCTGATAACTTTATAATACACATTTAAAATACCACTACTACCTGATAACACCTGACTCAAAGCCAAATAAAGTTTACGGATCATATCACATATCACAGTGGTCTTTGGGATAAGTATCTGTTCCAAAAGAAATCTAAGTCATCATGAAAGTAAAGGGGAATTCCATATTAGATTCCTGCTTGTGCCCACTACGGCCCCAACTCTCAAGTGTGGTGAACATAGAACAATAGCAAATTAAAGCAGCAGCCTTTCCTTTTTGCAGCCCAAACCCTGCAAGCACTTGGAGGAACCATTTTAATCGAAGGCTTTCAGAGTCTCATTCTTCTACTTTATTTTCCTAAGTTAAAAATCATTCATTTTCCACTCCAGGTCTATCCTTATTTTGTTGCTGCGTCTTTTTCGTTTGTCTTCATTACTGCTCTTTGGCTATGGACAGGAACCCTGGGACCTGGATTTGCCTTTGTTGCCCAGAGCAGAGAAAATCCAAACCTGGGGATGCTCCTGGCAGGAGAAGGTGTTCTGTGAGGCCACTCCAGAGATGGAGCTGCCCATTTTATTGGACAGAGCAGAACAACCTGATCCCACATCATTGAGGAAAGGCCTGGTTGTGCAAAGTGAGCCATTCTGAGTTTCATGTGCCAAATGGATGCTCTTGAAAACCCAGACTGCCTCTGCTGTGCTTTTGAAAGCTGCTGCTTCAATCCTCACCCTCTGTGAAAACTTTAGAAGTGGCCTTCGTCCAAGGAATTCTAAGGACTAAAGTCTAGTGCAAGCCAAGGTGGAACTAGTGTAGCTGCAGAGTCAAGGTCAGTCTGGACTGATGAACTAAGAATTGCATAGTGACCAGCACGAATCCAAACACCTAAAACTTTTGAAATCGGATCTTCAGTCTAAATTGTGAGTGACAAAAACTCAAGACCTCTTGGTAGCAGCAGGAAAACACTTCATATTGTCCAATGCTCACCCCTAAGCAGGATTGGCTAGTACATGAACAAAGGAATTCATAGCACAGTAGACTTTCCACTTCAGTATCATGCTGCTGCAAAAGTTGTAAATGTAGATTCGGCCATATAAACATCAGTGGATTATGCCTGATATATGAAGTAATTTTTCTGTTCAGTTTCAGCTGAATTGGATCGTCAGGTTGGGGCATGCCTCTTTAAAAGATCCAGAACAGAGTTCAGAGAAGAGTAACATGAGTGATCTCATATTAAAAATTATCACCTCAGGATCTTAAAGAAGAATTATAAGAGCAGGGTTTTTTACACTAGACAATAAGACTGGTGGAAAACACAATAATCTCTCCAAGTCCACAAAAAAAACTGTTGCAAGAAGACAATAGTCTCTTACTCTTTTTGTCACTGGCCATGGAAAATAATCACAGCAGAAGAGGCTCCTGTTAGATGCTAGAAAATGTTTGACGGTAGGGTTAGGTAGAAGCAGGAGATCAGACTGCCTAGAAAATTTAGGAAATTTTTGTCATTGGAGGACCTCAAGAATCGTTTGAAACAATCTCTTCAAGACTGGAGGGGTTAGATGGCTAAACTACATAATCTCAAATGCAGGAGTATTTAACACCATTGATGAGTGGTTCTAGAACTAGTTAGACACATTTTTAACATATCAAAATAGGTTTTCCAAGATACACTGGTTTTGCAATTAATACCTGTAACATAAACCTCTGTGGAAAATCTTCAGTTATAGTACCTGAGACCTCAGAGGATATACTCAGACTTCTAATATTTATTCTTTTCTCAAAAAACAGAAATTATATGCTTGCTCATAATTAATTTTTACGCCTACCTTCCTATAGTCCCTCAGAAGTTGTGAATGCAGGTGCGAATACAAACTTCATATCACTCAGGGCGGTGAAACACAGAAGGGTATCTAATTGGAAATTACATTTTTGCCCAATTAAGAGATCATCATGGATTGTGGGGCCCAGGATTCTTGCATATTTGGAAGCAGAGAAGAAAACAGTTGTAAAAGTTGCCAACGGAATTGCCAATGTAAATCCTGGAAACCTGAGAGTTAATAAAATGCTAGTTGAAGAATACAATTTATATGTTCCAAAGCTGACAGTTTATTTGTATGGGGCAAAAGCATAAGGTACATTTTATCAGGTTTGGTGCTTTACTAGTATCCCCATAATTAAGCAAAAGGAGAATTCTGGGGAAAGGTAATACTTATGATTCATAGCCAGACCATTACATGTCCTGCAAACAGGTCTATGACAAAGAAGAAAGTGCCGCAATGAAAGACCTCTCTGAGCAGGTCTCCAGATGCCAGATATCCCAAATGCTTTTCTTTTGTGAAGAGTGGGCTTGTAGGGTCTAGCTGTTCTTTGAAGTTACTCCTAGTTACTGCATAGAATAGTGCCTGTTAAGGCCTATAGTGCAGAGAAAAGGGGAGCAAAAAGAAGCAGAGCTCAGCACACCCTGCAAAATAATTCCTGCATTAAGAAAAATATTTCATATTCTGTATTACAAATCTACAACAAGGCTCCTCCTTTCAATAAGGGGTGGCCTTTGGGGTCAGTGGATCTATCTGTGTACTAAACAATGCTAAAATAGCAATAATTGCTCATGTCTAGCCTCATGGCGGTTAACTGTTCTCCCTTCCTTCTCTTTCTGTCTTCTAGCACAGCTGTAGCTAACAGCAGTTTTCATAACTCTAAGTCACGGAGAAATATTTTGCAGCTGTCAGAAAAGTGCTAAAAATCTTCACTTGTTAGCATACGATCATTCAATTAAGAGAATAAATAGTGACCCAGAGGTTGATTAGAACTGGCTTTGCTTCCCACATTTCCACAATTTAAAATGGAAGTAATAGAGGAAATGTGGTGTGGAGAATGCTCAAATATTCCCTGCTAATGGTAGAAATGCTTAAGTATTGTCTACATAGAGCTAATATAAACCAAAGTGGTTTATTACCACCATTTTGTGATTCATGGCTCACATTATGACTTTATTTTGAAATGGCTGCATTAAAAATTAATGTGTGGTGAAGGAAGAATGCACAACAAGTTACAGCGATCAGGTTCTATCTCGGGCAAGGCCACTAAGCGATTTATTTCTCATAATCCACTGAAACAGGCATTTCAGTGCTGCATTTGTTTGGATGCTGCTGGATGCAGTATATTATGGTAGAACTTACCAGGTGAGGCAGTCACACATTTACATCCAGCTGCCAGCGCTGCACAATGTTAGGGTTTGGGGCTTGGGTCTTTTTAAGATCTGAGTAGTTTAGAACAAAATATGAATAATTTATAATGAATGTTCTCAGCATTGATTAGTGTTCTTTTGCAACAGAATGCCTTTCTGATAATGTTTCATTCCTTTAATGTCTTGTGAAAACTCAGGGAACACATCAGTGCACAGCTGAATGGAAAAACTCAGCTTTCATTTTAATCAGGTATATAATGGAGGGTATCAATACCTTTTTTCCTCTCCCAGATATGTGTAGCATTGACACAGAATCAAAAGCACAGAGATAAGTTAACAGTCCAGTGGAATCATTTCTCCTGCTCCACTCCAGGAAGCTGCTCTCCAGTGTTACATACTGGGACTCTGTCCCCCTCTTCCACCTGCAGAAGCATCCTGTCTGCCCAGTTCTGCCCTCCTCCCTGTGGGGACCGTGCTGGGCCATTTCTGTGGCACTCTTCCCGTCATCAGCATCATTAAATGACTCACCATCACTTCATAAATTAATAGGCCCACATGGGAAAATGGAGGGGAAGAAAAGTTGTTGAGAGCAATAAAGAGTGTCAGTGGTTGGGAGATGAGAATTGAACCCAGGAGGCCTCGCATCTGCAAATACAGTCCCTTTTTCAGAGGTTGCAAAATGATCTAACTTTGACAAGTTACACCTTTTGAGAGGCTTAATTTGGTTTAAGTCAAATAAGTACATATATATATATGTATATATAATTTTAGAAGCATATATTTTAATAATATGCAAGGGATAGGAAAAAACAATTCCTCCTCACTTCTGAATATTGTTTCTGTAGATATTGTTTCTGACTACCTCCTGCAGGTTACAACTCTAAGTCATTTTGCACATGAAATTCATTTGTGAAAGGAGAGTATTGTTCTATTGGTGATATAAATGACATTCATTTCAAGTATCTTTATAAGACCTTTCGATACTAATGTTTCTTTGTAAAAAAGGACAGAGTCCAATTTTAAAGCAAATGAAATCATTATCAGTTCTGAATTTTCAGGGAGTTAGACATTAGGCTCCTTTGTTGTAATTTCTCTTTGGTTTTGAGTTCATTATAAAATACAGCCAGGGTCATATGCAATATTCAGGGTTTCAGAGTCAGACTCCAGACATGCTTTTATTTTGAGAGTGTGGTCAACTAATTTAAACACATTTAAAACTTCTCTTCCTTGTTTTGGAGTATAAAATGGGAAAATCTTTCACAGAACTAAGAACATTTTGCAACTAGTAAAAATATGCGCTTTGGGATATAGCATATATTCTTCAGGTTGACTGAGTTTAGAGTCACTAAGCAATTCAGAGTCTCTAAGTAATTTTTCTTAACTTTCCTGGTTGGCCTTGTTCAGCTGAATACTCCAGTAAACACAGTGTTCAGACCAATAATCAAGTTTTTCTCTTTGTACATCGCTTTATGGCTGAAAGGATGCATTTCTAGAAGCTGTTTCTGAGATTACTGCATAGGCAGATTCCTTCTAATGTATACAGCTTTCAAATAACCAGTCTCCTTTATAGGTACCCAAATAATCACAGTTATTCTGGTTATCATATTATTGGCAAATGTACTGCATACCTGACTAGAAGAAACCAGCTAAAAGACATGGGGGAAACAATTGCTCTAATACATTTTAATACCTAGATTTTGACACAGGAAGACATTAACAAGTCTTTCACAATTGAAACAGCCATTGACAGGTTCAAGGAGTATATAAGGCAAATGACACTTAAGTGAAATTGTTTATCAGACTTGATCTATTGGGAAATAAAGTTCTTACATTTCATCTCTGCACATGCGTAGCTTGATCAGATACTGCTCCACTGTAATATCATTATCATTATTAATAATACATTCATGCAAAGCTGTGGAAGAAATCTCTGCTTTTGCAGGCATTGCTGTGCCCAGGGCTTGGACCCTTGCACCACATGAGCCAGCTCAAATCCAACCTCATCTCCCACTGTTTATGGTGGGGAGGACTGAGGCAAGAAGTCCTACATCTCCACACAACCAGCAAGATCAATGGGTTGACCATCTTCCTCCAGCTCCTCCAGGCCAGGGAAGCCAGCTCTAGGAGATATGCTTCCCACATCTAACCTGAGAGACAGCAAGCTTCTTTTGATCTCTCCATTTTACATGGCGTGCTGAGATAGAATCACAACTCGGGTTGGAGGCCAATCACTGCTTATCACCAGCTGGCATTCTGCTGCCAAACAGTCAGTGGCCGGCGGTTGGCACCACATTTCCAGTTCTAATTCCAGAGTACTTTAGTGCTCATAGGAAATTCTTCATAACATTCCCTTTGCTCTAATATTCAATTAGCTTTCAAATGAGTGAAGAGGCAGGAGG
The DNA here is from genome assembly GCF_000705375.1 of Tinamus guttatus. The sequence goes on from NW_010585723.1 coordinate 490,898, forward strand.
AGCTGAGATGGCCATTTTACCAAGTAGTGTACCATCACAAAGAGTTCACAGACAGCTGTTTCAAAGTAATTGAAGTCATAATGTGCAGAAAAATTACTTTTCTAATGGTTGCCTTGAAGATTTATTTTTTTTAATGTAATTAAAAAGTAGATTTAGAAATATGCTCGGCAACCCAAAAGATTAAATATTAATATGGTGCATAATTAATAAATGATACATCTCTTGATTACTAATGGGTTATTGACTCTAAAAGCCTAACATTATGGAATATTAGGGCAAACAAAGGCTTTGGGAGAATATCTCTAAGTTTCTAGGATGAAGCTGTATCTTCATCCTTCTAAAAAGTTGCACACCTTTTTCATCGCTCTCCAAACCCCTGAAAAATAGCATTAGAAAGTTAAAAGGTAAAGCAAGATCATTATACCAGGTTTAGAAAGTTGTTTTCTTACTATTTATTTTTCAATGGACTCCTACCCAACATATTCTTCTAGCAGTCAAAATTCTGTCCAAACAAGGCAGAATTAGAATAGAAATTTATCCCATTACCAATATTGCTTTCACCTCATTCCTTTCAAAAGTATTACAATGTTGAAGTCAGATATCACTCTGGTGTTTTATTACCTCTGAAGCAAAGAGAAATTGAGAAATAATGAAATATCATCAAAAAAATGACAGCAAACAAACTTTCAAACAATCAAAGTTTAGCAATGTTGAAAGATTGCACTTATTTTCACAAGCAATTAGAGCAGAATGAGAGGAGCATTAATGACTCTGGGTGTTAAAATTGTAGGTATTGTTTGTTTCAAGCATCAGACTTATTCCAGGATAGTTACTGAGTGAGATTGTACTACTAGCTGGCCTTCTTTGTACCCTTAGATCTGAGGATGTACAAATTAGGTTGGAAGATTCCCTTTATTACAGAAGATGATGAGAATTAATGGAAATATAAGCAAGCATTAAAACCCAGCACTTTTATCCCATTTGTACTCAGGAAGAGAGACCAATTGAGGCTAATGATGTCTTCCATCTCAACAGCACTTTTCACTTAAAGAACAAAAACAGCTGTAGTTCCTAATCATTAAAATCTCAATGTTCATATCCAAAAATGCCAAAACAGAGATTTGTCTGTTCTCTGAAGTCGGCTCCCTACTGTGGAGGAACCATGGACATCAGAGACAGTTTCACGTCTGAGCATCATTGCAGGTTTCCTGCCTGACCCCAGGCAAGGGGCAGAAGCCGGAGGGTTTCTCTGGAGTCCAACAGTTCCCAGGAGGGTCTTGAGAGCCCAAACCTTACCCAGGGCCCATCTCATGCACTTGTGTCCATCTCATGATGCCAGCAACCCCTCAGGAGTGCTTTGCCCAAAGACTTCACCCAGTCATCCCCTTCTGCAAATGGTTGTTCTTACTTTCACGTCTTCTCCATCCTTATTGGATCAAATCCTACTTTTTTCTTCAGATTTTTTATTTCATCAAAATTATTCTCAGTTTTAATTCTGACTTCTAAGAATGCTCTCACAGTCTCTCCCACCTTATCAGCTGCAAATTTAATCCTCGTTAGGGAGCATTATATACTCATCTCTGCTTAGGGCCCATTAGCTTCAATTAGAATATGGACTCTTTTATTCAGTTGTTTTCTAGGATTTTGTTACTTCACAACAAAAAGATAAAACTCTACTTGGATAAGTCACAGAGTTTTGAGAGGGTTTTAAAGCACTATGCAAATACATGTATATATAAATGCATGCATAAATAAAGCACACTGCCTAAATAATACAAGTGCTTAAATGCAATAAGGTAAAAAGAGCCTAAAATGAAATTCTCCTGCACAATGAACAGATTGAAATTGCTTCCATGGTATTTCTAGCCTAGGAGGCTTTTAGGTAAAACTCCTGACCATATTGATATGCTATTAATACTCAGTTTAACCCACAACTAAAAAATTCATTGTCTTTAAATTTTTGATATATACACTATTATTATCACTTCAAGAAGCAACACGCACAAAATCTGTCCTTTCAATCCATTTGTTCTATGATAGGCTCAAATCTCTCATTCAATACCCTTTGGAAGTTGGAGCAGCTGAAATAATTAGTAAATGTCAGTTTTCAGATTGGGTCTTTTATTCTCAGATTTTTTGTGTTTATTCACTAAAAGATCATTCCTGAGAAAACGTGGTGATTGCCTATCAGCTAGATATGTAGCAGAATGTAAATTGCATACTTATAGGCAATGTTAATTTATGACTGATAGCAAGTGCCTAAATCTAGCAGGTTATTTATGCCAGGAGAGCCCTAGGTCACACTCATCTCTTAGATTTTTAAACTTTCATGTCTTGTCAAAATAGCAGACATTAAGATGATGAACTACATTACACTTTTTTGCACCAAAAAAAAAAAACGATAAGATAATTTTAACTATTTGACTATATTTAACTATTCCTTTATACATTAAGTTGCAACAATTTTGTGTTTCTAAGATATCATAGAAGCTAAATGAAAAAAGATGTTCTGTACTGTTACGCTAGGAATATATAGAGGTAAACCTGTTTCTATGAACTATGTGGCATGATTTGCTTTAAAAATAGTATTAAACAGATAAAGAGTATTTCTATAAGTTTTTGATATACTACCATGCGATTCTTCCAATGCACAGTAGGAATATTTATTTCTGAGTTTCTATCTGGAATATCTGACCTTCTGGTTCAAACACAGAGAGACTTCATAGGATTTGAATTTTGTTTTGGGTAAATCTCCTTGACTTTCCTAACAGCCACCTTGCAGAATATAGAGAAAGTACAGTACCACATTTCCATGAAGATTTATTTTTATATTTTATTTTCATAGTTATTCTTACTCATTCTTCAGATTAATGTTATAATACTAGATAAAATTTATGCTTTTTACTCTTGAGATGGCAAACCCAATTTTTCACAGCAGTAGATAGACATGAGTCCCAGCCATTGAGCAAGCTGCAGCTCCAACTTTATAGCATGAATGCATCACTGGTTTTGCCACTGTATCCTTCATTGCTCTTCCACAGTTTTCTGTCAAGATGGTCTTATCCCTGAAGAGAGGGGCAGGGATGAGCAATTCCAATGTCTACCCCAGCTGCTCTAGTTTACTCTATTGAGTTTCAGAAAATAATTTTTATTGTTATATCATTATATTGAACAGCTGCATTTTATCCCAAAGAACAGTTTTGAGGGAACTGCATTTGGAATGGCCTCTGGCTTTTCTGCCATGTATGGAAAACTCGGAGCAGCGAGTTGGCTCTGACTCCTAAGCTGGCAAAAGAGGAATACTTGCCACCTCAAGGGAGGCCTCTGACCCATCTTCCTTTTTATAATTCCACCAATAACACAGCCACAAGACGGCACAGTTTGCCTCTGCTCCAGTAACACTATTTTCCTTTATCCCTTCAGCAAGGTAGTGATGCCACAGGAACAAACCAGCCAAAAAAATAAATAGTGTAAGCATAAAAGGGTGGATCATGTAGAAAAATGTTGCAAATATAATAAGAAGAAAATAATCCCTTGGAACACTTGGGGTATATAACAATAAAACAAAACAAGCATGTGCTGGAAATTAAATCTCTCAGCTGTATTGATTGCTAATGGCCTTTTTTTAAATTTCCACCTTATTTACTATGTAGAGATAAGAGCTGACTCTGAGCACTTTGCCTGATTCAGAAGCTCATATAAGAAATCTAAAGATCACTCAAATTAAGAGGAGATGGCTAACTGCTCCCCTGGGTTGTGCAGAAGAATATTTTATTTACCCCCATTAGAATAGAAGAATAGTGCAGAAGAGTTTTAGTCCAATCAGAGATACCATTCCACAAAAAGTGGCAGCTGCTTTTTTTTTGTCTTAAGGAGCATGGAAAAATATGTTTGTTTCCATTAGCACTACACTTTTCTCCGATGGTTAATCTGTTGTTTTAAAATTGTCATTCTGCAAATTCAAGATATCAAAATATTTGTTCACGTTTAAATGAAGCAAGTTTTTGTCAGAGTAAGAATGTCCTGAATCTTAAAACACAAAGCAATGCCTTTGAGCAGAAAAATAAAATATTCACTCTCTTTGTAAACAGATTGCATGGTCCTGTAAGATTAACTGTACAGTGGAAGGTACTGACAGAACATTTGACTAACCAGCACTGATTGAAGGATTATATTAACTATATTTTAGTTTTATATTCCCTGTGTGACTTGGCGTCACAAATATAGCTGTCATAGATAGCTACAGAGCAAGAAGTAGCTGTTCTTTCATTATTTTGAACTTTCCCAGCAGGATTCACCACTCTGGCTTTTTTGAGCAGCTTGTGGTTTGGAGCACACAGGCAGTATGCATTATGTACTAGCTTGCATATTTCTACCTTAAATAGGTGGTGTAACTCTAAAAGACCAAGTAGACCTGTTTGCAAAATATGAGTCACTTCAGACCTCAGCATGAAACCTCAAACCAAAATTTAAGATTAGAACTGGTTCAAAAAAAATATTTCTGTCTTCCATCTCTGTGGAGAATAGGGTTTATGGAAGGAGGCCAGCACCTTGGTACAGGATTAAAAAAAAAAATGCTTTTTATTTTTTCCTTCCATCAGTATGACAGAATATCGCTCAAAAGCAGACTGAAAAGCAAGCACTTTTTGGGAAGATATGAATATTATCAGCACGGAGAGGTCTTAAGGATGTAGGAAAAGCCTCAAACTAAAAAAGATGAGTACATCCAACAGGTTTTGTCTGAGGAAAGTTGTCAAGCCTCCTAATCGGAATTGCCTGAGTTTCCCAGAGCCAGAGGGACAGCAGGAGCCGGGCAGAGCACATTCGTGCTGCCCATCTTTCCTTCCTCAAACCCATCAGCCTACCACCCCGGCAACTACAGGGCCACCAGGGCCACCAACCTGAAGGATCTCAGCACAGTCCTGCAGGGACCTCAGGAG
>NW_010585723.1:496934-542064 GCF_000705375.1 Tinamus guttatus
ATCCCAGCCCACATTGGTAGTAGCTTAAAGTAGCTGGGGAACTCTTGTATTGCTGAGCCACAATTACCCCGGGGCATGTAGGAATGAAATGCAGCTGAGACAATTCTGTAACCTGCCATGGCTGTCCTTGACTGACTGTTATCTGTCTATGTAAGCTGAGGGATAATGAAGTTCCTTCTGTAAAACAGCTTGAGTAACCAAGTGGCATAAAAGAAGTTGGGACTTAGTTTTCAAACAGGCAGGAAACATTTTACATAGTATTCAGGACATACAATTACTACTGGTTAAATAGGCAGAAGCTATAGGAACATGCTGCCATCTGTACAAGTGAATATCTTGAAGTTCTTGAAGTTCTTAACGAGCAGAGGTTTTACATGTGATAGGCTAGATGCAGCTCTCCTTAAAACCTACACTATTCCCCTCCCCTGCAAACACCTCTGAGTGCTGGAATATATTCTTTTAGACTAAAGAAGTTAGACCATTTGGCTTTGTTTTGAAAATAAAACAAAATGAAAAAGCTTTTTGAATTGCCTGGAAAACTTTCTGTTAGATAATTTATTTTTTATTCCCAGACCAATAACCAAACTTAAAAAAAATCCATCCTTGATGCAATTCTACCAGATATTCAGTCCACCTGGGCACCGAGTCCTGTTGTGTTCATCTTCCTCCACAAGATGTGGGGTGGGTACGAGAACACAGACTCTCCTGGGGACACACAAAACAGTTTTCCTGCTTGCATGTTCTTATTACAGATTAATCTCTTAGTAATTAAAACATAGTACCTTCCCATCCTGTCCATGCACATCTTATTTAATAGTTTTTGGTTTTTAACAGCATCTGAACAGCTAACTGCATTGAAAGCACAGTCTGGACCATTTTTTGCTCCTTTGAAGGTTTCACTGATATGACACAGCCTAACACCTCCAAGCAGCATCTGTGCTCTCCTCACCATTGCACCACATCCACTGTGGCTGGTCAGTGCTGGCGCTCCAGGGGATCACCTGAGACCAAGGCTCTCCGTGTTCAGCTCTCTCATATGGTAGGGTTATGTAAGAATCTCCTTATCCTTTTACCCTATCTATTTCATTTATAGTTGAACCACAGTGATCTATATATGCAGTCACCTTACCCACTTAAAAAGGTTGACACACTTTCTTAGTGCCCTGTAGGAACTGTGTCCAATATAAAGGCTGAACTCAGTCCTTAACTTTTATGAAATTAGTCGCATCAATATCTTTTTCGTATGTATCATCATGTGCTACAAACTATCTTGCACTGAAAGGAAGAGCAGGTAAGCAACTATGAGGCTCTTTGCTCTTCTTGTTAATCACAGAATGACACCAAAAGGCCAAGAGAAGAAATGCAGGCAGAGAATGTGAATTAAACCCTTTTCAGAAAGACAGCACCCACTTAGCAGAGAACGGCTTTGGCTCAGTTCTGCTGGCTCAGCGTGCACCATGCAAGACTGCGCTGCAGGCTTGATCCATCTGCAAGCCTGCAAAAAGCAAAATAAACAGTTCCCTGTGCATGTGTGGGGAAGAAATTTTGTTTAGCTTCTCTATAAAACTTGAATCAAAACACCCTGAGTTTCAGAATTTCTAGTTTTAGCATTATGAGTTGTATAAGCCTGTAGCAGCAAAATCAAAGGGAACAGTCCAAATAGAGCATGTTGAGCAAAGTGGAAACTGGTATGACAGCGGCAAAAAGGAGGAAAGAAGGAAAATACAATGAAAGGTGTAGATTCCCCTTCAGAAAAAAAAAATCCAATCTCTGCATTTTTGGAAGGGAAAAAAATAAAAAAAAAATCTGCAGTATTGACAGAAATCAACCATCAAAATAGCTTGCAGGCTACACACACACACAAAAAAAAAAAAAAATAGCCTGAAGATTCCAAGCTATTTCAGACTCCATGTTTCGGGGTGGTGTGAAGGGGAACTCAGAACTCAAATTCCTAAAAAAACAACTCATCCCAGGAAACTGAATTCTAGGTTTGCGGGTTCTATAGATCTGAAAAAGGGAGGTGTAAGGGGGACATGCCTTTGAGCAGATTAAGACCTAATCTGGAGGAATTACGCTCTTGTGGTATCTGAGTGCAACGCAGAATCAGGGATGATCAAAGAAGACCCAGCCGCCCACAGGATTCCCTCCATTAACTCTTCTCACTCACATGGAAACTGGCCAAGGACTGAGCTGTCAAGCCCCAGGGGACAAGTCTGTCAGAACATTTAAGATGCTGCTTTCGTAGCTAACAGAGTAGTAGAGTAGACTAAGCCCCTAGACAAGACCCATGAGGAGGCTTCCTGCAGGTCTACAACTTCACACAGTGATATATTTATTTATTAACTTTCACATTTCCTATCGATAAGCAATATACTTTTGACTGAGAACACACAGATTTCACTTAGACTTTCCCAGAGACAAATGAGAGATAATGCCCAGTGTAACACCAAATACTCCTCCCTATTACAGAGCACACATTCTCCTCGGAGCTTTTGCTCTGTCCGCTCCTGCAAAACTGTGCTGATGCCGAAGGAAGTCCTTAAATCACAGCATGTGATTTTTGAGAGGCAAGTAATGTTTGTTAGCGGAGATGGTGGCTCACGCCAGCTCAGTTTGCCTGAGCCCTGGCTTCACCAGATGTGCTTTCCTGAGGTGCTGTCTTGTCAGAAAGCAAGCAGGCAGTCTAAAATCATTTACTGGTGTGATGTAAGCCATGATATAATTACGAGTTTTACTTTAAAAGTAGGCAGGCTATGGTTAAGCAAAGTCAATTCCAGAGCACGATTTTTTAAAGGCAAAAGGGAAACAGTAGAAAATCAAGCAGGAGATAACTTTTCTGTATATTCTTTTCATTCCTGTGGCATAAGGCAAGTTACATCCTTTATCTTTAGTTTCTGCAGTTTGCAGTTTCTTGTTTCCTCAAGCTCAAAGAAGTGATATTTTTGATCACCCTCTGATGCTGTAAGCCTGAAGTATCCCAGCTGAAGCACAGAAGTGTTAGAAGAGGGCAAAGTCACTGGAAACACAAAGCCCTGATGTTGTACCTAGTGTCTCTCATTGCAGCTCCAGAAGAGTTGGGTAATACAAATTGTGTTTTATTGTAGATAGAAATTTGCCTACTTAGTCTGTTATGCTAGTAGTTGTGTTCAAAGGCTTCCCAGTGAATAAAAGTAGCTCAGATTAGTGTAGAGAATAGGTCAGCATTATCCAATACAAAAGGACAAGCAGTAAGTATGGAGGGAAAAAGGAGAGGAATTAACACCAGTTTAAAAAATGTCAAGATGAGGCAACTCTAAATTCAAAAGAAACTAAAGGTTAAGGTCTTCACTTGATTCACTGTTATTTGATACCTACAGGAAATTAAACCACAGGAGCTCAGGTCAAAAAACATTAATAAAAGCAAGGGAATTCAGAAGTTTGGAAAAAATGTTATGATACTTTAATGTCATTTCCCAGTTGCAGCAAGTTTCAGAACAGTGTATCACATTGTGTATCGTACTGTATAAGCTGCAAGACTTAGTGTGAGCTGTGGATTTCAGTTTTATCACCGATTTTTCCAGTTTTGGCTGCCTGCAAGTCATATTAGAGTATTACTCACATGCAGTTGTTACGCAGTTTAAACTGAACAATACAGGGTATAGACACTGCACCATATGTTAAAAATTGTGGCAACTCTGTAGGGCACAGCTGATCATGTTTGAAGTTGACATCCTTTGGTTTGGGTAAGGAGCTGTGGTGAGCAGCTTGCTGCCTTCAGTGGAAAATAAATGTTAAGATGCTGGAACAAAGGAGAGAATATATTTCCCTGAATGGCTGCTTTAGCTGAGTGCCTTGCATTGGCCAAAAGCAGATTTCATGGCCTAACTCATAACATAAACTTTATGAATGAGACAGATAAGCAGTCTAAACTGGCACAAACGAGGTTGTTCATCCTAAAAATGCTTGTTCGGTAAGTTACACAGTTTTAATCAACGTTTTCTTTCAGAAGAAGTGGAGCAAGAGGGCCACTTTTTCCATGTAGTTCTCTTTGTAGCCTTGATGGAAGCCCTGGTCTTCTTGTTCTGCTGTGGGTCTGCTCCATGCATAAAAGTGCATGGGCTTCATTCCTCATGTGAGCTCTATTGCCCCTTTCTCACCACTTAAAACAAAGCTATAAGTTTATATCACTGTAAGGGCATGCCCTTAATGGAAATCTTTGTTGGCAGCAGCACAGTGCAAGCACTTGCATTGCTGGAAACAACCAGGAGAGAAAAAACAACCTCCCTCCAAAAAATGAAAATGGCAAGAGCAAAACCTAACTAAACTATATGACAGTGAATCATAACTCTGATCCAATTACAAAATTACCAGAAAAACATTTACTTGAGGTACACTGTACATTCCCCACAGACAATAATTCATCAAAATCACTTATGCGAGGTGCTTCGCTCTAAAGCAGTCCTACTTTTATCTTGAATCAACCATTCTAAAAGTCCTGGTGAAGACTAAATAGATGACATTAATTTAATTAGAGGGGGCAAAAAAAGCATCATCTCTCACATACAGTTTTTCTTCAGGTGTGTACAACGCCCCCACACTTCATACTTAATTACTGGATTACAGGTTGATAAGGTGGAGCTTTTAGATTTACTTATGTACCAGGGAACACTATTGTCTCAAATGTTTAAGAGACTTGGTCTGCTATTGTAGTAACTCCACTCCATTTCATTGCATGAAGGACAAGCTCTATGCATCAGCATCAATGGTCACAGTCAAAAAGCTAAATTAATAAGCATCGTGTCCTCACACCCTGATCTGTGCATGTAACCAAGACCAAAAACTTAGATCTTTGTTGTTTCGGTTTGGGCCATTTATTTGAACCAAGCTTCCTGAGCATCTGGTGTTATCTGAGCTTCTTTAAAAAAAAATAAATAACTAAAAAGCCTCCCAAGAGACACAGCTGCTGCCAGTGCTGCACAGACACCTTGGATCCAAACAGGAAGCACACTGGCCAAAGTCTAGCTGTGAGAAGTAGGCCTTTGCAGAACATAAGATTTTGCTCTGCAGCCGGCCTCACTAGGCCACAGCTGCTCCAAGGATGATAACCTCGCCATTAACGGCTCGCAGAGTTCAGTCATAGAAGACCACATATTCCAAATGTTCCCTGCCCACAACACAGGCCCAGAGTTGCCCAAAAGTATGTGTTGACATTGGAGAAAAGCACATCTTAATCACGAGAGATGCAGTGCTCACACTGTTGCCATTTGAAAGATTCTGTTGCACAAACTTCCTAGTAAAGCAAATGCTGGGGCTGATCGTATGCCTGTTCACCTCCCTCCAGTGCACAGTAAGAACTAAACATTCTGTTTGAGTGTGAAAACCAAAAGGACTTTGCCATATTTAAATTTATAATTCATTGGCAAAGCATTCTCTGTTTTGTCAAGGTGTATGATTATGCTCTCAGCTATCCTGAAATAATTAAAAGGTCATCAATTTGCTGTCAGAGTACTGATATGGTCTAATTGCATTCTAAAAATATATTGAACAAGCTTTCAAAGGAAGATTATACTGCTGAGATGTGTTATTGTTTTAACAACAAACTAATGTCTATTGAGTAGGAGGGTATGAAAATACTATCTGAGCATGCTTTTAAATGAGTAAAGCTGATACGAATCTGAATCTGTTGTCCAGCGGCATTGTCTGAACTTTCCAATCAGAGAAACGTGCTCAGAAATGAGGAAGAAAAGAAATCATACCTGAAAGACCATTATTTTCACATAATCATCTCCAGAATTCCAATAAAATTAAGTGTAACAATGCTGTCAATTAATCATTAGGTCTTTTCTAATGAATAAAGTCTAATTTTTAAAACAGCTTTTTAAAGACAGAAAAAGGAAGAGGAGAGAACCTGATGGGTAAATATACATAAACTTGGAGCCATAACATTATTATCTATAGGCATAACCCCTCTGTTGTCCCTTGAAATTTATACTACCTATGGATCTTGCATATCAGGAACCTTCATGAAACAACACATATAAATTACTGCTATATAAGAAGTATTAACCTTGTCCTTAGAGTTTTTTCATCCTACTTTTTAGTAAACCCCTGCAGATTTGGAAAATTAATAACCCTTTCACTACTGTCAAGAGAGACCTGTTTGGCTTGCTGATTACCTATGCTGTGATCTAGCCAGTTTTATAGCTGGACAGTTCTCCTGGTATATATTAGACTCTAGAGCTATGTAAATAATAATTTCAGTAGTGTTTACAATACTGAGAATTGAAAGTTCAAATGTGCTCCCACAGACCAAATTGTAAACCCAATTTTCAGCAGTCCTGATCTACAAACATGAAAATTTCTGTGGAAAGAAGCAAAATTGTTCTCTTACCATTTCACACACATGAATGCACACAAAAATTAAGAATGAACAGATAATTTTAAAATATATATACTAGTTCAAAAAAATCTTGTAACTTTCCCCAGCTAAATCTTTTGCTGCTATGTACATTTCTCGGGAACTATCTTCAAAATATTTGAATGTCACTGCACGTATTTTAGGAATACACAGTGAAATCCATTGTTTAGATTTAACTCCTGTGCTCAAGCCAAATTATATCCAGATGACTTACTTCCTAGAGTGCTCTGCCAGAGAATCTTCAGTCAAAATCATAGGATGAACCTCAAGTAAGAAATGAATTTCACTTTCTGACATCAAAGGTAAAGATATTCATCCTCCTGTCGAAGTAGAATGTCATAGAAAGGCGAGGTGAAGAGGAGGGCCCAGTAAAGAGAAGGATTGAATACAAGAGCGTAGAGAGATCATCCCAAGTGTCCATTTATCTGCTGTATGCCTGATGAAAGGAGGATTTTCCCTATTCTCCTCATCATGACAAAAGAGGATAGAGAAACAATAGAAAAAGAGAAAATCTGCCAGGCTTAAGAGTTTGTCACTCATGTTGGATGCAGCACTCGGAAAGACTGGAGTCTGCCACATAAATTTTGCAGAATTTATGCAGACAGACAATAAGAAGGCAGCTCCAGAGTAATGGAATTACTCAAGGGTCCATGTTGGAATTTTTGTGCCCTTCTCAAGAGGAATGCCATTCCTCAGAAAATGTCATATCAAAATCATCCACTGTAGGCAGCAGGGCACCTGAAATCTGCCAACAAAAGACTGGCATCTGCAACTCACACAAGGATGCTTAAGGCAAAAATGATCTCCTTGTCAAAGGCTAGCAGCAAGCAGGTAGCTTAAGAGAAGAGCCTCCACCTTTTGCAGAGGGAGAAGCATCCCAAACAGGAATTTCCCTGTAGTGAACCAAAAGCCAACCACAGCAGTCCAAGTGACACCACTGGCACTGTGTCCTCCTATCATTGATAGTACTATGGCAATTGGAGCAGAGATTCCAAGACCTCTTTATGTCCGTGGGTGTGCCAAGAGCACGTGTCCTCAGTTGTCACTTGGAATAGGTTAGAAAGCTGCAGTGTTACTGGGAGAGAAGTTCTCCTGTGCTACAAATTATGTTTTCCCTCCTTACTATGAAGAGAGGGCACGCAGCAGTGCTCAGCTCCAGATCTTCTGCACTCTGAACTGAGCATGAAAACTGCAGCTAAGGCTTTGACCTAAGAGTTGATATAACTCACTTCCAAATTATAGAAAAGTGGTACTGTCTCTGGCACTGTCTCTGCCATACCCTCCAGCAAACAGATGGCACCATTCCAGGAACATCAACCAGCACTTGCCAAGACCCACACAGATAGCTGAAAATACTGCAGACAAAGTCTATGTTTTCATCTTGATGGATTCTTATTGGTCAATGACAGCATCAGAGTATTAGAGCCTAGTATTAGAGCAACGCACAGACGAGTGATTTGCACAGGAGCAGCATAGCCAGTACACATACATCTCATAAAACAATGAACACAAGAAAAGTGACACTTGAGACATGGACAATGAGTAGAAGGAATCGCATGTAGACAAGCAAGGATTTTCTTCAGAAATAAACTTTATCTTACAGACTCAGTGAACAGTCCAGAGCAGAAACACCAAGAGTGGCATTTTGAGAGATAGCAAAAATTATTCCAAAGCAGAGAAAGTTTTATCTCAGTGGAGAAAATGCATGTACATAGCACACACATGTGCCATGTTGCACAGGCTGTGCAGAGCTTTGCTATACACCCTACAGACACATAAACACTTCCATTGCTGAATATTTGGGCACAGGTGTGCTTACACTATGAGCACACACAAAGAAAAATACCTGGAGTAAAATCTGCTTCTCACTTTGAACTGCCTCTGTGATCAGGTTTTGTGAATCTGTCTTCCGTATCAAGGCTTACGCCTAATTTTTCCAAAACTGGAGGCTTCCGTCCTGCACATCATCACACAGGCAGTCAAGCAAAGTAGATTTAGAGTGCGGTTTATCAGTTAATGAAAAATGTTGCTACACCCAATACACAATAGTGTTGGTCACTTGTTGGTCATTTGTCATGCACCATTCCTGCCTGTGAGCCAGAAGATTCAACTGTCTCCTGAGGCAAGGAGAAGGGATGAAATAGGTTTGAAGAGTGTCTAGAAAACAAGGGACATTTTTGCCCTAGATATTTACCAATATATATGTATATATGAGTGTTTGTGTGTGTGTGTGCATGTGTATTTTCTTTCTGGGATCCATTAATTTGGCCATCTTTTGTAGGAAGTAGTTCTTAAATTTTTCTTCTTTCTTGTTGCTATATTATCACACTGCATTACTTGATTAAACCAAAAATATATGCCTGTTGTACAAGTACCCTGTTGTTGATCCCTGCATCACATTCCTCCTCTTTAAAAATAAAGTATATAAATACTGAGAATCAGAAATCCTCCTCCTCCTGTCAAGTTACAATGTGCATTAAGCTCAGTGTGGCATGGGGAGATTTTCCTACTGGGATATTCCCAATTATCACTACTTTTCTTACGAGTAGAGTTGGATTTCACAGTAACATTTGATTGGAAAAACATCACAGTGAAACTCTTAATATTACTTTTGACTGTAGGAAATGCTTTGGTGTAAGAAAGAACATAGGTAGATGCATAAATAACCAGGGTACTGCACAGATTTGCTGCACAAGTGTCAGCCTTGAACATCTGAAGACTTGGTCCATACCACATCTCTGCAGGAATAGTTGTGGTTGGTAGCCATTTACATATATTAAGTTTGCAATCAGCCCTATGTAAAATGCCACCAGATTGTGGTCAGCGGTTGTATGCAGACTTTGTCATTTTGCTTACTGACCACACATTCCCATTGATCAATTCTAAATTGGATTATTGTTAGGTTTAAAAGCGCCTCAACAGCAGAAAGTGGCGGTGGTGGCTGGCAAAGCGGAGATGGATAGCAGAATAAACAGGGAAAGTGACAAGATTTGAGACTGAATTGATCACTGTCAGCGAGTTAGTGGTCAGCTGTCTGACCTTTGATGCCCAAGCCAAACATCAGAATAATGTTTAGACAAACACATTTGATTTTTGAGGTAATGGGTATGTCAACTAAATGACAAACCTTAGAAAGGTCAAAGGGATATCCATTTTTCAGACTTTTTTCAAGCATTAATCGTTCATTTAGAGAGCAGTGTCTTTCTAAGCTGGACGAGAAGAGAACTTCGCTTTGTGTGTGTGTGTGTGTGTGTGTGTGTACCTACACGCACTGCAAATTCAGTTCTTTGATCACAACCATCAGCACAGTGAAAAGCAGTCTGCCACTAGCATCAACTGTCCAGAGGCACAGTTCATTGCAAGCAGAACTTCAATAACTGCAACACAGTGTGAATTTCAGATTTTGAAGGAGGCCCAGCAAAACACATCCCTATTGTCCTCTGTAGCACTTTAATAAAGAAGGAAGAGCACAGCAACTAAGCAGAGAAAGAAACGGGAAAGGGGAAGGGGAATAGACTATGAACTGTGATCAGGAAAAAGTTTCCTATCTGAATTCCCTGTTTTCTCTTGTTGTCCTTGTCTTTTGCATCAGAGCAACCTTAGCCAAATTGCACTACAGAGGACTGGCAGCAACTTTCCATGTACCTCTGTTCAGCACCATGTCCCATTCTGCTGTTTAATTCCCAGTTCTAAAGATTGACATAGAAGTACAGTAAAAGGTGAGAAGGTTTCCAAAACTACATATTCATCATTTTAAATTTGAACTCCACTTGGGTGGATGAGAGTTCATGGGTATGCAAGCAACAGGAAAGTCACTCTAATATACTTCAAAATTCACCATATAACAACTCTAATGTCATTTGTCAACAAACAGGATAACTAACACAGAATTTTATGAAGAAAGAGAGGGAACATTTGTCCTTATGCAGAGTAACCGTTTCACTTAAGGCATATCATTTATCTCTGCAAATGAAATGGCGTATTTTTCCTTTTATATTTGCTATGCCTTGGCATATGCTTCTCTGCCACAGCTGTTAGAGCTGTGAGAAGTTAGAGCTGGGATAAGTTTGATAGTAGAATTTCTCAAAACTCAGGACTTTTATTTGTCAAGAATTGTCCCAAATAGAAGTAATCCAAACTAGACTTTTTCTTTTTCCTCCACAGAAAAGTGAAATTTTACAATGGAGTAGTTTTAAAATATCCTGACACAATCATTTTTATAATCATGAAAAATCACTACCTTTAAAACATTTTCTGAAGAAAATCTGCTTTGGGGAAAAATATTCTGAGCAGCTTTTTACATACGTTAAAAAAGTCAAAGGGAGATTATGTGGAAAATAATAAGAACTTTTTTATTATTATTTCTATAGTCAATTCTACCTGGATTTCTGAGGATTCTCTAGCTTTCAACATAGAAACATTTTACTGTGGACAATTATTAGCTGCATTTAGCTCCACTCCAAAGGGAAAGTGGAACAGAGACACTTGATACGAGATTCAGTCACAGGCTGCACCTTCTATTTATTTCCAGTATATCAATATTTACAATCAGGCAGTGTCCTGGATATATAGAATCCCCATTGCAACCACAATGGGCATTACAAAGTCCTTTGGTCCATTAAGGTGAAATACTGGCAAAAATGGTACAAGATACAGTTTCACAAAAAGTAGATAGGCAGATAAGCCAAATCTTCTTAGCTTCTTTGTCACTAAATTTGACATGACCTTAAGAAAGCATCGTAGTGGATACTACTCCGTCTCTGGCAGCGTTCAAGAAACAGGCAGGTGAGGCACTTAGGGACATGATTTAACAGACATGGTGTTGAAGAGTTTACGGTTGGACTTGATGACCTCAAAGGTCTTTTCCAACCACAATGATTCTATGATCCTTTTGAAGATTGAAATCAACAGATAGGAAGGAAACATCTGAAGCTCTATAATGATGACACAAAGTTTAAAGCATTGAAGATTTTCTAAAGGACAAAAGTGGAACTGGGGACTCCATTTCTCCAACTTGCACCAGGCTTTTGATTTTCACCTTTGCTGCCTGGGAAGCAAGGAAGTCCTACTTCACTGGCTGCCTTGCAGAATGGTGACATATTTCAGTTCTTCAGTCATCCAGATAGGGATCCCTATCAGCCTATTATGGCAGCTAATGTGCTTAGGCTAGATATAATTGCTGGGAGATTAAATAGTGAGGACTTTTGACAAGGCCCATAGCCAAGCAGGGTTTAAATTTGTCCTTGCTGCTTTCTGAAAAGGCATGTGGTTCCCTTCATGCAACATGAAGCGACATGGAGAATCACCCCGGACTTTCTACAGATACAATGGCAGAATTTTAGCAAGGGTCTACAACCTGCCCTCCACAACACAGCACAGAAAAGCACTGCTATGGAAACCATTAACTCCACCGTGTCCCAGAGCATCATTTCTGTCCTTACACGTTAGCCGTCATTGGTATCACAACAGGCCTAGGTGGTGGCATCCCAAGAGCTCTTGGGATCTGAATTTCCCTGGCAGCACTCTGCCTTCCGGGTCAGCTTTGGCTAACCTTTTTCTGCCATACCAGACTCTGGAAGGGTCTTTGCAAATACACAGAATGTATCAGTTATCATTACTTGCATAGTGCCTGGTATGTAGCAAAGCACAGTATAGTATAAGAAAAAATATTGATTTCAGGGAAGTTAATCTTATTAAAAGGCAGTTGTATTAATCTCTTTCCTGAATTTTAGCTGAGGGTTTTCATCTTATGAAATCAATGAGACTAATAGTCTTGTTATAGCTGGAGCACTGGTTAGACTATTTTTTCACTCCAGCACTTCTAAAGTATGCTAAAAGCAGAAGAGCTGAAGGGCTATAGACTTCTCGACCGGACAGAGAGAACTTGAATATCTGAAGGAATTATGTCCATTCATTGTCTTTTTGCATCCTTAACTAAAAGAGGTGAATTTTGCTTAAACTGGATGTTAAACATATCAGTTTTCTGTTTTGTTCAAACAAAAATTATTATTTTAGGCAAACTCTCATCATCCTAATTCACTTCAGCAAGTAAATTTACTTTACTTCAAGTTTCCCTCAAAGAGTCTTACACATTTGCATACACCTAGCACATAAAATTAACTAGTAATTGGTGATGTCCATCATCTCACTTCTTAAATCAGGTTTCATATCTTGACAATTGCTCACATTTTTTCCGCCGTTCTTGCTATGAATAAAGGACCATCACACTTCACACTGCTGTTAACACATCCTTGCATGACTGACAAGACCAAAGCCAGCTACAGCTTCAGCTGAAATAACAAATTTTGTAAGTTCAGCAACACATCAAGCATCCCTATGGTGTTTTCAGGAGAAGCTCATAATGACAGATGCCTTCCTGAACTCAAACACTGAACCTGCCTCCATAGCCTAAAATGTCTTTGCATCATCTTTTCACTTAAAGTTTCCTGTACGCATTTATAACCAAAGCATATATCTATCACACAAAACATGTGCTAAAAATGATTTTTGCCTCAGTTATTCAAATAGAGGCAACTGTTGGTGCTTCCAGTCTTTTCCCGTCATTGTAACAAGCACCATAGATGCAATCATTATATGTTATTCTTTCTGCCAGTTCTCATCATACTCAAGTATAGAAATCAAGAGCAGTAAGGGCTAGTGCAGCTAGGATTTTTGTGATGGGTCATCTTTGGCATGGGAAGGTCATAAGGTCTGCATGCTCAATGACATTACAAAATGATTTCCAAAATAACTTGGCCCTGGAAGCAGCATATTGTGATCTTCAATGGACAGCCCAGCTGAAATATGAACTAATACAAATCATGAAGGAGCTTTCCAAAGCATTAATGGGTATTAGCTCCCCTGGCCCAATGAAATCTATCTCCCTGTGGCATTGGCTTGACAGTGAAACCACAGTCTCCTCCTCCCTTTTCCTTTATAACACTCTGGCTCTTAACTCTGCCTAATCTCTCTAAATCTGTCAGTGCAATTATCTGCCATCAGCTATATACTATCAACAGGAAATAAGCGTGCTCCATCTGACAAGAAGAGCACTATACTAATATAATTTGGAGCCATATGAAACCTGATAATAGCGTATATTCTAAGCTCTTGATAATCAAAGGTGTAATTGGCATGGCTGCTTCCCTTGGACCAATCCTTTAGTCAAGTAAATGGTTTACTCACGAGTATGTACACTGATAAGCACCATATTTACCCTTACACTGAAATCTGGTCAATTATTTTTGTGCAATAAGCAGGCAATAAATGTCTCCTGATATGAATCATCAATAATTAATAATAATAATAATAATAAACTTTTAAAGAAACCTTTCTACTTTCTGCAGCACAAACAAATGTGTTTCTAAATGTCAACTTGAGATACAAATTAACTTCTAGGAATGATGAAGTAAGAAATAGCTTGCTGTTGTTGTAGTGCACCAACTTATTGCCGTTTTTACTGCCCTTAGTAATAAGGATGTCTTCCAGTAAACTTAGTATGTGAGCGGATGGCAACCAAAAATGTGCACACCAATTATATTCAAAATCCAAAATCCTTTCCACAAGACTTGTTAGTACAGTAGATGCTATAATCAGGCCACTGTGTGAAAATGGGAGAACGGTACTAATCGCACAGCCTTTTTGGTGCTAATTACACTGTAGGGCAATAAAACTGACACTCTTACCCCAGAAAGGAAAGGGAAGCCTCGGACTCTTTCTTTTTTTTCTCTTCTTTCCCCTTATATGGTGGATCAAAATTTAAATCGGAGGGGTTATATACACAGCCTAACTTGCGAGCCCAGTGATAGCTTGGAGAATTTCATCCATGGCACAGTGTTGCAAAGGGTGAGCCTCTCTGGGAATGCAAGCTCCAAGGACTGCACATTCCTTCCCCATGCTCGTTCCCTTTGCAGGACGTCAGGAGCATCCTCTCCACTTCCCCTCCTCCTTCCGCAGTGCTGCACTCCACAGCTGTGCCTTTCTCACCCAGCTATTGATCAAGGTCTCCGGAGGGCTCCCCGGGGCCGCTGGTCACCAGCCAAGTATAACATGCCACATTTCTTATCTCTCCTCTGCTTCATGCTCAGGAAGTGAGGGATTAAGAACAGTATCCCCAACCAGCTACTTTTGGCAGCACATGGAGTCCCTGAGCCAAGATCAGTGATAAAAATCAAGTTTCGCATGCAGGTTCACGCTGCAACCTCATGTGCACCTGCTGGCCTGCAAGGAGCTGGGACCCAACAGCCCTGGGCACAATGTATTTCCCAGAGAACATCCCCCTCCATCCATGGAAGCGTCTCTCTTCAGACAGGAAAGGCCCTGCCACGCCTGTGCCTGGCTATAACCAAATGGGATGTGGATGTGTAGTCAGATGGGGTGCAGGTTTTCATTTTAAAGGAAATATATTGAGTGCAAAAGATACAATTTTTGACCTGAATGCAGGCAGTTTTATTACCGTCCTCTGACTGGGTCCAGTAAACCGCACTACTGAGCCTTTTACCCTCTCCCCATCTTTCCCTTAGCCCCACCACTAAGTAATTAATTCCTTATGTCCAGTGATCATCAAGAGCCAGTGCCCTTTGGAAAGAAAGCATTGAGCAGTATTAATAATGCCTTGCTGCCCAATCACACAAAGGCTGCAGTTAGATTTGCCTGGAATATTTTCAACAAAATGTCATTTCATTAAAATATGCTGTGGAAACATATCAGTGGAAATATTCTGTGGAGACATATCAAGTTCAACACAGATTCCTTGAAGCTCAGGGTTTATGACTGGTAGCAGAGAGAGACTTGAACAAAAACCTAGAACTTTTAAATCTGAATATAGTCATCTTTGACACAGCTCCAAGTCACAAAAATGTTCTAGCAGTTTTATTTTCACTCCAGTGTAAAACAAAAACTTTTATGGAACCTTCCAGGTTTCATGACACTGAATTTTTACTCTCTGGTGAAAAAAAAAGTCTCTTCATGTGAGTTGATTTCATAAGTGTCAATGCTTTTTAGTATGTTTTGCGTGTGAGTGCATGAACTCAATTCATACTGTTTGTAGTAGCTGGTTTCTGCGGCTATTTATTATGGTCTTACTGTGGATGAGCCGAAGAAGATAGAACGAAGGAAGAGCAATAGCAGCAGCCTCCCAGAAGTGAGGAGTGAGTTCAATTAAGGCTTCTCTCCACCCACATCTCCACCTCTTGTGCTCCCCAGGAAGGTATTGTACAGGACACTAATGCTCCGCATGAGCCTGGGACTCTCAGCAGCCCGTCTGAGGTCTTTTGCAGCCTGAGCCTCACTGTTTGAGTTCATTTGTATTTTCATTACCTTTATCTTTTGCAGCCTATGCTATGATCACTGTCTGAGTTCATTTGTATTTTCATTACCTTTCTTAAGCTGCTGTGATAGCTGATAGAGAGGAAGCTGTCTCTAGAATGTCATTATCTTTTTAAGTTTTTACAATTAGATGACGCACGTTCATGAATTATACCTTTTCTTCAAGATAATCTGCTACTTCCATTGTTTGCAAAGTACAATGTATTCAATTACAAAAAAAAAAAGAAATAAATAAAAATGAAATAAATCTGCTCTGCAACATGTTTATTGCCTATGTAGTACCCATGGATTAAAACCACAGATCTCAGTACAGAGATAGCATTAAGAACTCTATTAATGATACTTGCAAAGCTTTTCCAAAGAAGCATTTGCAGCCTTTTTCTAGATCCATGAAAGCAAAATTTATCCTAAAAATGATCCTGTCTTTATAAGATAAGAAGATTCTGCTATTTCCTATTAAAAGGGGTCCCTGGATTCAAATCATTCTGTACCTCCAAATCAAAAGGTTTGCTGTTAAGAAGACAAGGCAGAGGTAGATAGATGCACATAAGCTTGGAGTGGGGAGATGCAAGAATCGGTCAGTACAACATTGCTATGTCTGTTATTCTTCCTCAGCCAGAAATCAGGTTCTCAACTCAAAAAGAAGGTAGAGGATTTCTTCTACATGTCTTGAAGCACTTTGAAAACCTTACTCTTTCCATGAAAGAGCAATAAAGATGAAACAAAATCATGTCCAGTGACTTCCTCACTGACACAGCAGTGAAGGCAGAAATGAACCCTATGTCCCTGTGTCCAGATCACATGGTTTTCAATGGCCTAAGAGAAGGTTAGGCCAGTGGGAGCCCAAAAGGGCCAAGAGATCTCCTTGTAGGAGCACTCCAGGTGCTCTCCAGGAGAGCATTTACTTCTCCAGGGAGAATTTACTTCTGCAACCAATTTATGCAATGACCATAACAGTGAATAGAATGTCCAGTCCAGTCGTCCTCCTGGGAGCAAGTTATTGGCTTGCAAAAGACCTGCATGTCTAGCTCTCAGCATGGTTGGCTACTGCAAATAGATAAAAAGACTCGGGAACTATTTTGCGTATTCTGCTGTAAGAAAAAAAAAAAAGACATATTTTCTGTGCAAATTTTCCAGGACACATTATGGCACATAAGGGGATTTGTGCCCTATGGAAAGTGAAGAGCTTTTAGATCCCGTTTTCCTTAGCTCAGGTTTAATGGTCATGTGTTTTTGCCTATTGTCCCCTGAGACAACATTGTTGAGAACAAATCTTTTAAAGCTTTATTGGTTTTGTATTTCCATTGTTTTCTTGTCATGGATCTGGTAGGAAGAACTTGTCTTTGACAGTGAATGCTTCTTCCTAAAAGCTTCTGTTTTCTCCTTTTTGGAGTAGCGGCCTCCATCACAGCATTTCTCTCCTGTAATTGCCTTGAGCCTATTTCTTCTAAAAGAATTAAAAATGCAAATCTAATATCATAATTGTGTAATATGATAAGCTTGGCAGCTCAATCAATACTATACCCCACTGTCAATAATACAGCTCTGATGCATGTTTGTCAGACCTGACCAATCTCACTTTATCACTGGCACTGTGGTCCTTCCACATCCATAAGATATGACATTTTATTAGTAGTTCCCTATCAATCAACTCTAATTTTTGCATCATAGAAATTCATTCTGTCGTCTTACTGCCTGGCGGCACTGGGATTGCTCTTTGAGCCAGACATCAGAGATTTGCAGACTTAGGCTTCCCAAGGCTCCTGAGTTACAGGCTGGCTGAGGACTGGGGCTGACAATAGCACACTTGGGTGTCTTCATTTCCTAGCCACAAATTACATGGTATTAGCAGCAAAGGACATGGCTGGTAACCACTGTGGAAAGGGAAATCAGTGGATCAATAGGAGATGCCCACTGGTGCTTGTACTGTTTGCTCTATCTCCAAATCATGGAAGATCTAATAGGAGATAACTTTTCACCCCCTGCTTACTCTCTCTCCAAAAAAAAAACAGCATTCCAGATGGTACTTTGTTACTCAATATTGCCTCCAGAGTGTTACTGAATATGTCAAAAGTGCTACTGATCCAAAATAGAGGCAAACCAGATGAGACAGCAACTGTCTTAATGCAGACATCTTTTCTCACTGCCCTGCCACAATCACAAGAACTGAAAGCAAAAGGGCAATTTGCTTTTTTCTAAATAACACATCCAAGCTCAATCAACTACTCCTTTCTGCTTGGACTTGTTTTAAAATACAAAGTCTAGAAAATGTCCTTTTTTAAAAAGGAGGTTTTAATAAGGTTGCTTTAAAATTTTGTATTCCACTTGTCATGGATTTGTCCTCATGGGCACTGCTTTAACATCCCAACTCCATTGAGCTCTGTAGAATTCCTCCTCCTCTGTCTTAAAAGTAGCAGGTCCACTATGCTCCAATCTGGGCATTGCTAGCAGAGAACAGAGTTACCTCCCCAGGTGAAAAAAGATGTTCCCAGGAAGTGAAAGAGGAGTCAGAAACCTTAATTTTTCCCTTAAATAGGGTTTGGACCTCAGATTGGCTCGAACAGTTTGCTGTCCTGGCATTATATGTATGTATTATATTGCCTTAATCACCCACCTGAAATAACATATTCTCATAAGTTTAAGCAAAGAAGCCAGTGTCAGCACTTGGAGGAGGAAGTTTATGAGGTGAACATGCTTGTAAGGTTATGTTCTTTTTCTTGGCAAATAGCTGTTTTATGTTGCACCTTTGCAAACCCCATAGGCATAACTTAACAACATGCAGAGTAGGGGAAGCAATAGCAGGGTAGAGAAATTCACTCACCCTCCATTCTTGTGAGAGCACTAGGATGCCCCACAAAATTGTATGCAAAGAGTCCAACTTAAGACATGCATGTTTCACTGCATAATAACAGCCCCAAGTCAAGGAAGAAAAAAAAAGAAAGAAAAAGACTGAAGCACAGACAACTGCATCCTGGAGGTCAGAAAGCACAAGGACGAAGAGAAAACTGGCAAAAGTCAAGTTTAGTTAAACTTTGTAAAGGAAAAAGCTAGTAGCAAAATGGCCTTCAGTTACATAAATAAAGTGACAGAAAGGAGTGTCAAGGAGAAGAGCAGGACAGTTATACGGTAGGGATGAATTAAGATAACATGGACAAGCCAGAAAATAGTACTTAAAATAATACTTTTCCTTACCTTCAGTAAGGAATATAGAATATAGAACATTGCAAAAGAAAGGATAGCTAGTGAGAATGAAGATGCTGAAGAAGACATGTTCACTTTTTGAGATGAAAAGAAGATTCAAAAATCTTCATGTTTTCCAGTTGGAGACAGTGTAATTTCCAAACTAGAATGCAAAAAGAAAGACAAGTGAAACTGCATCGTGGTTAGGAAGCTGTGAAATCAGTGGTCATGGTAAATCTTTAGGCAATAAATGAAGCACTTACTTAAGTTGTTTCCCCATGTTCTATTCTAGGTGCATTGTTCTGAATTCAGAAGTATGTAAAGTTTTAGAACAAATATTGAATTTTAAATTCATGTGTTGTTTGAAAAGAAGATCATTCCAGAATAATATCCTTCGCATAATGTGACAACTGATTTATCTTGGCACAGTCTTCTCTGATATCTTTCAATGATTGGTATAAAGTATAGTATGTGTGCTAGCAACACAGAGTTAGAATGGTTGGAACACCCTAAAGGGAAAGTTGGATTAACTTAATAGTAACTGAATTAGGAAGAAATTTAGTAAGCAGATTTATGATTTAAATGAAAATGAAGATTAATAAGGGACAACAACAAGAAATTCTGATGAGAATTGGGAATTTATCAATTAGAATGGAGGCAAGGTGAGATATCTTGATGTAGTATATAATCAAATGCAAATTGTGACTGTGGAAAGGCACATATGAATGAAGTATGCATGAGGAGAAATACTATCAGGAAAGTTCTTAAACACTTGCCTCAATGTTTTGGAGTTTTGATGCGATATAATCTCCAACATCCACCATGTTTTCTCCCTCTAACTTCAAAGCATTCATTCTGGGAGATGGAAGGTGATCATGGGAAGAGGATTCAGTTTGAAGGACTGATCTTTCTTGCCTCACTATGGGCCTTTGTTGTTTTCTTCATAACACGGCCACACCAAACAACGCTCTAGCATCCACCCACTTGGCTGTCACCAGAACAAAATAAATCCAGTCAAAGCTTGGTTCTTGTGATCATCTCCTGCTCTCCGCAAGCATGACCAGACTGTGTGGACACACTGCAGTGCCCATCTACCATAATTCCTGTATTTGGTTGTATATCTGAGGCTTCAGCAAACAGTAAGTGTTGGGCTTTCATAGCATGATGCCAATAATTTGTTGGACATGATGTGAGAGCATTAGTGGGAGGGATGTAGGAAGATGTAAAAGCTTCTGGGACAATGCTAGAGGACCACATCAGAAAGTTGGCGCAGAAGGGGCACAGCCTCATCTCAGCTGGGAGATGGGAGCACTCCCTGGTCAGTGCTGACCCTAAGTTGTGGCTGAGAATTGACTGGAAGAGAATTACCTTGCACTAGGACAAGGTGATGCCAGTGACCAGTCTCACACACACTCAATTTCCACAACACAGATGAAATACAAGACAGTTTTCCTGACAGATCCTTCTTTTACTTGCCTTAATACTGAATTTCTCCATCATTCAGGGGACTTGCTCTGCTGAGCCCATGTGAAGACACAACAGTAGCACTGCATTTTCTTTTGCTTACTGGCTGCAACAGCAAGAGTACAGTGGTAGACAAGAGCTGATTTTATTTTCCTATACCTCAACAAGTGGAAGAATAATGTAATATCAGAAACAATCAGGACCATCACATTTTTCTACAGTGAAACAAATAAGACCAATTATTAACACACATATATTAAAAATGGGTTTTCTCAGTGGGAAAGCTCCACAAGACCATTAATATACTTACACTACCCACTTTCTAGCAGACTACAGTCGCGGTCAGTTAGCTGCAGATGAGCCTAGACATTTCCAGGCTAAACAGAAGAGTTATGAGCTGAGAAGGGAACTAAGAGAATGAAATACAATAAATGAAGCAAAGTAAGGAAAGAATCAAGCTCTTTTACCATCTTTTTACTTCACTTTGATAGAGATATGAGTAAATATCAGCTCTTGATTAGCTGGGTTATATGGGTTAATATCAGCTCTGCAGTAGCCACAGCAACACAACAGTTCTCAATATTGTGCCCCTGGTCACAGACAGTTTGTGTAAAACAGTTTCCTCCTCTGCTTGGGATATGCACTGGTGATATTTGTAGCAAGATATTTGCTTTCTTTCTGACCGACAAAGAAAAAGACAATGCTATTCATCTGGGAAAAATGATGGTGCTAGTTCAAGAAAACTTTTAACACGGATTTAGATGCTCAAGTTGTTCTGCTTGCCCTGGGTCTTGCTTCACATCACACTCGGCAAGTCAAGCTTGAGAATTCTAAAATGTAAGGAACAAATTTTCAGTGTTTGGAACAGTACAACCATGGACTGTGAAATAGCTCAAAATGAGACTATGGGCATACATATGTTGCTGACAACAGTATCTGGTTGCAGAATCAAGTTTAGGTGAACTCTAAATATGAAAATAATCAGAAACCCAGGAAATGCAATTTGTCTAACTAGGAATAATTTTCAGTTAAGAAAATACTACTTCTGTTGTAGTGGAATGGGAAAACATTCTCTGTTCTCCCATACAAAAGACATAACTTGTTTTCTGTATTTAGTTTTAGGAAGCTTAGTTATTTATCTTTCAGATGCAGAAGTCAATTAGCAGATGTATGGATCAGTTTGTAAACTCTCAGTTTAAATAGCTTTTTTCTTTAACCTTACAGAGAAGGAGAACACCAAAATAAACAAAAAAATAATAATCTGAGCAACTACTATAATCTTTGAATAGTTAATAAAGAACTTCAACCAAATAATTTCTTGCAACTTTTGAGCTATGGTCAGAGACTGATGTTCAATCACTTTGAAAGAAAAAAAAACAAAAGGGAGAGAGAGAGAAGGAGACTTCAAGCTGTTTTTTTTTTGCTCTCTGGAAAAAATTAAACCCAGAGAATTCAGGATCAGAAGATCTTGAAGATGAGCCTACCACAGATGCAAGTTATCATCTCTCTGAGGGTTTGCAATAATCTAGAATATGTTATTTTAGGAATATAAAGTGGTAATTGGAGCTTCTGCTATAACACAGTTCTTTGTTTTCCAGGCTCTGCATATCTGTGGCACTCTTTTTTAATGCCTTGCTAGGTCTGTTATAGTGATGTCCCTCTTTTTTAGTCAAGATAGATACAGGAAAACAATGGTCCTTCAAATCCAGACTCATTCAGAGACAAATCCTATGCTCTCTTCAAAGTCCTGTTGCCAGAGATCAAGAAAACAGCAGAAAGCTTACTCTTGATTGGTGGAATAGCATTTGGGGTCCACTCGTCACACCATGTCAATAGTCCTTCTAAACTAACTAAAATATTCTATTGTGGTTGAAATGAATCTTTGGGTACTAGTCATGTGAGGAGGGTACCAAAGGAAGTAATGTTATAAAGAGAAGGTCATCTTATCAAAGGCATATATAGTGCTGTGGGAAGGCCAGCATTGAAGAAACATATCAAACTTAGAAAACCTTGGATATTTCATCTATTTATCAGGAGGTGGTAATGTTTCACAGTGAAGGTTTACATTGTACTGGCAGGTACAAGTCAGTACATTGTATTTTGAATTTTTATGGCCAGGGTATTTTTTTTCCCCAAAAAACAGACCTGAAGGCTCATTTTCCAGTAAGTTTGCAAACCACAAGTGACTGAAGATGTTACGATGCTTTCTAGTTCCCTTTTTTTTTTTACTTACTTTCTGTTTTTCTTTGTGTTTTGCCATTGCCTCACTTTTCTCTTTTGTTCTGAAAATCTAAGACCTACATTTTTAACACTCTGTAAAACAGTTTTTGTTTTTTTAGACAAACAAGCAAGATTTCGGGACCAGCTTTTGTTAGTTCATCCCTGAATGTTTACCTTTGCTCTCCTTGAGTTATTATAACTCTCTCTTCTATGGTAAAGCATATCCAACTCTGACAGCATTGATTTTCAAATGTATGATTGCTAGTGAAATATTAAACCCTATTGATCTGAAATTCTGGATCAGTTGCATGTTGGATACTCTGCATATTTGGGGGAAGGACAGTTTCATCTATCAGCTCTTCCAATTGCAGAATAATTAGAACTCCATCATGTTCCTGTTTTGAGATGTAGAGGTTCCCGTCAGATTACAGCATCTGCAATATTAAAAGATGTCCTATGCATTATGTTTACTAATTGTTCAATTTATCCTCCCAGTAAGGCCTTTTCATCCATTTCTCAACAAATTCACTGGAAGAAAGACATCCATCTTTTCATCCACTAAAATTTCAAATTATTCTTTCATCTTAATCCATGAAAAAAGTAATTGGAGCATTAATGCACATTTCCATGATCAAAGCAAAAAAAAAAAAAAAAAAAAAAAGCAAAATCCACAAGAATTTTGAGTTAAGCTATTGATTTTAGAGATTTGAAGTGCATTTTACAGTCAGTCAGAATTTATGTTAAGGAGTTTCTACTTTTGGAATAAATTTTCCACAAGGATGAAACTTGTCACAAAACAGTGACAGAAAATATCAGAAAAACGCTGATCGTGGAGGGTGAAAAGATTCTTGCCAGGGTTGTCCATCGCACTGAGAGGGTAGATCCTGACCTACTGGGACCAACTGAAGTTTTGTTGATTATTTCAGTTAGGACAAAATTTTATCTTTAGCAATTAATGCAAAAATACCAAGGACTTTATCCACCTGATTTATTACATTATCAAAAATACTCAGTAAGCTAGACTCTGGCATTATGCCCCTCAACAGTTCTGGAGGATTTGGGCTGAAAGACTGTCCATGAACTAGTACAATTCTGAACATTTCTGGTGATCTTAGAAGATGACAGTCCAAGTCAAAGCTATATAGCACTGCAAGTCCTTTGGAAGGGGTGGGGGTGGATCCTATATCTTAATCTCTCCCAGGCCTCCTGACTCTGACCTTATTAATAATTAGGTATTGTGTTTGTTTCTCTAGAGATAAGGTTTTAATAGAATGCTTCCTCTTTGGCCTTGATCCAAAAGTGACCAGGAAGTCATCACATCTGTCAGTCACTCCACTGGAACTGGAAGTTGTAGAGCATAAAACAGAGCAAGATGGTCAGGAGGGAGTGAAAGAGAATCTGTGTTGGACAGTAATAGTAAACACGTAATAGTAAACATAGATGAAATCAGATGAGACAGTATACAAAAAAAAATAGTTCAACATACATTACATCACTGTGAAAGAAACTGCTTTACTTCTTTTATTTTGTTTTGTTTTTGTTTGAAAAGGAATCTTTAATTTATATCAATAATATACACACACAATATCATGACCCTGTGAGTAATAAATGTGGATCCTAAACAGGATCCTTAGATTTTAGCAGTCTTTTCTTTTGAAACATTATTCTTTAGTCCTTTTGAACATGAATGGATTGTCTTTTTATATATTTTTTTTGAAAGAAGCTGAACCCAGATTAAATTCATAAATTAAATGCATAGATTAAATGTATGCAGTCCAAACAGACATGGATTTCTAGACAAAAGATAAATCTAATCCAAACCTCTGAACATTGTGGAGCTTTCTCCCAGTCAAAAACAACAGCAATTCACCAGTAAGTATAATTTCTAGTAAGCCTTGTTCTGAACTTCAGTTATTGCACAAAAAATTTAGAGGATGAGAAACTGTATGTGAGTGAATTACAATGCAAACTCCTCATTGTTAAATATCTATCTGTGGATATGCATCACATTCTCTGAGAATGATTTATTTTTCTCTTGCATACTGTATGTATACACAAACAATATATATGGAAAAAATATATTTAATGCAGAGATGTCAGTTTACTGTCTGAAGTTCAGAGAACATACTTAGACATGCTTCCAATGAGGACATAAATCTTCCCAATATATAAGACCAGACTTTGTAAAAATCTTATAGGAATAAATAAATAAAAGATTCCAAAATTCAAATTTAGAGTCTGATTTACTGGAAAGACTAAGTCTGAAATCCCCAGTCTAACCTCTTTAGCATCTTCTCTACATTGAATTTGCACCTGGTGCTTTTACTTTGTTGAATTAGGCCACTCTTTTTCTGTGTGTGTGAATAACAAAAGGAAAGGGAAAAAAAAATACCTGAACTGCATCCACTCACAATTTTTCATTCTTCCTCTAACAGAAAATCTGCACTATATCCACATTTTGCTTCTACAGCTTCTCTCTCCCAAGCAAATGCTCAGAGCATGTTCTTGACCACCAAGCACTTCAAATCTCGGTGCTCTCTATATCTAGCTTGTCATTCTGGATGTCAAACATGCTGTTGCTATTTTCAGGGGAAATCAATGACAATTTCCCTAATGAGCTGCCTAAAAGCTGAGAAATTAAGAACATAAGTATATATTTTGTCCTATTTACTTAGGTTTTTACACCGGCAAGTAGCAACAGACAATCACAATTTTTTAACGTCTCTCCAGAAAACAAACCCTTCAAAGTATCTCAAGTTGGGCAACAGATCACTATTAAAAATTCAGATCAAATGATAACTTTACAGCTGAATGGTGTAGTGGTTCATTATACACTATCAGCCACACTACAGAGCAAGGCCAGTGGAAGCAGTCCTATGGCAGCACTGAAGCAGAATCCACTTCTACAAGCTTTATTTTTACACACATATCATCAATGCCACTGAGGTAACAGAGACTCTTCCCAAAGTTTCTGTGCAGGTATCATTATATTCTCAAAAATTATTTTCAGACATGAACTTCTGTTTTGAATTAATAGCACCGGAATGCTGTGAAACATTTATCTTAATGTCTGCCTATTA
Source organism: Tinamus guttatus (assembly GCF_000705375.1). The sequence continues at coordinate 522,603 of NW_010585723.1, forward strand.
AGCAAACATGTAGAAGCATCAGATTTCTAAATCTTCTAGTAACAGTATCTGTACCACTTCAAGAATTTAAAGTTGGTATTTTTGCCCTGTAAAAATACTTTCTCTTCAGAGCTTAGACTCAGAAAATAAAAAAAGTATTTATCTTACTATGACAAACTGTTATCTGTCTACTAAGCAGCACTTTATAAAGAAAATCTGAAAACACTTGCCTAAAGTTATGGTTTTAGACTTATCTATTTGATGTCACTTGAGTAATTTAGGGATTGTCTAATGTGCAGTGATAGTGCAGAGACACTGGAGTTGCAGCTCCACACTGCTAATGAAGATGAGGGTTATGTGGATGGACCCAGATGGATCCAGTGTGGACAGCTTGCAAAGTGATGGCCCTGATGCAAATTTATCATTCTGTACAACAGGCTTAATTCAAAACACCACAGCATTACCAATAAAAACAAATTTTATTCTCTCAATATGGAGCTGATACATACCTCTGAGATATACCTGTGCTTGACAGCGCAAAGGTTCAAATGCCAGGCAGAGAAACGCAAGTTTCCGGGAAGTGCATAAAACCAGCGCAGCATCTGGACTCCAGGCCCAGGGGAAAGAAATCTGTTCACAGAAGCACTGCAGGGATCAGAGGGAACATTGCTTTAACTGACTCCCAGCTTGAAAACTCTTGATTGCTTTGTCTTAATGTAGAGGCAGCGGGGACAATATATCATTCATTATGTCATTTTGGTGTTTGGCTTTTTAAAATATTAATGAACAATCCTGGCCTTTCTTTTGCTGACCACTGAAAACAGCTCTGTTCCCCTGAGAAAGCCAAGACTGACTCTTTAAGCCTGTGATTGAAATTCAGTCAAACCTCTGGGTGAACGGAAATCATTTGTTGTGTGACAGTGACATGCGGCAGCTCCTTTTTGTTTGCAAGAGAGCTCAGGGAGTCTGTGTCTATTTATTGTCATCAGCTGAGGATTCAGTATTGATGGTTATCCAAAACTCTGTGGCTTTGGAGACTGGAGGCTATACCACAGCTGCAGATTTGGAAGCCAGCAAGGATCCCAGAAAGTGGAAGGATAGATATGCCAGATGAGCCCTTCTATCTAGTCCCTCTACCCAGCATCCTTCCCTAAGCATTTGTTACTGGCCACTCTCCAGCTAGACCAGTAAGCAAACACCAGGTTAGACAAACCTTTCCTCTAACCTTCTGGGACCACACTGAGGTTCTGGGTGGCAAAGTCATGTATAGGGAGGCAAGAAAGGAGCTACCTAAAACAAAATGCTATGTATGAAAATGAAGAGTGACTTTTTTGCATGGTCCATTTCACCCATTATGTCATGCCAAAACAGTATGAAAAGACAAGAAGATGTTGCTAGGGAAAAGACTGAAGACTTCTAAGAGGTTTGACACTATGGCCAAAACACAACGTTATGCAACAGCAACAACAAGACCCAGTCCATTTTCAGGTGAGAAGAGAGACTTAACTGTTTCGTTGCAGACAGACCAGCTGTACAAAGGTGAACTTTAACTGCAGTGTTCAAGATGCCCTTGACATCATTTTTTATCTTCCTGTGACACACAGTCTCTCAGGTGAGAGGTCTTTCATTGAGAAAGGATGCAGGGCAGAACCCTTTGTTTTATGAGGGCAGGAAGGAAATGTCCTATGGACCTTTCTACCGAAAAGGTAATTCGTCTCATCTTGAGAAAGGTGAGTGAAATTACCTCTTGGGATGGCCTCTCACTCACCCTCTGATGACTACAAAGGGAGACAGGAGGATTGACTTAGACTTAGCATCTAACTCCTAGATGGCTCGTGTGTGATGAGGTTAGTCCAAACCTCCATAGTAGATTGTACGGTAGCTAATCATCATGGTGGATCCAGAAGGATCCCACCAACCCTCTGCTCCTAGGTGTAATATGGAATGTATTTAATATGCTTTATGCTCTTCTAACATTGATATGGACATTAATAACTGCAAAGGAAATGTCTTGCAATGATAGCCTATCATAAAAGATAAAGGTAGATAAACAAAACAAAGTTATAGTGAAACAGTGGCATTGCGTGCTGCAACCTTAGCATAACACCACAGGTCTTTTCTTTGAAAACAATCATTTCATTTCCTACAGAGGTGGCATTGAACCTCAAGTAGATGCCACCATGAAGAGATTTCATGGTGAAAGTGTGACTGTGACGCAGTTCTTAGTTTAATAGTAATTGATTTGCATGGCGTTTATGCAGTAACAGTGTTTCCCCCTGGAAAGCCCAACAAGCCGTCTGCTTAAATTGAGTTCAACAGGAAATCCGATATTGCCTTTTCCTTCCTCACAAATATTTTTCCAAGAAAAATAAATAAATAAATAATGAAAGTTCCCCATTTACAACTAAGACCGAGTGTTTGTGACCTTGAGTTGCACAGAGGTTAACCTACTCTGATTAACTTTCTCATGTTATTCCATTAAATAAAAACAGTTTTGACACCCAGAGACTAAGGCATCCTAGAGATAATACAATAACTGTATGCAATCATTCCAAATTGAATTGCAATAATTCATTTAGGTGACCATACATATTTGTTATGTGTAATATGAAACATTACAAAATGAAATCAATAGAAAAGTTTCTTGTTAATGAAGATATACTGTGCTGTTATGTGTGGGGTTTGGACTCCATATCACAGAAATCTTATTTGTATTCTAAATTCCAGAGTATCATACTAGTTAAACATTATGAAAACATTACTTAACAATTATATGGCTGGACAGATGGAAAATTATATCATGCATTTTGTTCCATGCCTTGTTCATTCAAAGTTAAAGTCCAGATTCCCTAACATCACTTGGAGTTTTGCCATTTCTTCATCAAAATCACAGACTTTATCTTAGATTTTCAGGGATTATTACTGGACTCACAAAGAAATGTATACTGCAGACATGGGATCTGTGTTATTAAAAGTTATTACAGAAGGCTACCCTTTATAATTGGTAAATTAAAAAACTTCAAAAATTTTGCAAATACAGCGTTACGTGTAATGACTCCCTCCTCCACCACATTATCCTTTGAAAAGCTCTTACAGAGCAAAAGCAGATGAAAAACTGCCCCTTTGCTCTGCCAGTAGTTGGTTTCTAGCGTCCCTGTCTCTTGTATAAACCATGAAAAGAGATGAAGACTCCTTCTGCCTTTAACTGTCCATGCTTGCCTCTCTGTACAGACATCCTCGTTCAGCCTAATGTATAGAAAAGACCTCAATGACACTGCATTTAGCTTTAAAGATGGGAGTCCAATCAGGTCAGTTTATAGGCAGCGCACAGTAGGCTGAAAACTTTGCAGACCCCAGCTCCAGGACTGATGCACTAGCTCCAGGACTGCCACAGCTCCAGCCACAGCGATGCTGAGCTGGGCCCAAGGACAATATGATCAACATGAACCGCGTTATCCAGCAAACCCCTGCCTTGAAAAGGTGCCTGTGTTACCAGGTCTTTACAGGGTTAGCCGTATGTCAGCCCGACTGCAGGGAAATGCAGCTACAATTCTTTTGATGACTGAACTGCTCCATTTTCAATTAGGTGGAGTGTCACTAACCTGCAACACGGACACATCCAGTGTCACTGGTGCAGTCCATTTCAGCTCATATAATCTTTGCTCTGGAGAATCTTTGGATTGAGAAAATGAGGGATTAGCACAACAGCATAAAGGAGATCTCTGGAAAAAAAAAAAAAAAAAAGAGGCAGCCCTGGACACAGCACACACTGCATGCAAGCTGACATTCATTTTCCTGGGTGCCACTGCAAATAGTAAAAGAGCAACAGATTTACCATAAATTGGATGAATAAGAATCTTTATAGTCCAAAGCAGAATCCTGTCATAGGGTCACCCAAGGAAACACTGGAAGGAAACCTGAGGCAAAGATTGTAACTTAATGTTTAAACTGCACAGAAGAGCTCCTTGAGTGAAATCGAGAGCTATGGACACTGTGATTAAAGGAGGTTGAACTCTTTGACCTAGAAAATCAAATTGGTGACAACTCAGTATGTTAAACTACATTAAAATTTATGACATTGAAGAAGAGGATCAATATTTATTTATTTATTTATTTGCACAAAGTATGAATTAGGAGATTGCCAGAGCAGGAAAAGCAGTCACCTACAGGGTTTTTAAACATCCAAAGAAGCAAAGTTCTTTTTTTAAAATCCATTTACTGACCCTAAAATAATGCAAAGGTCTCTATGAAAGGAAGAGGGAAACAAACACAATGCCTTGAAAAAGAAAACTGCAAATGGTCATTAGAAGGAAATATCTGAAGAAATTTTACAAAGTATCTGTAGTGGTTTCTCTAACTCAGGCAAATGACCCCATGACAGCAATAACTTCTGGCTAGGGAACAGGCCACTATAAACTCAAAAACCTTTTCCACAGTTCATGTCTCAAACAGAGGTTTGTGCAGTGCAAAACAAACTTACTGTTGAGCTAAAAACTTATGATGAAAAGCAGTGCATTACAGTACACTATTTTAAAGCAGGTCTTTTTAATTTCAATAAAGATTTTTGAAATTAAAGGGAAATTGCCAGGGTTTCAAAAGACACCTCTCAATATAAAAGACGTCATATGTATGTTGCTAACACATTTCTTCTAGGTTTCAGAAGTAGATACTAAAAACATATAGTTTATTTTGCACTGTTTCTACACTTATCTTTCATTTTCATGGCTCTCAGCCATGAGTCATTTCTCAAATAAAAACAAATAAACAAACAAAAATTAACCTCTCATAACCCTTCCTGAATTGTATTTCCAAGAGAAGGAAAACAAAAGGAACAAATAGAGAAAGACTGTCCACTGCTCTCAGCACCCTGCACCAGTCTGATATCAGTCATTCTAAAATTAATTCTCTGTAGCTCCATTTTGTAAATCAAAAATGGAGGAAAATCATAAAAAGCAGACACATACGCCCAACTCAGTCCATGATAAGAATGACTGAGGAGATGGAAAGAAAGAAAATTGTTGAATGTTTTCAAAGTGCTTGTCCCTCTCCTTTGGTCACCACGAACATGCACTGATTTTTAGAAATGTCCTTTAGTCATCGCTCCAGGCCTCTCTATTAAGGAACATCCATAAAGCACAGGTGCAGCCATAGGATTGAGATGGGAAGTACCTCTTTCTTTAACATCAGACAGTTGATCTGTATCTGTAGTATTTACATGTACTTTGTTCTCCATCTAAAGTGAAGAACTTCAGAAACTTCCAAAAGTCTCTCTCCCTCTCCCTCTCTCTTTAAAAAAATAAAATAAATAAAAAAGTATTTATATCTTGTATTTATATCTGGTATCTTCCATATTTTTAAATGAACGTCTCTGTAGACTCCTTTGTATGTGTCTGGTAGGTGACAAAGGTAACCCCACGGTGTCAGGACAGTCATTACAGCCAAGGCTAACACTAGTTCTGGGAGATTGTGCTGACTGGAAGGTGGGCTTCCTTCCTTGCCTCTGAGGGTAGTCACATCCCTACAGCAGGAACAGGCTTTGAAAGCTACCATTATGGCCAGTGCTGCTCTACACTCACACCACATGTACCTCCATGTCCATGCTCAGGAGACGAGGCCCATAGCCTTTTACATTTTCAGGCTTTCCAATCCTGGCTCCTACATTGGCCTTCTGTGAGAGTCAGTCAGCACTATCTCAGCAAGTGACCCTGATAGCAGAGCTAATGTGCTTAATAAGCAATATATTAAGAGTTTAAGCTGCTTTGACTGAATATGCTCCCATCTAAATGGCACCTCTGCAGTGCTGAAGGAATCCCTCATAATGATGAATGAAAATTCAATAAAGATTTTAGAACAAGAAAGGAAAAGAGAGTGTGTATGACTGTAGTATCGACAAGTAGCTGGCACTCTGCTGTCTGTGCATCCTAATCGCAGGTGGATTGCACAAAAAGTTGAGGCAGGTATTGGGCATAGCAGCATATCTTGGCAGGATGCAGTGATCAAGGGAATTTGCTAGCTTGTTTGGGGGATTTTTTAGAAAGCTAATTCTACACTCTCCAGGGAGATTTGAACTGAGCTTGCAGTGATGTGCACTTCAGGCCTTGAGGTAGCAAAATGAGTGTGATTTTTCTAGGAAGGGACATTCAGTTCCCCTTATTTACCTGCTCCATGAGGATACAGGTGGCTGTGCTGAGATTATACATAAAAAGGTAGAGCTCCTGAAGTAAGAGAGAAATGCTTGATCTGCACTGTCAGTCTCCAAACCACTCCTATAAGAGATACCAACTCTTAGACCACTTCCTACAGGCAGAACTTGATACTTTTGCATAGAGACAAAGACCTGTCCTTGCTTCATCTTTTATAAGTAAAGACATTAAAATGGCATTGCCCAGCCTCATGGTAACAAAACGAATAAATCGGAGTTTGCAATATTAAGCATGTGTATTAATCTGAGATTATAGCACATAGAGAATAAGCCATACATAACTTTCTATCTTACTTTGAAGGAGAATTTCATTCTCTTACATATAGAAAAAATCCTAAAATGCTCTTACATCTTTCCAACCCTGCTCTAGCTTTATCCTCTGCTATCATTAAGATGCTTGTAACTGTACTGTATCAACACAGTTCTGTTCCACTGTTTACTGAAATTCCCCATCTTAATTTTATATCACACATATTGGTCCAACTTCTGATCTCTAATTTATCTCCACACACAAATACACCAGCACATCTGCCTCCCCTCCTCAGAGGCAGATCACAGGTGAAAGTACACTCTCCAGGCCCCTTTTCCATTTCACTAGTGTTGTCTTTCTTGCTCTAGGTGCTTTGCAAACTTGTTTCCACCATCACCTACTTGTCCCCAGAGCAGGCTGGATGTGCTAGGGCTGCCAGCCGGTCCTGGCAGCCCTGTGTGGACATTGGTGGTGGGGAACTGTCCACCAGGAGGTCGGTGCTGAAGAGCAGCCCTGAAGCATGCAAGATGTATCCTTCCACTGTTGAAAATTGGTGGTGCGGGCCAGGAGGAAAGAACCACCTTGGCCATGAACTCAACATTGCTTGAAGTTTCTGGGGCCTGGGACAATTTTTTTGATGCTCATCTTCAAAACGTTGTCCCTAAGATATGCGTAGGCTGTTCAGCCAGGACACAAAAGTCAGAAATCATCTTTCAGTTTAGGGTTCCCCAAAGTTTTGGAAATTAGTCTTCCTACCACAAATGGCAGCAAACATCCTTTCAATTCTGCCAACTGCTGGCATGGGCCTTTCCTAATTTAAATGCCTTCCTCCCCTCCCCTCCTCGCCCCCCATTATCAATATGCATGTTCTTAATTACTTTTTTCCTACACTCAGCTTAGATTTTCATAAGGTGATTGTAATAGAACCCTCTACCTGAAGTTAGCTTGTTCTATGGAAATGTCCATGAAAGTGTTCACTGTCACTTGTATGTGGCTAGCACAATATTCTACTCTGCCTAAACAGATGACCTCTTCTATGTTTCATCTCTGCTATGAATTTAATTTTGTGGAAATAAATACATCAGATTTTTCTGCCAGGATTTTTTGCTGATCTCTGAGACACCTATGAGCCAACTAACCGGGACATTCTGATGACTAAAGCAAACAGTTTTTAATTTTAGCATTTTAACTAATCAATAGTGTTGTTACATTGAACAGAAAAAAAAGATCTCTTTTCCTCCTAGCTTTCCATGATAAATCGCCTACTCAAACTTGAATGCTGTTTCTGCTTTGCGATTGAGATCTAGGGATGTATTGAAAAGCAACTTTTCCCTCTAACACGTTCCTAGTATGGCTTATTTTTTTAGGTGCTATCCATTTCTGGCACTGATGTGAAAATCTTCATTGCTTATGTATTTAAGGTCCTGCCTAGCACCATGTTACAAACGTTGTTACTGAGAAGTACCAAATGAATCACAGTATTATTTTTTCACTTGCCTTAGATCACTAGGAATAAATTAGATGGTATTTCCTTACATATTATGGTTAATGGTTGCTTCTCTACTCATATATTCTAGGATAGCCAGCAACCTAGGTCACAGCAAAAGAGTATCTACTACCAATCAGCAACTACATAGACGCTTCTTTCTCTCATAGGTTTTTTGTTTGTTTGTTTGTTTGTTTGTTTCCTGCAGGGTTGCAATATAGTCAAATATGAAAAGTCAAGGTTTGGAGACCTCAGAAGCAGATATTCTTGCCTCACTACCTCTTCCTCCCCTGCAATTTAATTCTATTCAATTTTAGTCTAACAAAACCACCTGTTTTTGCTCACACTGTTGTTCAGTCACGTGCCTCTCTCAGGGGAAAAAAGCTGGGCAGAAATACTTTCCTTCACAGGTTTTAACAGTAATTGATCTATGCTCTGCTTTATCAGCTTCCACTGATTTTGCCCTCTCTCACTTTTTTCTACTAAATTTTTCAGGACAGTCATTCCTTATGGGAATATTCTATCGAATATTTTGGAGCCATCACTGCAAAGGAAGAGTGTAGGTACTTAATGAGGACCTTGGGAGTCTTTCTTATTTCTTCAGGATCTGGGTTTGGTTTTGGTCTTTTTTGTGTGTGTGTTGGGGGGGTAATTTATCCAAAATACAAAGTCTTCTTGTTCATGGATACAAAATAGAAAACCCTGGTAGAGTAAGCACATGAACTCAAAACTTTTGCAAGTTTCCCAAACACTAGATGAAAGGAATTGTCCTTAACACCTCAGTATATATCACATCTACTTTGTCTGAAGGAACAACATAAAAACAATAATGAGAAGCAACATTTTTTTTAATTTGATAAATGATAATTTGATATTTTTTTCTTGATTTCAGTATGCCTGGTCAGCACGTATTTGCTTCTGACCTGTCAAGCTGATAAATGCCTCCTTGGACACATTGAATCTTCCCATAAAGTCAAGGTGCTGATACCCCAGAGGCTAATGCCAATGACCACAACATGCAGTGCAGAAAGACTAGCCAAGTGCTACTAGCCTGGGTCCCAGAAGCCATATAACCATTTCAGCAGAAGGATACGTCATGACCATAACGAGCTCATAATCCTTGTCTTCACTTCTTACATCTCAATCACATAATTTGGACATGCTTAAATTAAACATTAGACACATGAACAAGAACATATGCCCACCAGTGCCACTGGGGCACCTATTTAATATTGTTAAAATCAAAGAATGTTATCTTAATTGAATGACAATTTCTAAATCTAATAGAGGTACATCTTTGCTTGAAGCAGGCTTTAGTTACTTTGTATCCTGGGGAAAGGTTAAGTTGGCTCTTGTGTTGTGATTGGAGGACTCCAATATTGGGATTTCATTAACAAGATTTATAGGAATATGCACTGACTGTCATAGTAATGGTTGTTATCGGTCTGTAACCATAGAAATATTTTCCATATTTTATGATTAGAGTCAAATTTCTTTTTAAACTCTAAAGCTGAACTTAATGTTTGCAAAGTAGGAAGTCTGATCTAATGGAAAGTCATGACAGCAATATCAGAACACTAATTCTTCTTTGTCCTGAACCCTACTAGCATAAATGAAATTAGCCGTAAATTCAAAATGCCAAATCTTGATGTTTTTTACACAGTTTAAAGAGTGCCTCCCTCAACAAGTCCAACAGATTTCCTCTAGAAAATGTTAGAGGTTCATAAGACATACATGGAGATCAGTTATCCCAACTCCCTGCTTGCATCAAGCTTCACCCTACTTGTCACTCATTGCATTCTGCCATTGCAGTGTTCATGGGGATAGGAGGGGATGAGCAGCACAACTGTCAGTGTGTCACTGTGTGGACCAAACCTGGTGCCATTAGTGAAATAAGCCTTGGCATAAGACCTGCCACAATTGTCCTAGGAGACACCTATTCCTTGGTTTCCACTTGCATTTTGCCCCAGCGTATTTAGCATCCCAATTTCAGTATGGCATTATTTGTCATACTTATGTAATTGAAGATTCAGCACCTCCCTAACATTAGTTAAGGAATTTTATACATTATTTGAAAGAGAAATATTTGGGTAAGCCTTCAGGAAGGCATTTAACAAGACTTACATATATCTCTAAAAAAAGTGCTTTATCTAGTTCTCAATCTTTCATATGCTTTCACATATCAAAATTGGTGAAATATATAAAATGTTCTCCAGATGCCCCAATACCTTTAAGTCATAGCTGCATGCCAGACAACACGTTAGTATATCTGCATAAACTTTTTAACTGAATATTTGAAATTCTAGAACAGAATTTGAACATTCTTTCAACTGGACATTCTTTCATTCTTTCATTATTTGAGCAGATTTTTTTTTAAAAAAAGAAACTTTGGAAAGTTATATTCTGACAATAGCCAAATGATCCTTTTTTAATTAAATTTTCACATTGACACTTAAATTTTCTAACAGTTTTCTTAAAATCTCAAAAAAAATCCTAACCAAATAATGTATTTTATGGGATAAGAACAAATTTTAATTTAAAATTTCTCATTTTGTAGGCAAAAATCTACAAAAATCTGTATTCAAAGTCTGTACTCCAGCTTCACAATGACTTTTTAGAATATGAAAAATGATTGCCCAAGAAAATATAAAAAATCATAATTCGATCAAAATTGCTTGACATATTCAACCCAAGCTCCTGATTTATTTCAGTCAATAGGCATTTTTTCAAAGTTTCCACAGCAGATTCACTACCATACCAATGAAAAAAAAAAGTGTGCCAGCTCGGGGAAAAAAAAGATGGAAAGGAATGAAATTTCTATACTGCCTTGTCTGACTTAGGTCTTTCCCATCCAGTTCACTGTTATATCTTTAGCCTAAGCTCATACAAGGAGCATGAGAGGAAAAGCCTAGCCTTTACCTCATCCAAAGCCCTCTCCTGCAAGCCTGTCTTTATTGTGGACCCAACGCACTGAATCACCAGCAGAAAGACCATATCTACTCTTGCATTATCTGGAAGCTTATGGCAAAACAAGTACCAAAGCTTGCTTTGAGCCCAAAGGGACTTCTCTCTGGTCATACTTCTTAAGCATATGAAAAAGGCCAGAAGATTTGGGCATCTTGTTAGCAACAAATTCACACTTTGCAACTAAACCAATTTATTACATGCATAAGACAACACATATGTGTGTGTGTGTGTGTGCGCGCACATGTGTAATCCTGTCATATTTTTTATTACTCTTTTTTTAACTTAAAAGTAGATGGTTACTAAATTCTGATACTTTAGGAACAGTCTGTGAACAGTTTACTGTATTTTTCACCATAAACTAGTGACAACTACAATATCAATAAACATAATAATAATTGATTTCTGGAGATAAAAAATCTGAAATTAGTAGCAATTTCCCCAAGAGCATTGTCTGATTAATTTAATGTTCATCTCAGTCTCTCTAAGTCATTCCAAAGCTGCTTATCTGCTCAGCAAACCATGTGTCTATGGACCAAGGCCCAGAAGAAAGTGAAATATTATTGCATAGTCTAGCAGTTGTTCAAGTGGAAGTATCTTTGCCTCAAATCAAGCAAAAAAAAATGGCTCATACAGATGCTTAAAGTTGCAACTTTGCCTAAGCTTTTCTTAATTCACTCATCTATTTAGGAAGAAAGAGATGTCATTATCTGATGGGTGTAGTGGTACCTGACATTCCACGGTTGCCACACCTACGTCAGAAGAGCTAGCTGAACGCATGAACTGCTCCCACACCAAATCTGAAAGTGACAGTAAAAGATGAACTCAAAAAGGAATACCAGCAAAGAAGTGTTAACAAGATGGGCAGAGAAGAGAGCCTGGGAAACAAACAGAGATTATAGAAAGCTATGCTTCATAATCTTGTAAAATTTATGTTGTGCAGTCCTCCAGTTGCTGCCCATAAATACATATGGCATAAACACTGGGAGGGGAAAAAAGTTACATAAGTTAATGAACAATGTTGGCACAAGAACAATAAGTGTGACCTGGAAAAGGCTGAGTTTCAGCATAAGATCTCAAGACAGTTTCTAAGTGTCAGAGCAGAAACTTCTTCCAGCAGCAAGAGAGGAGAAATGTGACATGATCAAAAAAAAAAAAAAAAAGTGTTTACTTTATGAGAAGAGCCGTGTGGCACAGTTGATCGAGATAGCTGGAGAAGAGGTAGCCTGGAATCCTCAGCTTCAGAGACCAGTTCAACAGTTTTCCATTGCATTTCTTGTTTCATTATCCTGGATTTCCCTGGCGTTGCTGTTGTGTCCTGATCTAAAAGCGCAGAGCGATCACAAGCAATTCCGCCATCTTACAGTCCAAACCCAAACACAGTTGATGAGGAAGGATCTTGCGCAATCAAGAAATCTCTGCATTGTGAGACAGAGAAGTTTTCTGTAACAGCCTGTTCAAGCCATTAGTGATTCAGACATGACTAGAACAGTTCATTACTGAGAGAGACAGCATTCATATTGTTTAGGCGATGGCATCCTTACTCAGTCCTTAATAATATCTAAATTGAGCTCTCCTTAGTGGGCTTCCTCTTTTCAAAAAGTAGGAAGAAACCCTGCACTACAGGAACTGTAGTTAACTGCCTGATTCTTTGCACCCAATGTGGTTTCAAAGAGGAAATAAAGAGCATTTAGAGTGACTGAATCACATCAGATCTTCCAGACATCCTCATTAAGCTGTTATAATTAGGGTTGTGTTGTTTTCTTCATTTTCTCTCAATAGTGTTAGCTGGCAAAGACTGATGCCTTTAGCCCTCTAATAAATTAATTATTAATGTGGGAGTTAATAATTCATGTTAATTGGTACTATGAGCTACTTTCCCCAACAAATGTGAACAAAGGTCAAAACTTGTTAACAGCAGAGGTGAAATCTATTTTTAAATTTTCTGTTCCACAATATATCCGCGAAATCAAGCTATAGTTTGCAAGCATTAGCTGTTTGTCAAAAGACAAGCACATGCTGATGGCAAAGGTATGGTCTACTCACTTGGTTTCCAAGAAATATTATCTGGGCACTTACGCTGCCTTTGTCACATTCAGGGATACAGAGCACCTTAAAATTTAGGACTGCCCACACTGGACCTGCAGAAAGTGCCTTGCATGTCATCAGGGTGGCACAAATCTGAGCACCTAAAAACTGCACTGAAAATATGCTGATTACTGAGGCATGGGAAGTTATTTTAATACTATCTGGCAAGTGCATGGCAGCACTGAGCATACGTACCAACCTTCCTGAAACAATCTGCATCATAGTTGTTTTACCTTAGCGAAGCTCAAATAATTTGCTATAATTATTCCTTGCTGCTCACATAAGACAGATTCACCACTCACTCATTGTATGAGGTGCACTGCTTTGATCACTGTACTTTTAATGCAACACAATTTCTTGTGAGTGCCTGTCCCAGCCCTGTGCCCTTCCTCATCTGGAACCTTAGAGCTAGAATCTGCTTTTAATTTGATAGGATGTTTGAACAAGGCCATGTGCTGTCGCATGTGTTTAGCAACCAAACATTCTCTCATGTAAAGAATAAATCCACAGTCTTTCTTCAACAACCAACAGGAAATCATGTTTTTGTTTGTGTTTTCTTTATAAAACAGAGATTTAAAAAACAAAGTGAGGAAAGATATGTGTAGACTTTGGGAACAGCTTAAAAGGAACCAAGTAAAATATGCTTTTAATAAAAATAATCAGCTTTTCTTAATGGCTGTAATAAACCATTGCAACTTATATAACACAAGGCTTTCACTGTACTCATTAGAATTTGGCAATTCCATTTTCAGCATTTAAACATTGAGAATGAGATGGGCCTTGATCCAATATCCACTGTCATCAGTGGGAGCTCTTCCACTGACTTCTGTGGGCATTGGATTCGGCCCCGACTCAGCAGGACGTTTTCTTTCTGGGAAGAAAAGGCAATCTCTTTGGAAAGGTTTTCCTTTATGACATGGCCAATATAGCTATTTACTCTTTTCTTATTGTTTTACAAAATCGCGCTGATGTTTTATGCAAGGAAGAAAATACAGTTCAGGAAAAACAAGTCTAGTTTTATAACAATGTGTTCTATTAACAGAAAACATTAAAAATACTGATTGAAAATAACTCACGTCTTCTGAACTTTGTCAGTCTTTTCACTGTAAGCATATACTATTTCTATAAAATAACTGAAGTACTACTAGACACATTTCTGGAAAAAAATAACAAGTACATGTAGAGATTTCATTCCTGTCATTATGCAATTGAAATATGCAAAAAAGCATGCCACACAGTATCACAGATGTGAAGCCTCTGCATTGTTTTGTGCAAAATGTACCAATGATGAAAAAAACAAAGCTTTTTTTTTTTTTTTTTTTTTTTTTCCTTATGGAAAAAGCAGAATTTCCTCGAGTGGCTTGAAAATACACCATAGGACTGCTACATGCACTCAGTGACAAGGGTCTGCCTTGAGTTTAACAAAAAACAAGGAAATCTTTGTCACAAAATGCAATTAACAGTACCCAGAGTGTGGCTTGGTGAGGAAATCAAAGCACAGTTCCTAGCACCACAGTAGTTATCCTTTGCCTTACAGCAGCAGTTCTTTTTCCTCACCCTAATCTTGAAATATCACAACTTCACAGAATCACAGAACGGTTAAGGCTGGAAGGGACCTCTAGAGATCATCTAGTCCAACCCCCCTGCTCCAGCAGGGACACCTAGAGCACGTGGCACAGGGTGGCATCCAGGTGGGTTTGGAAGATCTCCAGAGAAGGAGACTCCACAGCCTCTCTGGGCAGCCTGTTCCAGGGCTCTGGCGCCCTCACAAGAAAGAAGTTCTTCCTCACATGGAGGTGGAACTTCCTGTGTTTCAATTTGTACCTGTCACCTCTTCTCCTATTGCTGGCCACCACCAAGAAGAGTTTGGCCCCATCCAAAAAGCAGGTGAGACATCCCCCTGGTTACCTACAGGTGCGCAAAAGGAAACTTGCATTTGAGTTGGGCTGCAAATAGAAAAAAAAAACCTTGCCAAACTGGAACAGCTCAGAAAGGCAAAAGTAGATGCTCCTTTTTTTTTTTTTTTTTTTGCCACGCATTACAATGCAGACTATTCCCGTATATTAGTGGTGCACTAACTATAGTCCTGGTCTTTTACAAATTCAGATTAAAAAGGAAAAAAAAAAAACCTTCCGGATGATTGTGATTTTGTTGCACCCAAAGTCTCAGAAACTACACAGAAGACCAAAAGTACTTGAAAATTCCCAGCTTGCATGAACTGCTGGCCTTCCTCTTTCTGCCAGTTTCTGGAAGTTTCCCAGATTGCACCAGGAAGTTGGCTGAGATCGTAGATCTTTTCTCTCTCCTAAGGCTATCAGTGCCTTCGCAGTTTTTATACTGCAACACCCTCACGCTAGAAACTGCCATTTAGCACCTTATAGCTACAGAGCATTCTGGGTTGTCCTGACCCTGATTTGAGTTTCCAGGTGCTGTCTGGATGATAAATGGCAGCATTTCCAGAGGATAATGCATGCTAATGGAGCTTCATGCAGAAGGGATATTTTACAAGCCCTCTTGCTCATATAATCTATCTGCAGTGACCAATTCCAAAGAAATTTCACCATTTTCTTACCTTTATCTTTTAGATAATGGGGGCAACCTCCCTGTACCTGGGGGTAGAGGATTTGGAGCCGGAGCAGAAGTTAGGCACTCTGGTTGTATCTCATCTGCTGTTCAGTCACCACTTGAGTCCAATATTGGCCATACATGGGCTGGGGCAACTTGAAGAAGTTGAGAAGGAAACTTGGCCAGCACTAAGCTTCAGATGGGCCCATTAGCTTACCAGTCTGTCACATAAGTGGACACCTCCATGGTGACTGCATGCCACCTTCCTCCTAGCAGCATCATGCAAGGAAGGGGGCTGTTCCTTTAGAAACAGGATTTGTAGGCGGCCAGAACTTAGGCTGTATTTGTATAGCAGGGTTGCACCAAAGAGTCTATGTCTTACAGAGCTGGATGACATGGAGCTGGCTCACACAACACGCCAATTTTTACCCTGCCTGAAGAAAGGCTTTTTATTCTGCTACCCCAAATGAAGTCATCGGAGAAAGAGGTGGCAGGTTGCATTACCTGTCATCACACCACTTGGCCTGGCCCTTCACTTTTCACCAAAGTTCATTCCTCCTGCTGCAAAAGCTTCTCCACAATTAACACTCCCACATATTAAGGGAGCAAGATTTAGCCCTGTTTTTGCCACTGCCCATAAAGCAAGCAAGCACTCTTGCTGCCATATTGCAATTATTTCTAGGAAATTCTCCAGCAGGTGCGGGCTTTTTTGCATTTTATACGAACTCTGAGCAAATCTGTTCCTAGGTCCAGAGGTTATGAAAGACTAGAAAAAAATTGAGTAACACAGGCTGACATATAGTGAATACTCTGTTCTGAAAACAGGCAACTGTTTAATTTTTGTGTTGTGGTATTTTCAATGAAGCAATCTTCAAAATATATTGCAACGTTCTTTCTCCTATTCTGCTCATTTTGTGCTCTGGCTGTGCCAGGTAGAGAAACAAATTTATACAAACTATATTATTTCATATCTCCCTAAACAGCACTGTAGAGGTGTAAACATAGAAATCTGGTTCAAACAGAGATGTTATCATCAAGTTCATAAGCACTGTAATTATCCCAGGCACCAAACTACAAAGATAAGGGCAACCACTGGTTTTTGGCTGGAGATGATGTCTCATTTCCTTCTCTACCTTAGGGCCCATGCTAACCCACTACACCATTGCAGTACAAATTGAGAATGGAACCTCATTTTGCCCTGTTCACAAGAAACCCTAAGCAAAACAAAACTCCATGTGATTCCTTACCCTGACTCATTCCCAGCTCTGTGTTAAAAGAAAGCTCTTTTCTTCCTCCTCACTTCATATTAAGCGAAGGAGAATTTCAAGTCAGGAGGGAGAAAAACTCAGAAGGAAAAAATCCTGAAATGGACAACTTGTTAAAAATCCTGCAAATACTTACTAGTAAGTATGTACATGTGTGGGAGGCTGCAAACACAGTTCTCTTTGTGGACTTGGGATGTGAGTCAGAGAAACTGTTCACAGTGGAGGTACTGCAGCGAGCGTTTGCAGGATCTATCCCTCTGTGTCTTCTCCATTATCAGTTCCCAAGCCCGTAAGTGTTCCTAATGCACAGCAAAATGCAGCTTAGAGGGTGTTTAATCAGGGAGATGAGTAGTTTCTTGTTCTCTACTCACATGGAAGGAAAAGGGACAGAGCTAAAAGGCTAACGTAAGAGCCTGCTCTTGGCATTGACTGTTGCTAATTTTCTTTGGCGTGCTTTGACTACCTGTCTGAAAGGGTGCTGCAGTGCAGGAAGGAAATTTTTCAAGAGATTAAACTATTATTGTTTCCTGTGTGGCTGTCTTCACTGTATATGAAAAAAAAGCTTTAAGGGCACTTGAAAAGAGATTTGTCTGAATAGCAAAGTTGTTGTGATTCATCCCCCGCCTCCCTCCTCAAAGAGTCGGGATTTGGCCAATTTCCTCAGGAAAGTGGTTGATTAGGGCCCATGGATTTATTCACAGCCTACATATGAGATGTCATAAAGGTGATTAATGGTGAACCCTCCATCATAGGAAGCTCAAGGTTTAGAAAAGCTATTTTCAAGGGCATAGAAGGAAAATAAGTCATTTGTATTTTTGCCAAAACGCTTCAGTGTTTAAATGCCTCTTTGTGCTGCTGGCAATTAATGCTGCTGCCTATCAGGGGCTAGTGTACTTTCTGATTTTACAAGTTTGTTTGAAAAATTGATTCAATGTGTTTCAGTGTTTACGTAAGAGGATATTAAGGAATTAAAATAAAATGTTTTCACAAGACCAGTGTTTGTTACTATCCTTGAATCTAAGCATGATGCTGGAGCCTTTTTATGCCTCTTCACAAGACATAGTTCACCCGGGCTTTCCCCAGAAAGCATTGCTATTATGGCTCAATGTGATGAGTGCTGTGGGAGACAGTTACCTGACCTGACAAAGGAAACCTGCACTGAGCCTTAAAGAATTCAGTAAATGTTCCAAAACATCAAATTTTCCTGTACTTCTCCTGTCTGACACTTATGCTCTTTGTCCAGCCTTTTCTCTCCAGCCTGGTTTCTGTCCCAGCCTTCAGGAACTATCTGTGAACTATCACATATTCCTTTATCTTTTAACTGAATGGCTGGGCAGATGGAAATGCTGTGATGCATGTGCAAAGACTGAGTCTAGTTACCACTATTTGCTGCTCTTTTTTTTTTTTTTTTTCACTGTTGTGAGCCATTCTCAGTATGAGTATACAGGACTGTGGTTTGGAGGGTGAGACACTGCAGTGTAATTAATCCAATTTAGCATCAGACAAAGGGGAGGGCCTGGAAGGAGGAATTTTACCTCATACCTCTGACAGACCCACCCTTCCCAGCCATAAACAACCAGAAATTCTGTTAAATTAAACAAAACTCCTGTTGGCAAGAGACACAATCCTAGCCCAGTGTTAGGGCCCTCGCTCAGCAGGTGAGTTTAGGGAGCAGGGCAGTGGTGAGGTCTCAGCAGAACCAGCTCCCATGCACCATGGCCAGGTCGGCATGGCCAGGATGATACCTAACAGTAGGACAGGCTTTCTCCTGGAAGATAACCCTGTAGCTGAAAGTCCTAACAAGGACACTGATCTAAATGCCAGGAGTACATGGTCTGTATTAACAGAGAACAAAGACTGACGCAGGTGAGAAGACAACATCCCCAGTCTTCCTCTGGTGGAAACATTTCTAGTACTCTTTCCTGGCATCTCCTGAGAGCAAAACAGCTTTTTCTCACACAATGAAGTAAACAGTTTATGCCAGGAATAGGATGGAGGAAACCAAATACATCTGGGCATTGTGCAATGTTATGCAACATCTGTTAATAGAAACTAACTTTGGAAGAAAAGATGAGGACTCCTGATGGACTGATTTCCTAACTGTAATTTTTAGAGATATTATGACCCAGTTTCTTCCCCTTTAAGCTGCATTGTTCTGTGCCTAACCTTCCTTCCTTTTCTTATCACACTTCTCTTTTCATAGCTGCCCCGGTCACCACCAGCTACTTTACTCCCATCACTCCCCTCTTTGAACCAATTTCCCCCTGCTCCTCCTCTCATATCCCCTAACCAGCATGTAGGTCTTTTCTTCTTTCTGTCTCTCAGCCCTTTGTAACTCCATCCGTCACTCCCAGACTCTCTGCTGTCTCCCTTGTCCTGCTGCCCTTTTCCAGCCATGCCTGGTCTCAGCATATCTATGCATAATGCACAACATGATCCAGTGGCTCTGCTTTTGCCACTGCCACATTTGGGCTTCTCAGTCTGCCTCTATGTTCTTGTCATGAATGCCAAAAGCTTTTTGTTTTTATTTTTGTTTGTTTTGTTTGTTTGTTTGTTTTATCACAGCCACTGTTTACTGAAATTACCAAGGAGCCACTCATGATTGCAGGCACACATTACTATTTTGGGTAACAAGTAATGAGAAAAAGAGGTTGCTCTTTCCC
>NW_010585723.1:542084-560573 GCF_000705375.1 Tinamus guttatus
GCCAATCATCTGAAAATAAGAAAAGTCACCAGAAAACATTTCTGGACACATGTTCCAGTATAGCTAGGACAATCCT
Source organism: Tinamus guttatus (assembly GCF_000705375.1). The sequence continues at coordinate 542,161 of NW_010585723.1, forward strand.
CCTTCCAGCATGCCTTTTATCCTTTTGCATATGACCAAACATGAGGCTGGTCAGCAAAGTTGCATTTCAAGCTCTTCATTTAAATCAACTCTCAGAAGTCATGAGCCAGGCTGGTAACTTCACAAAGGGTCTTGGTCTGGTTTGGCTTTTTAAGAATAAAACTCGATGCTTTGTTTGGCTCTTTACCTTTTGCCCTGCAAATGTATAGGCTAGAACAGCTCAGTCTTCATAATGCCAGAAGGACTGGCTACCACAAGGCTCACTCTGCACTGCGGAGCGTGGGTGGACTTAATAAAGCCTCAGTGGGAGCAAAGTGCTAAAGGTACTTTTCAGGGGATTTGACATCGGACAAAGATGGTCTTATCAGAGACGGGGAGAAGGTGTCAGCGGAGCTCCTCTCTCTCAAATAAATATGCGATATAAATGATAACACATGTTCTTTAGGCTTTGAAATACCTGAACTTTGAGGAAGGTCTGTGGCCTTTCAGAAGTTCTGACACAGCTTAGATTTTCTGGCTCTGAGTTCAGGGTTGAACTCCAATTTGAAGTAATAAAAAAAAAAAGAAAAAAAAAGACTAGTACAGAGACTCTATTTAGGTCTTTCTGGCAGCAAGCAAGCTGTTTATCTTGACCAAGGATTTCCTTACTCGTACACGAAAAACATTCTTTTTGTCAAACGCGGCTAGCGGTTGCACAAAGAGTGGCACTCAGGAGGCAAGGATCACCAGGGCGTTACTTGCAGAGCTGCGTGCCCAGACAGGAGCAGTATGTGCTGACTTCAAACCCAGGCACTTGACGTCTGACAATGCCGACAATGATGAGCCGAGAGAGGGAAAAGGTTATGCAGTTAATATTTTCCTGTAGGGAAATGTCATCACCATCCACCCACTAGGCAAATAAAGATTATAACAGAGGAGGCACAAGCAAACTGGATTACCAGCTCTTGCTGTTTGTGCGAGGGGTTACGATTAAAGCACAAATGGGAAACTGTTTTCCCATCCCACAGACATTTTTTAGGAAACAAAGAGAGCCCAAGCTTTTATGGTGAGCTTGGGGAGAAGGTGGTCTGTCAGAATATCCAGGAGAGACTGTCACTCTTGGCACTGGGAGCTCATAGTCACTCATAGCACAAGGTACTTTACACAAAATGGATCTGGAGAGCTTGAAAATAATAGGGCATCTCCATCACCTTAGCTGAGACCTTGAATTATTAGGCAGATCTGAGGTGTCCAGGTCTATTTCTGATGACAGCAATAATCTTTCGCAGAATTAATGTTTTCTTTAAACTGGTTCATTCTCTAAAAAAAAAAAAAAAAAAAAAAAAAAAAAAAAACCTTCTGATTCTAAAACTTGGGCATGTTTCTTTGAGTCTTTTCCTAGCAACATGTACTTTGATTCTAGAAACATGCACAAGAGTGAATTTCCTTCCACATGGCTTCGCTGGGACTATAATAAGCCTTGAGGTCTAGCCCTACAAACAAAAAGAGTTTTTCCATTGTTCACTGTGGTGTCTGGTTTGGGCTGAGTGATCAAAATAGCAATACTGAGTATGCTGTTATGTGCAAAAATATAGAAATAATTATATATAGCTTTTTTAGGATAACCCACTGTCCAGTTTCAGCACGTGAAAAAAATCTCCACAATTTGGCACTCACATAATAAAGCCACTCTTTTTAATATATTAGTAGGAATTCTATAAATGTGTTGCAGATGTTTTGACCCTGCGAAAGACTAAAGTCTGAAGCAGCTATAAGATAGTTGCCAGGGGTAACCTCTTCTTGCGAAGAACATTCCAAATTTGCTACTAATTCAGAAACTCTGCAAGCGTGTCCTCACCATTGAAAAAGAGAACTATAGAACTGGGCCTCATTTAGGAACAACACATCAGGTCCTACTGAAGAGGTTCTGAAATCATGCATATCCTGTTTTCTTGGATTTCATATTCATAAACAGAACATGTGGCCAACTATCGCAAAACTAGCTCTATTCTGCCCCAAAATTCTCACTTCACAGCTAAACAAAGTATTCCTCAGCAGTGCTTTGTTACAAAGAAAGTTTTGGCGAGAAATATCTCACCCTTATTCAAGAATAATATAGAATTACTCAGACCAAAGAAGCAGATGAAAAATACCTTCTTCAGATGAGAGGCATATGGAAATAATTAGAGGGAAAATAAAAAGACAGATCATGTCAAATGCAAAGTTTGCCATCTCTTCTTGATCATCCTATTAAAGTTTATAGCCCACAGATACTGTGAGCAGTTACAAGAAAGAAGTCTTCTTTGGACCACATTTTTAAGACATTTCCCTGATATTTGCCACCTGTTGTATCAATGTTTTGCTGAAAAAAAAAAAAATAGGCTGCCAAACTGACTAATCAAGAGAAGAAGAGAAGTCTGAAAAATTCTACCTTGCTGTTTCACCTCAATCCGGGACAATTTTCTACGGATTGCTGTATCTGTGAGTTGCACATGCCATGTAAACAGCACAGGACATTTTTAAAGTATCTAGAATAAGAGTTTCCACTGAGAAGCGAAGCTTGTAGCATAAATGTGGCAGTACTGGTAGCTCTACTGAACTTAGAAAGACCAAGTAAGACATTTCTGAGGGAAAAAGGGGTGTGGGCTGAAAAAGACAGCATACAGTAATTGGCAGGTCATATCATAATCATATCATATCAATTTCATCTTCACTGGTCTGCATATTCTGAGTGACCTTCTGCAGATCAACACGAAGGCAGGTTCCTCTGCAGCACTGTCACTGAGCAGGTGAGGCAGCCCTTTACAGGAAGACGAAGCTGGGTCTCTGAAAGGTCTAAGTATATTTTATTGCAGATAATTTGCTGAATTTCTCTAATTAAAGCATGAGTAACAGTACTTTCCATGCTAGAAATGTACGGCCATCCTCCAAGAACTACTCTATAGCAGGACGTCCTAATTTTAAAAGCAGATGCTTTCCATTTCTGTCTACTTTTTTATATATTTTTGTCTACATCACTTTCATTACCAGTTCCCATCTCTCACAACCTGTATATGCAGTCATTTACCTCCTCTCCTAATATCTCCAATGTTTCTGTCATTTCTACCTCACTCTCTGTCTTTATTTCAACCCTCTGCTTCTTCAGGGCCTCACACAAGACATTGCTAGACCAATCCCAACTCTCATCAAGAAAAACATGTCATTGTATAAGATATTCTGATCCTAAAAAGGCAGAAGGGCAGATAAATGGAATATGCTACTAAATCAACACTGCTTTAAACTACTGATTTTTTATAAGAACTTCAATGGCTTTGCTAAATCCATTGATCCTTTCACAATTAGCCATACACTACATTTCATCCTTGACTTAGTTTCCATAAGAGTGATTGTTCTTTCAGAAACATATAAAGCAAGATTCCAAAAACAAGTTTATTTTATTAAGCTCAATTATTAAATTTTCTCTGACATTTGCTGTTCATATTTGCTGGTAAGCATTTATACAATAATATTTTTTGAGTTCATGTGGAGTTTAACAATATGAATTTCTTATCAGTGAAAAGTACAGTGTTCATTGGCAGAAGCCAAGTATATGAAGAATTAACAGTTATCAAATCTGGAGAGAAAACAATTTTTGTTAGAGGCTGTTGCCAACTGTCATACTTTCACTTGCAGACATGAATTTCCCTTCAAAGGCCATCAGCTGCACTCAGTCTCCTATCATTTGTTTCTCTGCCCACAGCATACTCATGCAAGCTCTAGATCCTAGTCAGTGGTCAATAAGAATATCAGGAATGCTCAGCAGATGTTTCATCATTGCTCTGATCCCTTCTACTCAGGTATACACAGGATCAAGCAAACTCTTGGACTTTGCCAACATTGGTATTAGGCAGTAGGAATGACTGACTGGCCAGCAGAATATTTAATCAATGACTAGCCAACTCTACACTCCAAATACGGGAATCTTTTCTAAAATACCCCCTTTGCATCTTCTTTCTAATTTCTTCTTTCAGCAAAAACCCAAGATTTTCCACAGAAAGCAGACAGCTGATTTCCATTAAAGACTTTTCATTAAAAAATTGTTTCATCAAAAAAAAGTTGTCCATAAAAAATAGTTGAATGGAAAAAATTCTTCACCAACCCAAATATTTTTCCATTTTAAATAGCTAGCATTTGACATATTCTTCTGGGGACTTAACTTCAGATTTAACTATTTAATTGCCATATTGGGATATCACAGTTATTTTCAAGCTAACTAGAATTTTAATCTTAAACTTTGTAAACCCAATCTTAATCGTAGGTTTCTTCCTAGCCATTTTAGCACATACGTTGTATAAAGAGAACATCTCAGATAAACTAGAGCTTACCCTGAGGACTAAGTAGTCTTGTTCTTTGATGTGACTCTTCTGCAAAGCTTCAGCTGCATTCAAGCTGTCTACTGGAAAACAGTTCATCCCTTCACTATCATCTGAGTCTTGCTTGCAGAAGATGGATCTGACAATGCCATTGACGCAGACATTCAGCCTGGCACTGTCTTTATTCCCTTTTTGGCCAAACATTTTCCTCTTTCTTCCCTGTTTCACATGGTTAACTAAGAGATTGTTTTATTTCCCATCTTCATTTCCACAAAAACTTTTATTTCCAAAATTATAAAACAAGATTTTATTATAATTTAATAAACATTAATATTTAGCATTGACAAAATTTACCACACAACACCACCTATAGATAGGTAGATAACTGTATTTCTCCATCATTCAAACAAGAAGGAGCTGTGAGACTGCTGAGGCCACTATATCCTAATTGCAAGGAAATGCTGACTTTCCAGCAGTAACTGCTTTGTATTTCTGGAGAGTGACATATATGTGCTATAAGCTTTGGTAATTGCTTGACAGATTCCATAACAGCCTGCAAAGTTTAGATAGAAATGGAATAATGCCTACCTATTGCACAATCAGGGTGTTATACAAACCAAAGAGCAACACTGCTAAAGAATGAGAATAAAACACTGCACAACCAATGATTTTTCTGTCTGAGCTGTGAAAGAAATTTTAGGGAGATGTAGAGCCAAGTTTACCAGATGTTTTACCAGTGTTAATGGTCTCTAATCCAGCAATTTCAGTGTTTAGCTTGCCAGCATATAAGTTCCTACAGTTTAAAACAATGCATCTTTGAACAAGTCTAGTTTTTGTTTGTTTGTTTTTTTATTTTGTTTTTCCCCAGAGAAATACTTTTTTACAACTGAAACCATCCAGGTAGAACAACTGAAGTAAACATCTTGAGATGGAATTCTTAATGTAGTTAATTTAATATTTGCATTAAATAACAAAAGAGCAGCTTACCTAGACAAAATCAGTCAATCACATTTCTATAAAAAAAAGTCTAAAATAGCTATAGAAAATGTTGGTTGGGTTTGAGAAAGTTTGAATGATTTCAAGACGCTCTGAATCACCACTCACTACTTTTAATGAAAATTTTAAGGTATAGCTAAAGTGTGTATTAGATGATTGCTTTTTTTGACTCAGTTTTCTCATTTAAGGCTGGGATTGTCTGCAGCTGAAAGAAGTATGTCACAAAGTCACCTGGCTTAGTCCATCTGCAACACAGACCCCAGTCTATATCAAATACAAAGCTTTCTTTTAAAAGACCTAGTACACCACAAAAGCAATATATTATCTTTTTCCTACACTTCACATGTAATGATTCCTGTGAATAGGATATTGAAAGAAAAACAGACACAGCAAGACTATCTAAAACAAAGATCCTGAAGGATAGAGCCAAAGTCAGCCAAGGACCTTCACACTGGCTTCATCCAAAATCAAAACAGTCTCTGACAACAGCCAGTAGCAGAGGGTTAAGGAAAAAGTAAGAACAAAACAGGGCACATATACTTTACTGGGTGTACTAGCTCAGTCAGGTACAGTTAAATCTGTTAAGTCTGAACCTCTAAAAACAGTAAAATACAGGTTACCAAAGTGTTCAGAAAGTAATCTTACTGAAAAATATGGAGTTTCAAGGACAGCGATAAAAGTGATTGTGTATTGAAGACTGCTATGACAAGAGGCATAATGAAAGTGAGGAGGAAGTTTAAAAATTACTGGGGGTGTGATTAGTAAAGGAGGAAATTGCCTTGTAGAAATAAGTTTGAAAAGAGCATGGATTTACAGCATAGAGGATTGAGTAAAATTAAGGATCAATCAAGCAATAAGAAAACATGACACTGCCCTTCAAACTGAGGAGAGTTGCCAATAGCTCTGATTTTAAGCATCTGTAGGTCATGTGTGTATCTTCCCTCTCCCATTAATACCAATGAGAGCCACCAGTATATATCTTCTACAGCTCTTACCATTTATCCATATCTTTTCTTCTGACATTGTGTCCCTAAGATTTATCTTAGCTACTACCTTCACAGCAAAATTTATCTAAGAGGGGAATCTACAATTAATGTGGAATCTACTACATTTTTACTTCCATTCTACTGGCAGAAGAATGAGAATGCTATTCACAGTATACAACTGGGTGCACATACATACATTTATAGCATAATATAATGTTAGAAGACTGTCCTCTAGGTCTAGAAGCAGAGCACAAGGGACATTTTTCTGTTCAAAGGACTTGCAGTTTACAGACATGAAGAGGCAGAGGGAAGTAAAATTCAGATCCGTGTGACACATTTTTCCATTGAAATTTAGATAGGTGGAAGCTGGTATGAAACATCTGTGAAGAAAGAAAAAGTACAAGGTAAAGTATCATGTCATAATACTATATAAAGTGAAGAGTAAGCACTATATAAGAAAAAAAAATGGATTCTTGATCACAGGCATCTCAAAAAACTGTTCTAAAAATTGTATTAAACTTATATATGCCAAGAAAATACAATCTCTTGGCATCTAAAAGTAGCTTTCTCCTTTTGCCCAGAGTCTACTTTGTAGTTACCTAAATATACCAACAGGCAATTCTGACATGTCTTTGCTTAAATGTGGTTATATAAAGTAATACAAAAATAAGTTTTGGCTTTGCTGCAAATGTGCATAATGGAAAGACAAACATTATTAAAAAGACCATCATTTTTAGTGATTAAAATAATCCACAACAGAAAAAAAAATCTTCTGTAACTTTCCAAGTTCCCATTTATCATAGTTTTGCAAAAAGAAGCCACGGTAATTTCATTTTTCTTGACTTCTATTAAAAAGATCAATACATATGATTCCAAAGAGTCTCGGCTCATGAAAAGATGGAGCTAGTCTGTAATCACATCTGAAAGTATTGGTTGTCATTAGCAGTAAGATTGATTTGTAAAGACAGTCAGCCCAGAGTGAAAGTACTTAAAAATTTCCATTGGGCTATTGCTGAACAACACTGACCAGCAACCTTTCACCTTCCAGATAATTAAATACAGATAACGAATTACCATATTAGAAGGAAGAATTGCATTGGGAATATACAATAGATGCTCACTTTAGTAAAGCAGTTCCAAATCTCTGAATAATGATTTTGTTTTGTGCATAAAAACTAATGAGGTCTGACAGTATAAAGTCATTTTTCAACATGCATTTAAATCTGGCTTGTCAAACAAGATATTAATAAGTCACCTGAGGTACAAGAATTGCTAATGGCCTCCAGCATAGCCACTGAAAATCTTTGTATTTTTTTTTGTGTGAAGAGAAGAGGATCAAGTGGGCTTTTCCAGAAAAAGATTTCAACTAGGAGCCAGAGAGAGATTTTGACCTCGCCATAACGCCTTGACTTGCCTGAGGAGGTAGATCCTTCCATGCATAAGCCTAACCAGCCCACAGCTGCCTCAGCCATGCCATAGGACGTCCTCTTTTTCCCTTGCTCTTCCTGATCCATGGGTAGTCTTGAAGGGCAGTGAAAACAGATGAGACTCAGGAATTTTGGGGTGGTCAAGCTGGGTCGTTTTCAAATGATTCTTCTGAGAGATATTTATAGAAGTACTATCTCCAAAAGAGAATAGAAATTTCAAAAACTTTGGGTACCCACTTTTGTTCTTCAATTCCCTCCATGTTTCTAGCAATGCGGCTTCAATTTATTGACTGGTTTGGTTTCAGTTGACATCTGAAGGTCATATGGTCCAAGAACCTTACCCATGCCATGGTCAGATTTGAACTCAGGTCAGGTGGTTCAAGGTCTTGGTTTACCAGTGTTTTGAATATTGACAAGCACAGAGGATCCTGCAGCCTCCATAGGCACTCACCCCTCTGTATGACCACTCTCACTGTGAAAACAGCTTTCCTGATCTATAAACAAAATTTCCCTTGTTGTAACTTTCTGTCACCTCTTATCCTACCATTCTGAGCCTTCAAGAAGAGTTTTACTCCATCTTCTCTGCACCTTTTCACTGGGTAGTTGAAGACAAAATCACCCTCTGAGTGGTACATCTCCCAGCTCCCAACTGTCTTGGCAGGTCTCCACAGTTCATGTCCAGGCTTTTGCGAAAAGAAGGCCAACAAGCAAGGGGCACATTCATGTCTCCAGCAAAGCCCTCCTGAACCCAGTGGGGAATTGCCTATTCTATAGGTCCACTCAGAACCACTGTGGTTTGCATAGGATTTCTTAAGCGCATATGACGGCCATGTTCATGACTAATTGAAAACACAGTGCAAAACTATGATGATATTCTTAGACATGAGATTTTGTGATTATCAAATTTGATTTTGTGATTATCAAACATTTGAAATAAGACTGTGGAACAAGACCAATAATCTTAGAGTTAGTAGCCTTCTCTGGTCAAGGTAAAAGTCTTATAACTGAGAGGGAGGAAATGAGGAAAGATAGAGGAAAAAGACTGAATTTTCAGTGGGAAAGGAAAAGAACTGGGGTGGGTTGGAAGGGCAGGTACAGTCCCCAAAAGGGAAAGAAAGCAACAGTAGCTTTGGCAGCTTCCATAACTTGGGATGTTAGTGAGTCACCATGGAGCAGGACTTCTTAGGTTGCACTATAGCATATACTATATGCTACAGCAGAAAAGCATCACAAATGATTTTCATTTAGCAATGGAATAAACATAGACATTAGTCTCTTGAAACTTGCTGATGAGTCCAGGAGCTGAGGTAGAGAGTATAAAGCTAAGAACATGAAATTTTCCTTGCCGTCCAAGAAGCCAAGACGAGTACCATGTTCATATAGGGGGATTTTATAAAATGTGGCTACTTCATATAAGCAATAAATACAGTAAATGGTATGTAATTTGGAGTCTTCACATAGTTTGTAGATCTGGAAAGGATATTCTCAGCATTTTTGCTGAATATAATGTAACACAAGAAAAGCTATTTTTTACTGCTTCTAAGTAAAATAATGTACAAGAGCATGTTTTTACGGAAATACCATGAGGAAGGAAAGCTCAGTTTCCTGGTATTTCCTCTAAAAATACCATGGAGAAGGTGTTTTCTTATGTAATTCCAGTGAATAAGAATGAATTTGGAAAGGAATTATTATTCTTTTAAAAACTAGAATTATGTTTCCCCTCTAAAATGTGGTTAATGCTCCAAAATTAGATATTGTGGTAATATTCTCCTTTCGCCAAATATTTGCCTTAAGCTTATAACAGGAGAGTACAATTTCAGGCAGCACTTTTTAACTTTCCATTAATTCCTAATGCCATCGCACCACTGCAGATAAATAAATGCTTTTTTCTTTCAAAAGCCAGTTAAAACTGATACATAAAAACAAGACATTACTTATCCTCTCACACCGTTTGCAAACATGAGGCATATTAAAGTAAGGAAAAGAGTAGATGAGCGCTTCACACATTTTCTATTGGCTAGAAGGTAAATGTAAACAGCTGATTTGTAACCTCCTAACTATTCATACGAGCCACTCAGGGAGCTTGATAAGAGGTTGTACCAGAGGATCATGTCCAGCATCCAGTCCAGTTCTCTTCCACCTCCAGCATAACCTACAGTTTATTAAAGCCCAACATATTTCTGTACTCAAACAGTAAGGGTTGGCACACTGGACCTGTCCTCCAAATTTAGAGTTCACTTTGCTATGGCCGGAGTTCAGATTTTTTTCCCATCTCGAGCTATACAAAGGATAGTAGCCATATTGAATAAGATCCTGTCTCTTTTGATTTCAGTTAGCTCCATCACTCACCCACTATTCTGCTTCAAAGACCTAGCTACTGCACCAAAATGAAACAGCAATAGCTCTGGCTTATAAACTGCTTTGGTATTATTTTATCCTTCATCTGGTATACTGTCCTTAAAAACTGTTTTCTAGTAATTACAATTAAAAAAACAGGAATGCAAGACTGAGTCTTACTCAAATTAGATAATTATGTAGCCCTATCAGCTAATGTACTCATGTCCCTAATGTGCTCATATCTGATTAGGTTTTTTTTCAGCACAGTTCTCTTTTAGTTTCAGGGTTCTTGATGATATATAATTTAGCTGGAGTCAGAGCAATGGTCTTTGCATTGTGATGAATGGGCACTTTTCCATAGTTTATAAGATTGATACCTCTGTTTATCATGTGGGTAGTGTGAGATTAATGATCTTCTTAATTATTCATTTCCTTGCTCTTGAGTGCTTGAGTTTTGTAAATTATATGATAGGGTAAGAATGTTATCTTGCTTAACAGTTTTAACTGGCTTTATAAACAAAGCAAGGCTTCTGGCATCTCCCAAGAGTTTAAATTGCATCTTAAAACTCTTTATGCAAATAACACAATAGCTATCTTACCAAATTATTCCATTTCAATCACACATAGCAGTAGATGAAGTAAAATAACTCAGTGGGAGACCACATTATTCAATATTTACCTGCCTAGGGCCGTATCTTATATGGGCACAGTCTTAAACTGGGCACAATTTGAGTACTGGAGAGAAACGAGGAGACAAGCACCAAGTTCCACTGGAGTTTCAACTGGGGCACCTACTAGTCTCTTTCACAATTACAAAGCACAAGGATCAGTTGGTTTAGACTCTTCAAAAATGTGTCTTTGTCCCTGAGGTCAGGGACATTTTTAACAGCTGACAGATTCACAAAAGACCTCTTCCTAAACCACCCAAAACACATCAAACGTCTTTTGATATAAAAAGTATAAAAATAAATTGTATATTAAGGTGTAAAATGCATCCATAAGTGTGAGGCAGTCCATACAGAATAGATATCTGTTGACCTTAAGAGCAAATCTGGCAGCTGTCAGGCTGAGACAACCAACCGAAACTACAGCGGCCATGGGCCATGTGGGAGCCCCCCAGCTCCTCCTTGGTCTGTCTCTTAACCACAAGCCTCACAGTGGGAAGCCTCCTCTCTTCCCACCTTACCCCTATGTCTTGGGGCAGAGCAGACTTGGCTGTTCTTCAGTCTAGAGAAGGGGATACCCCAGGCATCTTGCACTCTTAAACACAGCAATAGCACTGGCATCGGCTGATTTTTAATGATCTACAGCGGACAGAAACACTCCGAGCTACTGACGGGGATGTATAGTGGCAGGGGGATGAGAAAGGAAATGTCTGCTGCAACCCATGTGGATACTACAGCAATTTCTTTTGTAAGCAACACAAATACCCATGCAGAGGTTTAAAAAGAACAAAATATTGGTCTGGGTAACATAACAGAGTTTAGAATTTGTTTATTTGCCTGGGGGAGTGAAACCTGCATTGTGCCAATCAGGGTCTGGAAAAGAGGTCTTGGTTCTTGGTAGTCCCTTTGTCTCTTAATTTGGGTGTACATTTGCATTCCACGGTCAAAGTCCAGGCAATGGCTGAAGAGCAAAATTGCACTGAAAACATTTTTCTTTTCCTAAAGCGGCTCAGGGAGGAACATTTATTTAATAAAATGGAAAATCAATATAATTTTAATTTTAAGAAGTCAGAGCCAATGCCAAGCTGTCCTTTAAGGAAGCTTGATAAGAATTCATGACCCATTTTTTTTCCTTTGGTAAGAAAAATAAAATTAAAACCAGGATTGATTTAATTATTCTCCTCCAAGTTGGTTTAGAGTTTGGAAGTTTAGTTCTTTAGTGTTACTTTGGCATCATCTTTTTACTTCTGAAAATTCTCTTTGTTCATTTTATGTTTACCACTTCAAAATTACTTGAATTTGAATTAGTTAATATACATGAAAAGAAAAAAAGTCTGGCGGTGCAATTATTGCAGTTATGTATACTGTATGCTTTAAGTTTTTCAGTGACTTAGACATTCCAGCAAATCATTTTGATAGACATTGGTAGAAGCAATAGAATAGATAGGAAAATAATATTTAAGGTGAGATTACACTGGAAAATACTTAACTATATTGCTCAAAGATGAGGTGCTCAGACTGCAGAAATGCAGAAAGTAGTACAGAAAAGTTTCTCCTTCTTTAAGACTTGCCAGTTCACTCAATTATTCCTCACATTTCCATAATGGGTCTCTGATAACCATGTTTCCTACTCAGCTCATTACTGTCATAACCATTTGAAATTACTTGATAGTTAGCCATGGGTTCGCTTATGCCGCTTTAATCCCAACACAGAAAGAATCAGTTTTGCCCAAGCTATGTGGACAGTATCCACAGGATGAGCCATTTTCTTGGCACAGCCTCAGCACCTATTTGGGGAAGGCCTACTGCAGGCAGCAGAGCTGAGGCTGGAACATATATGGCTTTTCCCTCCATGGATATTTGAGGATTAAATCTTTGTTACAGTTGCTAGTGATATAAATAGTGAATATGTTTACATGATTGGGTGTATAAAATCAGACACTGCAGTTTCAAGTGCCTTATGGGGCATATAAAGAGAGGAGGCCAAAGAATTTTGGCCTACTGAGTGGAAATGCTCTTAAATCTCTGGGACTGTGGCCTGGACAGAGTGATGGCTCTCATGGGTGAGGGAGAACCAGTGTATTTACTAGTGCAGGACTGAGTCACAAATGACCTCCCAAGCTGCTTTTGAGACATTCCCCTTTTTATGACCTAAAGGAGAGCCATAGCTGACCCTCTTGTTTAGTGCAAGAGCCTCTATATAACAATGTCAAAATCAACTAGTCTGATTTTTAATTGTTGCTGGTGCTGATTTTATTACACAATGGAAATTATCACATTCCAATAGAAATTCCAATAGAAAGAAATGCTCATCGTCAGCTAACGTCAGATTGAGGTAATCAAAAATGACCTTAAAAGTTGTACCTAAACACACAGATTTCAGAATCAGGAGGAGACTCTAATAGTCATATTTGATTGTGATAAAGACTGAAATTCATGAAATCTATGAATGGTTAGTTACCAAAATTGCATTTTATCACTCCCAAAAGCCAGTATTTTAAAAGCAATAAATAGATGGACCAATGCACATCCACTGAAAATTAGATTTCTGTGTAGAAAGTATAGATCTAAAATACATCTGTAGGTAATATGTGTGTTTGTGTATATAATTCAGGATGTAATCTCACTAACACAGCTGAGGCTATAGCCAGCTATGTTAATTGTTTATATTCCTCTGTAGCTGGTTTGTCTGTTTTATTAGACTGGAATTGTAATGTCTGCCTTAGCAGAGTTTTGAAGGATAGTGAATCAGCCTTGCCAACCTTAGAAGAGATCATTCTCCTTTTAAGTAATGCCAAGGTCAGCCTGCCATAGCTGCTGAGTCCAAAGTACATCAACCAAAGGAACTGATGAAACCATAATATATACAAGTTTTTTTAAAGATGTGACATGAGTGACATGAATAATTTGCTCTCTTATTTGCAGATGAAGGAAGACAAAAGGAATATGGTTTACGTGTTTTAACTGGTTTTTTTTCCTCTTGAGCAACAAATTAAGAATTGTCTAGCTTCCAATAAATTCTCCTTCAGGAAGAAAGTTTGATTCATTTTCAACACATAATGTGTGTGAGAGAACCAACTTTCCACCAGTGCAGTCCATAAGGCATTTATATGCACTTGAAGCTGAAGAAGGGCTAAAAGTCTACATCATCTGCTGATATTCCCTAAAAACTGACAGCTCGTTGATAATTTTCTCAATAATTTTACTGAGGTCATGGCGGTGTTTTAGAGGAAGAATTCTATAGAAGCTGGATGTCAAAAGTTGTGTTGGCTTAAGCAAAAATCTCATCACTGAGAAAGAGCAAAGTCAGAAAATTATTGGTTTTTTTTTATTCTTATCCCATTATTAGTATATTCAGATTTTAAAAATAATAATATCCTTTAGTGTCCATACCACTCTCTTGTCTGCTAGGAATGGCAGGAACAAGCCTATATCTTATCTATCATGCAAATATTTATCTTTACTCCTTACCAAGACAGGCAGCAGCATTCTCCTCAAGTAAATGCTCAATTCTTTTAATCAATGATTGCAAGATCAGTTATAGTAGTATTTTCAAAAGCTGTGCCCTGTCAGAAGGCTCCCTGCAGGAAAAATTCATGTCTATTGTTATTTTTGTATATTAAGAGAATTTCCTTTATGTATAGGATTTTCAGAAATGTTGATAAGGGCCATACCTCAGAATGCAGATGGGCCTGGATGCAGAATGAATATGCACATATGTGTGCTGCCTGCACTGTGCCTCAAGGCCCTAGGATGTCTACCAGGCTTAGATGTCAATTGACTTTGAAATTTGTGAAAGCGGCAGATTTTTGCAGCCCTTAATGTGATATAATGGCATGAATTTTAAGGCTGTCAGCCCTTTTCAGTGCAATTTAATACAGGCTGGTTAAAAAGAGCAATAGGAAATCTATGCGAGCAGTTTCCAGCTGTCAGCTCCAATTTGCCATGACAGCCCATGATAGAGGCAGCCTGCGCTGCTATTTAGCAGGTTTGTGTGTCTCTCAGAAGGGTTGATTTGAACGTACACGCTTTCTGCTCACTCCCCTAGAAAGCTGTCGGTAAAGCTATTCAGTGCTGCAGCTAAAGTGGAGAGCAAAAAGCTTGTAGCCCCTGCAAGGATGCAAGAGAGCAGCGCTGGGCTGCAGCCAGCAAAGCATTCCCACCTCTCAGGGTGAGAACTCCTTGCATGGAGACGGGAGCTCACAGCTTGGCCTCTTCCCTATGCACAGAACGGCATTACTGCTGTAGTTGCAATACTCTGCTCTAGCATGACCATTTTCACCTTGTTTCTTTCTTTCCATCTAAGAGAGTTCCTAAAATATGTGAATCATTCTATAGGCATGTCTCAATATATGTAGAACTTGCTGTGATCCTACACTGTGATACGGAGGTTAGGGAGTATTTCTGAGCAACAACCTCAAGTTCTCCTTCCTTTACTGTATACTAGGGAATTAATTCACTAGAGTACTAAGATAGTTATTTTCACATAAACACAGAGCACAGTGCACATCATTCATTTTTCTTGCTGAAGGAGCACCGTAATACCATATTGCTCTTTCTGCATTAGTTACTGCCTGCCACTGGTAACTTTAAAATCAGGCTTTGGCACACCATATAAATAACAATACATTATGCAACCGAATGCCCATGCAGTAATTCAATCAGGGGAGTTCTACTGCTGGTCATAAACTACTTAAGCTGTTCAACTCTCAACTTAAGACATCAATGAAAGTCCTTGATTGAATTACAGCTTTAGATTTACCTGCACATCTTGTATTATTCAATGTTATGTATATATGTGGTGAAACATGATACAATGACTAAACACCGCATTGATACCAAAATAAACTGCATTGCTCTGGGTGAAACCTTACAATACTGATGTCAAGGGAAGTTTTACTTTGAACTTTGATGAGGCAAAGCCTGCAAACCTTAAGCCTTTAATAACGGTGTTGCAGTTACAGCTCTTTAACAATATGCACAGTATTTGTAGGAACAGCTAATATCTTTTACTAGGCCAAACCATAGAGAAATAAAAAAAAAAATGGATAAACCTGTGGACACGCAAAACCGCTTGTATGTCAGACAGACACTCAGTGAGAAATATATTACGTACATGCAGGCAGCAACGGCTCTGTGTGCACCCTAAATGCAACAGTTTGGGAGAGAAACTTCTTAAGTTATCACAAGCAGAGCACATGAAGTGACATAGAAGGAGAATAACAGCAGTTATCCTGTGCGTTTTAGTATCTTAAAGCATTAGTTTTAGTTTCCTGGTCTGTCTTTTGCAGATATTGTGTAGGTTTCATCTGAGGATGAGTACTGAGAACCTGAAGTATACAAAAAAAGGGGTTTTGGGCAGATGTTTCTGTCCATTATTGACCATCTGTGCAAGCTCCGCAGGGGGAGTGCTCTTTGGGTTTCACCCACATCTTCTCCATGAGAATAAACAATGTGTGTAGTGAAATAGGTTACATTCTGGTATTTGCATAAGATCCAGGTATTTGGAAATTTTATTTAGTTATTTATTTTAATATTTTTCTCTGGCAGTTGTAAACTTTGATGACCTATATGCATTTAATGCATCACTCTCTCCTGAAGCAATGCAGTTGAAGAAGAATACTATTGTCCCGAGGCCTTTTCACCAATACAGGGAATGGAAATGGCCCTGACAAGTATCCAGTGCATAAGCGGCCTCCTTGATATAGATTTCCGTTAGCAGTCCCATACACATCCCACTCCCAATTCCCAGAGTAGAGAGCATGTTAGGACAAACTGTAGTCTGGCCAGGGAAAAAAGAAATGAACCATTTTTTTCCATCCCAAAAGAGCAGCACTCATGCAGAAAGCTCCTGAGTCTAAGACAAATAGCACAGACATCTCAAAATGTGAATTCGAATGGAAAACTTATATGGCCCCTAGGAGTTTAGCTTCCGATCCCTCAGACGGATCTGGTAGTCATGCCAATGTTTATTGCCAAATACAGATTAATAAAACCAGCTGCTCCTATTGCATGTGTAAAATAAGCTGTCATTCAAAGCAGGAAAACGCTTAGTGGCTGTTCCTGATGCGAGCGGCTCTAGGCCATGAGCAGATATTTTCCATTTTGCCATCAGCGAGCATCATTCTCCTGCAACTCTCTTCAATTCTTCCAGCAGAACACAAAGAGGATGTTGCAACCAAGTGCCTGTAGTCTCAAGGCATCCCCCATCAGGCAGCACAGCTGGATAATAACCATGGCCACAGATATATTTGAGCAGGATCACTCAGCAGGGTAAACCGTGCTGAGAAGCTCCAAGCTACTTTTTACAGGCTCAGAGGAGAGATTTTGTCAGATGAACAGTTTGGGGAAGTTGAGGTAGAACCGATTCTTGTTACCACTGGAGGTGAAAGCAGAAGCATCTCCAAGTATTGATGTTCCCCACCAACAGTACCAGTGACCAAAGGGACATTCGGTCCCCATCACCTAAGGCTGCACAGAAACACCAGCAAAATACCCTTGTGGATGTGCAGAACTTCTCATCTCTTTTTCAAGTTCTAGAGTGCAGAACAGCTTAGACCATTTCTCACACTACTATCAGTAGATCTAAAGACAGAGCACAGAACTTCTAGGGGCCTAACACACACCTCAATAATTCCCCTTTTTTAGAGGAAATTCAGAGAAAATGACTTTTAGGGTTCTAAACATACAGTATCATCAAATATATATCAATATTTCTCTTTTTAGAGGAAATTCAACAGCAAAGTAGTAGTACCCTGGTATTTCTCTAAGTCCACAATCTTCAGAAAAACCACATAACAGAAAATGGAATATTGTGAGCAGCCCATGTAATTACTCATGATAGATAACTATATTAAAAATTAAACATAAATTATTGGAGGCATTACAGTGTTGGCACAAGATGAAAAAGGTGCTTCATATTACTGAAAGGTTTAGCTAACTGCATGAAAGTTTGGCTCAGTAGAAAAGAGACTAGCCTGAATAAATGGAAAGCATTTATTGTTTGAAATATGGATTTTAATATAGCACAGCACAACCCCAAAACATTAGTCCTTTTCAATACAGTTAAAGTAAGATGGATCTTGCAAATTAATGTAGCCAGCAAGATGCTCTCTGGCAGTCAGAAGCACAAGAATTATACGAGGCATCTCCTTGGAGCCCCTCCATGTCTTTGGAGGAGGATTCTTCACCTCTTTTACAGGTATCCCCAAAGCTCTGACTAGCTGTTTTATACTTGAGCGCTCTGGCACACTTTTGGCCATGTCTTGGGAGTACCTATTCTGCCCCTGGAGACATGAAAGTGTCAGGATTAAGGGAAAAAGATTTGTGTTGGGAGTACAGCAACACTGACTTTCAGTGGTCATCCAAATCTATATATTCTCACATCAGGTGAGGGAGCTGGAGAGAATATTTATTTTTCCTTTGTTTTGTACAGTTCTATCACTGACCTAGGAAATCATTGAGTATCACACAGTATCTCAAAAGTCAACAGCATTTTATGAAGGTCTCGTTATTTCTCTATTTATTACTAATTTTTTAATGGCGCAGACATTTAAATGTTCAGTTTTAGTAAATATTTGATTTTTTCATGATTTTTGTAATAGTTTTTTTTGAATATTCATGGCAGTTTGATTTCCTAGTATGTCACTTTCAGCTCTGACATTGCTGAGAT
>NW_010585723.1:562304-592691 GCF_000705375.1 Tinamus guttatus
GATCCTCTTGATTGTGCCACTGGGGATAAACAAAGTCAGAGAGTTTATTCTAATTTCCAGTGTACCTCAGCCAGGGGGGTATAGCAACTCTTATTATTTGCTATCAATGACTGTTCCTTGGATTAATTTGCACACATTTTTCCATTCGCCATATTTTTAGAAAATCTCAGGCTGAAGCAGAGCTAATATCTGCAGCTCTGTTTTTAGGAGACACTAGCTGTGGGTTCAAGTAAGGAAATTTACTTATGCCTCAGTGCTAGTGCTAACAAAAAGGCATGAGGAAATGGGGCAAACTCCCCCTTTTCTCCAATTTAGGCTAATTGGCACAGATCAAGACAAGCCTAAAGGTGCTCCAGTTTTCACCCTCTGCTCTGGTCATCTCTCTGAGCTTTCAGAGTATGGACAGGGAAGATGAGTGACCTATCCATGCCCTTCCTCCTGCGAAACACCCTTGGGTTACACTCAGTTCATTACAAAGTGTCCCCAGGGCTAGTGGAAAGGTAGAAAAGGAGAATACATCTCACGGTCTCCTTGTCTATAGAGGACCCCTTGGTAAGGGTTTTACCCCCCAAAAGATGTTAAACCTTTCCCATAGCTTTAGGTGGAAATATCATTAGCCACCACAGGACAAGCTTAAAACTTTTTTACCACCAGTCCCTGCAAGGGACATTTAAAGCTGGGACTTGGGATTTTCCTCCTTCCCCATCTTCACAACAAGGCTGTGTGTGGGCAGAAAATAAACTGAAGTCTGCACACCTAATCACCCAGTGCATTTCCCCTCCAACTCAGGACCCAAACATGACAAAAAGGAGAGCAAAGCAAAGTGATCCATGAAAACCAGTGTTTAAAAATTTATAAAGTAGGGGGATCCAAGTGCAGTAATGAGGCCTCACACACAGGCAGTGGAGTACTTAGCACTAAAATCCATTCTATATGCTATCTAGTTACCATCTTATCAACATGACACCCATTAGCGTCTGATAATAGTAACTAATCAGCTGTTCTGCCTTCCTTCATTTTCCTTCAGAAAATATCCTTCTCCCGCGTGCAGGCCCTCCCCACAACAATATCGCGCACTAAATAATGCATGGAGTTCAAGTCCTGTCGTTCGGCTCTGATGTCACTTCCTGCCAAAGCAATATTATGTTTTAGGGACATGTTGAGTCTCTAGGGATGCTGCTCCCATTACAGACCTCATTAGAGGCCACCTTCCTTTTCCTACCTCCCGTTGTAATGGAGTGGCTGAAGTTTGGGCAGTGTCTAGGTTAGCGCTGGAATAGGTTTCTCACAGCAGTAAAGAGGGAACCACGAAAGGCAAATAACACCCATTTGGTCTGCCCAGTGGCCAGAGAAGCCCTAGACTGGAGTAATAAGAGATCCAGAGCACAAATAAACTCTATAGAATGCGGAGTTCCCATGAAAATCCCGGTGTCGAGCCCAGGGCTAGAGACTGCCATCTGGCTGAGAAGCAGTATCACATTTTTACACTCCCGAGTGTGAGAATCCAAGCTGGTCTTTCAACTTATGTCAGCGATGGTTTCCAGCTATAAAAAGAGCACAACTGTTTAGTTTATTTTGTGGTTGAAGCTTTGAACTGCTACACTGAGACGTGGGATTCCAGACTCCCTACCCAGAACTGCCACAGACTTCCCATGTGATTAAGACCAGTCATTTTTCCTCTGTTTCAGTTCCCCATCCATAAAATGGAAGTGTTTAGAGCTGTACAAATAATTGACTTTTTAACTCAGTACCAAAATGAAAAGCCAAAAAGAAAACAAGACCCTCATGCTTAAGGTCAATCAAAAAACAAATTTAAAGGTCACTTTCCTAACAAAAAAAACCATCATAAAGATCAAATGCATTGTGTTTTAGGAGGTTTTCTTTGCCTTTGGTATTCTGCCTTTTTAAAATTAACCCTGGATGAATTTCAAAGTGAAAAATGTTTTCATAATGAAAACATTTCACCTTTAAAATTGAGTGGCAAGGAGTTTTCATCTGAAACCACAGTAATCACATGACATGGATGTGCACCCAGTTTCAGGGGGATCAATTCAGCATTTTTTGGCATACAACTTTTAACCTCCCAAAAATCATGTAGCTCTAGACTCCTTCTCTATTACTTGTCTATTTAGAACAGGCATTCTTCATTTAAAAAAAAAAAAAAAGTACTTACAAGTTTAACTCCTAAAGTTATTGCTATAGCCATCTATCTATATATCAGGTGGAATTTCAAGTACTGCTTTACTTTCAAAGGGAGGCTGTTCTAGAATGCAAACCATACTCGAGCTCTTGTGGACAGTGATGCCTTCTGTTAAGGATTTCAGTATAGCCCAGCACAGATCATCAATTTGGCAAAGTGGTGACACATAGCAATGGTCTTAGAAAAGGCAGTTTCTACAGCAAGTGTTCAGGAGTTTGCTTCTGCAAGGTGCACAGTATTCCCCGGGGACTGGATTAGAGGGTAGTAGGAATTTTTGGTCTCTTTAGGACAAACAAAATCTGGAAGAGCAGTGACTTAATGGGTGAAACTAGTGCTTGCTGACTAGGCAATGACCTCCACACTTAGCTTCAAAAATTGCACAGAGGAAATGAGATAATATGCACAAATATATGCACTTCTAGTTTAAGCCTGAGGATGTGGTTTCATCACCTTCTTCTCTTCCAAATGGAGAAGGGCGCATTTCGTATCATCCGAAGTATTACCACAGACAGATTGCCAGAAATGATGTTGGAGTATTCAGAACACTGATTGAGTCACTCTGGGACATCCTTTCCCTTGAAATCTGAGGAAGCACAGCGTCTCCAGTTTCTGATGTGCTTCTGCTCCAGTTGCACCATCTCTAAAGGGGAGGTGAAAGCAGGAGGCTGTGAGGATTAATTCACTGACACAGTCAAAGTAGGGCACAAATATCAGGTGCTACCACAGCACATAGTGTGATTGTATCATTTTTTCCTGGATGGTGCTTGCAGAAATAACGCCGCAGAGGGAGGCTCTTAGGCACACTGCTCTGATGCTGTGGTGCAGCAAGTGGTTTGACAGTGATGCAAACACTCCCTGTGAATGACCTGGACTCATGCAGAAGCAGATGGCAGGGATGGCATTCATTGAAGCTGGTGTCCATGCTCCCTTCAGGCATAGGTCATATTACCTTACCATTCATCTGTCTTGGGCATCAGCAGAAGAGGAATCCATCACATCCTTTCATCTTTTACAGTTATGAACCACATGGATTCAGAGGAAGAAAATGCTGCATTCAAATGATTAAAATATGCAGTGTGGAAATTTAAATCATGGTGAAAGATGAAGGAGGAGGACTAACTTAAAATCATCCTTCCAGTGAGGTTTCTAGACAGAAATAATTTCAGTTCAGACTTCTAACATTTGCCATATGAACTAATTTCTAGTAGAGCTACTGTATACTGTCTAAAATAATGGTACTTCTGTCACTGGCATTTCTCCGTAAATCTATACCTGATTATAAGAAAAAAAGAAAACAGTGAAGTCAACCCAAATTGCAAGGAAAAAAAAAATCTGTCAGCTGGGACCAGCACACAAGCACTAGGGTCAAGTAGTTCTCTTCAGGCACCACTTGAATTCAACAACAGACATTCGGCCCCTGGGGGATTTGACTTCATTCAGCTTATCTAGCTAGATACTTCTCCAGCCAAATCCAATAAACAGCCCATGAGCAGGACAAGGCGGTGGGATACCTTTCACCCTAGCAGCCAGGACCTCATGAAACTGGCAGTTCGCCACAGGTGAGCCAAGAGCCAAACCTAACACCTCAGGCCTGAGAACAGCTTCTTGCCATATGAATTCTGAATACATCTTTAAAACAAGCAATGCAAATGCACTTATTTTACTGTCATTCCCCAAACAGTTATTATACGGGCTAAATCCACAGGTAGCCGAGATTATTTTAGCAGACTTAATACTTGCTTGCAGATTCATGACTCATCATGCATGCCAGGAAAGATTGAAGTCCTGGGGATGTAAAGAGTTTTCACCCCATTTGTAAAATATTAATTTCCACAAAAAGGAAAATCTTTCCTGATTCTGGTCAGGAAAATAACACTTTTGAAATGCTTACATTCCATGGTCACAGCATGCAGGCTACTTCAGTGGCAATTGTTTCTCAGCTAAAATGCCATACTCAATGAAAGCCAATGTCCCTAGCGTATCTGTAGAGGACGCAGAAGTCAAGGATTGATGAGCTGAATTACCTCCCCATAGCAAACCTGGGTGGCAACAAACCCCAGCGCAAAGCATTACGCAACAAAAATCACATCTGCCCTTTCCCATCCTGTCCTCTCCGGCCAAATGTCAGATCTAAGCTTAATGCAGTCATGTGAGCATTGGCAGAGGATGAGGGAAGTGGGCACTTCCCCTCTTGGTACGCAATGGGGAGATCTGTGTTTGGCTCCAGCATATCCTCCCTCTCCTTCAGGAAATTGGCCTTATTTTGCAACAGGGACAGAGAGAACCACATGCTTGAGACCTTTTCTAAACTGAGGCCCCTGTTCCTCTGTATTCCTAAGATGAAATAAATCAGGATGAGAAATCATGGCCAGGCAGCCACTTGATTACCCAGACATGTGACAAGACCAAAAGAGCAGAACAGAACAAGCGCTGGCAAAAGAAACATTGGTGAATATAAAGTCTGCACTCCTGTGGTGTTCACTCAGGTTTTGGACTCACTGTGCATAAATATTCTAGCAGAGATCTTTATGGGCAGGCAAATATTTCTCATAAACAGCAGTTCTGAGACAATAGGAGAGAATCTTTTTTAGAGCAAATTTCAAATTCATATGCAAGAGAAACATGATTTGAAGAACTGCATTCTCACTTGGTCAGTGAAAACAGAGATATCCTGGCAGGCTTATATGTGTAAATAAAACAGCTCCAGGATAGACTGCCCAGTACTTCAATGAAATTGGTTTTGAGCAGCATACAGGCCAACAAGAAATTATTGGACACAGAAAATGCAAACAGTGGATAGCTGTAAACAGTGATCAGTTTGTAGGTACTTCATAAATTGATTAAGACACTTTGGACAGCCAATACCTGTATAGCTGTGCAAGGAAAAGAGCTAGAGAAGAGAGGGAAGGCGTATTACTGAAACTCAACATGACAGCTGGATAAAAGAAGAAAAGTGATAGTCTGACTCTTAGACTTGTTGAGAAATGTTAATGCTGCCCATGAAAAAAAAAAAAAAAAAAAAGGTACTGCTGTATGAGTGGCAGCAACTTTACTGTTGTTTTCTTTCCCTTTGTGAAGTATCCTGGAAAGGCCAGGCTTCAGGTGAGGCCATATCAGCAGCTCCAGCTGCCCAAGGGCCTAGACAGCCATAAACGGCCCAGGAGCCATCCCAGAGGCAGAAAGTGGATGGGAAAGCGGAGGGAAGGCGAAGAGTCCCCCATGTATGGCCACTCCACAGTCTTGTCTATCAGAACAACAGGACAAACATGACCTCTCTCAAAACGCCAAATGAATTGAGAGCTTTCACCTTTTGAAAGAGAAAAAAGAGTTAACTGACGCCTGAAAGGAGGATAGCTTTGTAAAGCTGAGCAAAGAGCAAATGAAGCAGTGCTGGAGCCCTAGAGATTTAAGAGAGGAGAGGAGAGGAGAATATCCAAGTCTGGAAACATGAGGAATCTTGAAGAAATGAAACTCAAGGCCTGGAGAGCACTGCTGAAGGATCCATCCATCACAGGAGGGTCTGTACAGCCAAGTAGGTATTAAGTTTGGGACTTTCTTGTGTCTTTATCTTTATTTTTGGCCAAAAAAAAAATCAACTATTTAAGAAAACATGTTTTTGCAGAATTTTCAGTCATTTCCTTTGAAAAACAGTTGTTGTTTTTTAAAGTCCAAATGTTCTAAAATATTTTCCCTCACAAGCTTAATTATGATAGTTCTCAGACTGTCCTCTCACAGATCCATTAGCTGACATATTTTGTCAATGAATGTATTTAGCACGGTGCAGCTGACAAATGTAAAGTATTTCAATCCCTTCAAAGTGACTTTGCATTCAAGGTTTTAATTAAAATTACCTGATTATTTACCTTACATGTAACACTCCTCTGTGAGTCTCTATGAGAAATTCGGGGGCATGAGGTAAAGCATGGTTCTATCCTCTTCAAGAAATCATAGTTTAGGGCAAGGCTGCTAGAAGACATAGCCTCTCTCACAAATACACACCAGAATGATGACCCTATTATAAGGAGGGAAGATATTCACATCTCCATTTTCACACTCTTTGTGAGTTTTCTCCTTCCTGAGCTTACATCCCATATAGTCTTCAGCCTCAGAGATCCAGTGAGCTACCTCATCACACTCACTTGTTTATGTTTGGTAAACCCTGTTAATGTAATAGGGAACTGATGAGGTTTGCCCCCATACAATATGTTCTCAAATCAACTTATCATAGGTGTAATATCGAATCACACAATCATGACCACAGAAGACATTTTTCTGTCAAACTCAATAAAATGGCATTCACTTCTGAATTGTCGCTCCTTGCCTTGATTTCCTGCCTCCTTCAGTAGACAGCCTGGTTTGTTTGCTTTTGCCTGAATAGGGGAAGGGGGTGGGAAAGGGAGAAGGGAGGTTGTTTTTCGTTTATTTGGTTTGAATTGACAGTGTGTCCATAATTAACATCCTTAAGAAAGTTCTTCATTTCTGAGGCAAAGGCAGGAAGGAAAACTGGGTGGGTACTTTATTCAGCATACTGCATAGCAAAGAAGACTCAGGAAACCCCTTCTACTTGCTGACTCTTACAGGGAAAAATAGATACTAAAGGCACCAGCTTAAAGAAAAAAAAAAAGATGACCCCTTTGTTTATATACAGAAGAATAAAAATTTAGTGTGTATATAGGCAATATTGTCTACTGCCTACAGGAGGAGAAATTGTTTGAGAAATGGATGATGCCAAATAGTTCTCCATGTTTGATGCATCAGCAGGGTTCTGGCAGAGGCCCTTAAAAATACAGCGTGTGTTTGTGTGCATTCAACACCCCCTTTGGGAGACCCTCTTTCCTCAGACTGCCGTGTGGGCTGTGTTCAGCACCCAACACATACCGCAAGTGCAATGTCTGCTTCTTATCTGTCGGCCAGAGGTTACTGAGACGTATGTATAGGTAGCACTTTGGTAGGGAAAATTAGCAGAGAGCAGGATGAAAGACCCTGAGCACCTCTGGAATGAGCCAGGGCTATGAGGGGAAAGCTGAGCACACACAAAAAAATGAATCCCCTGTGACGGAAATAGCATAATTCAGAGAAAAAAATAATATAGTCAAGTTTACAGATAGATAAAAGTCAAGAGCAACACCAATATGCAGTAAGTACAAAGCTAAGATGTCGCAGATGTCTCCAAAGAGAGTATCTGCAAAGTCAAGTCACGGGAATATAATCAAAGTTAGATAGTTTCTTATAAAACATGGATGCTAACAAAAAACAAATGGCAGGGTGCTCAAATAACTTTGATTTTAATACAGGGGGCTTAAAAAGAGTAATGTCTTTAATCCTGGGAGGCCAGTGTTAGCTGATGTTGTTGATTGATTCAGTTCCTGTTGCTCAGAGGGACTCCGCAAACATCCTTTCCTCTTCCCCTTCTAAAGAGGGCAGGGGTTTTAAAACACTCCAGGTATGGTTTGTATTTTCTCACATTCAGAAATAGAAACATAAGAAGATATCTTTATTATCCTGCCTGGACTTTCTTCAGGTGCTCCAGACCAGGAATATGCCAAGCTGGTCTGAAATTTGGGAAGAAATGTGCTGGTATCACTTCAGGCACAAGAATAAACAGAAGATTTCTCAGCTGCCACAGACCTGACAGATTTTCTGAGTCTGTCATAGACCCTCCTTTGGGAAAGCTCTTCTAGACTTCTATAAAATAGGCGGGTAGGGGATATTGCCTTAAACCTGACCACTTTTTGACAAGCTGATCCTATATTTAACAGAAGCTTGGTAAGTGAAAGCACCATTACCTCGAGTGGTAATGGCAGCTGAAATTGATCTATTGTGAGCCCTACAAATTTGAACGGTTACGCTAAATGCTATTAAAATGTATGGAACCTTTTTGTCTTCAATTATTAAATGGAGTAATTTATGAAACCTAATCTCAATAACCTCACTGTCCTACTGGCCATCCCTGATGAAGGGAAGAGTGAATGTACAGAACAGTGGTATTGATCTCTCCTTAAAGGGGGCAAAGGGAGAATCAGGCCTGTTAACCCTTCCCTGCAGGAGAAAGTGATTCCTTCGTGGTTTCTCTTCCCCCCGGAGGTCGTGTCCTTCTTTCATTTCTGGGGTCCGGTTTCAGTCTGACAAGTGGTAATTGATTCCGCTGCTGGTTAGGCTGGGCTAAGTGGGAGATGAAGTTTCAGTGAAAACAAATAGCACTTCACAGGTCTGACCTTTCCTCTTTAAGCTTTTGTTGTGGTTCACTTGGGATGTGCCGCTTAAGGACTCTAAACCAATGGTGTCTATCTCATGAAGTTGCAAATGGTTCCCCCCAAGCTTTTGGCCTGAGGTTAAGGCTGGCTTTTGCCTTCTGGTCTTCTGGCAACCCAGCCTAGAAAGTGTTTTCTTGGTCTTCTTTCCCAAGAGTGTGCAGTCCAGCAGGAGCTGTGACATCCTGCCAGCGGGCTGAGGTTCACAGCCTAGGGTTTCAGCGTCCATCAGTGAGACAAAACGTGCTCTGAGATGTAAAACCAACCCCCTGCTTTCCAAATCAAGTCATCTGAGGAGGTAGCAAATCTCTACCACTTCTTTTCTCACTCAGACTGGTCCTTCTACCCACACATCAGGATGATTACTTCCGCTTGCACACAAACCTGCTTATGTCATCTTGCAGGTATCTAATTCACTCTGTCATTTAGGCCAGTTCTGAAACTGGTCCTGTTTCTCAGCGTGGTTTTTTCCATGTTTCTGGTATAAGGATCTTGTATGAGATCCCCGCTGGAGAGTGGCACTAGGCTGTCGGGAGGGATTTCAGCTACACCCAGTTAATGAAAAACATTCTAATTCAAAAAGCAAAAAGTGTCTTGACCTGCTTGTGAATCTTTACTCTGTTTGCAGCGGAAAGGAAAATAGCCTCAGGGGCTCTGCTCAAATGCTTCCAGTCAGGGATAGCATTTCTCAAAAGCAAACCTCGTTATTTACAGGCATGTTGTTATTGCCAAAGAGAGCTTTATTTTAAGGTGTTCTCAGAAGAGTGCACATGGCTCATGTCTTAGCAGAAGCGACCATAATGTTGCAACCTCTATGTTTTGCCAACAGTAACAACACATTTGGAAGGAGAAAGGTTTACTTAGTCTTTTTTTTACCTCTCTCTCTCTCAAGCATCCTTAATTTCCAAGAGATCCCTGACGTTCCCCTTCTGCCTCTTCCAATTTTCTCTTCTGTCCCGGGACACCCAACGTTCCCAGTAGCTCTGGCTCCTCCTTTGGCGCTGAGTGACACGAGGAGTGAGAGCCAGTCCAAACAAACCTGGGACCATCCGCACGCCGGGCCTCCCAGCCGCTCGGCCAGAGGCGCATCCCCGGCCCTCGCGTCGCGGCCGCCAGCCCGCGTGTTGGACGAGGCTGACGACACGCGTCATGCAAAAGCGCGTTCTGGGAACCGGGCTGCGAGCTGGCGGGCCGCTGCTTCCTTTCCCCGCAGCCATGGGGAGGATCTGCAAAACGCCTGTTCTGGGGGTCAGCGCTGCCACTCCGCTGCCAGCAAAAATATTCAGTGTTTTTGCTTTTGAGAATTTCTCAATATTTTTCATTTAAGGTAAATGAAATAAGACACAAGTCAGAGAGCCATGGCCTCTCTTTTGGAAAACCAGTTATCAGGGGGAAAAAAAAAAAACAAAACAGGAGAAAAAATCTCCAGCATGTCTTGAAGGAAGAGTTTGATATCAGCTGCTCCTGTAGTAATTTAACATGGAGACTCATTACACCGCGGTATCACTGCTTCCCTTGTGGTATGGAAAAGCCATGTGACTCATTCAACAACACTGTGGCTGGGGTATATGCCAGCCTCCCACCAGCCTCAGCATCCTGCTGGAAAAAGGTCCCCTTTGCGGCTGTGCTGTCCTACAGGAATCACAACAGCCCTCAGACACCAGCTCCCGTGTTGCTGCTCTCACAAGAGCAAGGGCACAGGGCAGGGTGAATTTGTTGGGCTTTCCAGCCCTTGATCTGCCCTGAGTATTTGCATTACAATATGATTCGAGTTGATTATAAGGAGCTATTAAAAAAAAAAAGAAGAAGAAAGATGGCAAACTCTTTACATGCTGAAATAACCCATAAGCAGTAAAAGAATGTAAGTCTCTGTCTTTCAATCTGGACAGAACTTTTCCATAAATGTTGGAACATTTCTGAATTGTGGAATGGGGAAAATAATTTATTTTTAAAAGGTCTGTATTTAAAATAAGATGGGGAAAATGTACCAGCACATGCACATACAGTAAAATGCACAAAAGGAGGGAAAATGACAAGAACCTTAAATCACAAGATGCTCCAAATGATGCATCCAGATGTGCCAGGAATCTTTAGGCTAATAAAATCTATGATATTGCATGCACCATTCCAATGATTTTATATTTGAAGGAAAGGGAAACAAAGGACATTCTGAAAAAGATAGTCATAATTGCTCAGGTCAAATCTTGATGTATTTTAACACAGGCAGGGCTAAAGCTAATACAGGAAATATTCAAATGTTTGCCATAATAGCACTGCATACCATGAGATATATATTTTTAAATGACCAGCACCAAATTTTCCATCCTGATGAAAGAGGAATTTAATTGGATAGCTAAAAAAAATAAACAAATGTAATAGAAAACATTTTGGAAAAGGAAATTCATGTTACAAAAACCCTTGAGTAATCATAAAGTGATGCAGCTTTGAAAGGAAATACTTTGATTGCATTTTTACCCCTGTGAGAAGTCAGATGTTTAGAAATACCCAGGATTTTTAAAAAATATTTCCTGCTGTGCACGTAGAAAGAGATTGTAAATTGAAGAACTAGAGTCTGATACTATTTCTTTTTAACTTAAGTGAACCACCTCTCTTTGACAAGAGTATTTCTTTTACTTCTGGTAACAGTATTTCTGATTTCCATATATGAAGAATCTACAAGAAAATTCACTGAATTGGGCTGGTAATAATAATACATTTGTTTGTTTGTTTGTTTTCCTCCTATAACTGCATTGAAAATAGGACAACTATGCCAGTGTTTAGCTGCTGCAATACAGTGCCTCCCATGTTCATTAAGAATTCTAAAATAGGGGGGTTATATGTGAGACATGTATGTGAGACAGCGAGAGAGCACAGAAGTTGAGAAAGCGCAGAGAAATAAAGATATTTGTGAGTTTTTGTTTTGAATAGATATTTCTCAGGTACTGTCTTTCACACATCAGTGAGAGAGCTCCAAGACCACATCCTGTGCAGTAGGTTGTGCTGTGAGCAAGGAGTGGTTAGTTCCCAGCCTACCGTAGCTGTGTGAGGCTGAGGAAATGTGGCAATGTTGTCTAAGCATGAAATGTTCTATATCCTTGAGAAAACACTAACAAAGGATATCTGGCCATCTCATCCCAAACCACTTGTTGTATATGCTCTAGAAATTAATTAATAGACTGTGCTTGTTTTTCTAAGCACAACCCATCCATATGCAAAGAAATGGGAGCAGCAGCATTGGCCAAGGAGGCTGACCGGCGCCACCTTCCCAAGAAGAGATATAAGGACATGAACTGTCAGGTGATGCTCTGTAGTAATCTGCCCCTACACATCCAGGTGGGAGTCATTGGACTGGTGACTCTGTGCCCTGATGTGTGTGACTGAGTTAAACCGTTCACTTGCAGAAATTAAGGCCTTCAGTCAAATACAGCCCAGTGCCTCCTGGCCTCTGCTTGGGGGCTCCTCACTGGCTTACAGATATTGCCACTGCTACTCCCCAGGCTAGCGATTTATCTTCTTTTCAGAGCCACAAGAAAAAAAAAGAAAAAAGCCACAGGGCTGAGTATTTGGGCTATATTCCTGCCTCATATTTCTCCCTGCCATCATATCTGCACTGATGGCTGGGAGCAGGCTCTAGCTGAGATTGTGAAGGGAAAAAGTAATTTGTCATAGGCTTTTGTACCTGTTGCATTGCCAAAGCAAAGAAACAAAAGGCTAAACACTAAGAGTAACATTTCATGGTTTAGAGTGCTCCCACTAAAAAAAAATCGATGGCCCAGAACAATAATTAATATTCTTAAATTAAAAATGGAAAAATTGGCCATAATCTTCAAAACTTTGACACTGTCTAGGGCTTATATCTTTTCCTTCCTTACATTCTTCTTGTTCATTCAAGACTCCCTTTTTTTTTAGCTTCACTTTTCTTATGTTGGAGCAAAGTCCTAGCCTTGCTGAAAAAAAAAAAAAGAAAATCTTTGAATTGCCTGTCGTAGTCCTCTGGTTTCATTTCAAGCTATAACAAAGAAGTTCTTTAAAAAGGGGTGTGAAGGAAGTTACTGAGAATTAAAACTCTAACAAATACTAGGACCAGTAAGACCCCGCATGCAAGGTGTTCAGAGCTAGTACTTCCTGCTTCACCATCCAGGCTAAGTGTTCTTGACAGGAAAGCAAGCGAAAAACTCATACAAGGGAAAATCTCATGTTGTAGAAGTCAACTAGTAGTTGACTCAATATATACTCAATATATACTTCTAAAGCTGTAAGTAGCTCTCTGGAGCAGCCCCTAAATGTCCCCTGTTTCTGAGGGTGGGTCAACACACGCAAATACTCAAGGCAAATGAACAGGAAGAGAGATGGAAAAAAAAGTTCCACTTTGCAATATGATCTCCCTCCTTCTGCATGTGGGTGGCCTAGGAAAATGCCTCTCTCTGACAGAAAGTTGTGCAAAAAGGTATAACAAAAAGTGATATCCGAAACCATCTGAGTGGAAGAAAGCAACTCTCACTAGATACAGTATGAGCCAGATTAGAGGAAATGCTCAGATTTTACTTGGGTAATGAAGAAAGATGCCAGGACTCCGGCGATGAGCCACATTAACATGTTATGTAAGGAGCTGCTCCAGGAGAAGCTGTTTTGTGGGAGGAAAAAAACATTTGACTGTCTTCATGGGTAGTGTTGGGTTCAGAAAGTTCTAAAAATCTGAACCTTATTTCTGTGACTGAATAGAAACTGAATTATTTCTAAAATCTGGACCAACTCACTGGATTATGTGATCTATGTAGCAAGGTTTTATCGACATGCACAGCCATCTTTGCATCTGTATAGCAGAGAGCACTCTGCATGAGCCCAAAAGAGACTAAACCCTAATGATAGCGCAATAAGAACTAAAAAGTTCCCGTGTTTACAGTTGGTTGTACGCAAAAGAAGAACATAGAGTGCTGCTCTGTGACCAGCAGAAACAGAAAACAAAGTGAGCATCACCTGCATTTAAATTATTTTATTTTTGGAGTGGGAAAGTAAAAATATTGGATTCCAATGTTCCTCATTCTGAAGAATTCTAAGCATTTTGCCATAGTTTTCTTTAAAACAGAATTATCATGTTCTTCTATACTCGAGAAAGAGATGATTCTAAGATAGCATATATTTTATAAAAAGCTAAGATATTCCAAAGCCAAAATATTGTTCAGTGACCTTAAATCAGTAGATACAGTCTACTTGTAACGATACTTAAATCTGGTGATAGAGCTGTTCAGAAGCTGGCATTTCTCCTGCTTATAAATATCTTGTTGCTTTGACTTTTCTTCTACTTCTGGATATTACATCAGTTCCCACAGGGAAGGGGCTGTACTTTTTACATCGTTCTTAGATGTTAATACAGTAGAGCAAGACATTGTAAATGATGCACTTGTGTCTGATAAAAAAAAAAAAAACTCTGCCAATAAACTTCTGACTGTCTGTTGCCAAAGTCCAAGGCATATAAGCAACCCGTATTCCAGAATGGGACCGGACATTTCTCGCTGTTCTCCACATTGCAAGAAGTGCGGTTTCAGGGTGTCATTGGTGCTCCCAGACATTAACAGAGCAGTTGCAGTCGATTTAACTCCATTGGGTTAAATGTGTGTGGCCAAGTGTTTCCCACTGAGTCAGTCTCAGTATAAACCAGCAAACCTCAGAATAAATCAAGTAGTCTGATACCAGAAGTCAGTTGTGAAGCATGGGTTTTAGTCATGAAGACAATATTTAGCTTTTCCATATTTGACATTAACCCAGAGAACAAAATGCTGGTGTTATTTTTTTCAATACTGTGAAATATTAGTCACCCACCTGGCAAAGGATGTGCTCTCCTTTGTTGTGCTACCAGAAGCACCATTATGGGTTTGGTCTGTGCAATTTAGCATTTGAGAAGTTCTTCCAAAAGCAGGCTCTAGGCTTAACATATGCCTCACATAGCTGCATCTATCTACAGCTTACAGTACATAAATCATTACAGTACAATAGATCACCACAATCACTACAATCAAACTTATCCAAAAGATTTAAGTTATATGGTGCATGAATCCTTACTTAGCTTTAATGTTGTAAACCAAAGCCTTGGGCATTTCATAAATCTGCTTTTCTACTGGCCTTGTTTTCATGCCCTCTACATTGGTGTAGGCCTGCACAACCAAATGACCAAAAGGAGGCACTGAGTGCCAACCAACCACCTTACCTTGCCTACAGTAATTGCTTAACCCACACCAGCCATATTCTAGCCAAGTGTACCACAAAATCACAGAATGCTTAGGTTTGGAAGGGACCTCTAGGGATCATCTAGTCCAACCCCCCTGCTCCAGCAGGGACACCCAGAGCACATAGCACAGGGTGGCATCCAGGCAGGCTTTGAAGATCTCCGGAGAAGGAGACTCCACAACCTCTCTGGGCAGCCTGTTCCAGGGCTCTGTCACCCTCAGTAAAGAAGTTCTTCCTCACATGGAGGTGGAACTTCCTGTGTTTTAATTTGTACCCATTACCCCTTGTCTTGTTACTGGCCACCATGGAGAAGAGTTTGGCCCCATCCTCTTTACATTCTCCCCTCAGGTACTAGTACACATTGATCAGATCTCCTCTCAGTCTTCTCCAGACTAAACAGGCCCAGCTCGCTTAGTCTTTCCTCATAAGATAGATGCTCCAGTCCCTTAATCACCTTCATGGCTCTACACTGAGCCCTCTCTAGAAGCTCCACGTCCCTCTTGTCCTGGGGAGCCCAGAACTGCACCCAGTGCTCCAGGGGTGGCCTCACCAGAGCTGAGTGGAGGGGCAGGATTCCCTCCCTTGACCTGCCGGGAACGCTCCTCCCGACGCAGGGCAGGATCCCGTTGGCCTTCTGGGCCACGAGGGCACACTGCTGCCTCATGGTTAACCTGTTGTCAACCAGGACTCCCAAATACCACATCTCCTTTTTTTAGAAACCAAGTGAATGATTAAAATGATTTACACTTATGAAATTATTTCTCTATTAACCTCTTCCATATGTTTACTACCTTTGAGGCAAATTATTTCTACCTAAATTATTATATTCTCCTTATTTCCACATTTAATCCCTTATTTTTTTTACCCCTTAACTAATGTAAATAATTTCTCTCTGTCAACTTAGCCAATCTTATTCCCAATTTGATCATGTACACTTTTGAGTTTGTTGGATAGGTAGTTAAGTCTTTTCATTGATAGCTTTTCTTTGCTAGCAATGAATTCAATGATAAAATGGTAGATTAATGCTCTAGCTAATGTCCTAACTCAAATTGTGCTGGAAACTTCAAAGCTGTAAAAACAAGAGGGAATCAGCTGAGACACTTTCCAAGTGATGAGTAATATTTATTTAAATCAGTAGATTGATCACATTTTTAAATATATTTACTTATGGCTGAGCAACTGTTAAGATGCAGTGGATCACATCACAAATGTGTTCATTTACTTTTTGGGGGATACAAATTTCTCACTTTATACTACTAAACATGGCAAGAATTGGGAGGGGAATCACTGATGGGTGAAAATACCGAAAGACAGAATATCCTCCTCATTCTCCCCTACATGGCTGCAGCACTGGCACTGGCAGAAATAATGTTTGGGGGTAGGCAAATCTATGAAAGTTTGCAAAACACTATCTACATTACGCTTTTTCATTGACTTTGTATCTCAGGCTTCCCCATATTACACAAGTCACTAAAAAGCTTAACGTGTGTGGGGGTGGAAATTCACATGGTAACTTTACCATTAAATCTCTCTCCCACTCTCTTTTTATAAGATTGGGCCCTAGGGATACATACTGTACAAACGTTTCTCTGTCTTCGTATGTTTGCTTTTAGAAAATTATGCTTAGGAAAGATCATATGAAAATGCTTTTGCTGATCCTCTTCAGCATGAAATTGCCTCTTAAGTAAACCCAGGAATGCTATCAAGTAGTAACAACAATTATTTTTTAGAAAAAAATCTCAATCAACTTGTAACAATATTTGATGGCATAAAAACAAAGAGTTTTCAGATTTCACTATAACGGGGTTGTTCTTTGATCATACAACAGGATTTTGTAAAACAACAATTTCTGTGTGTGTTAGTTTTTTATCTTTATTTTTCAGTGTTCTAGATGACAGAGCTTTCTAGGAGTTTGTTTTAGGGTATTAATACTCTAAACTCATATAATGTGGCTGGGGTCAGGAAAATCTAGTTACAATCTTTAACGTATATAACATGTCAAATGCTTCTTAAGGTATGGATACAGGAAGTATCCCTACTAGTGCTGATAATCATATCCTTCCTCTTCCAGAGATAAATACAATCCCGAATACCATTAAAATAGATCTTCCAAATGCCAGATTTTCTGGGGGAAAAAAGGCAAGAAGAGCATAATACTTTAAAATGCTTTTCAAGTTTTTGTTTTACAAGAGAATAAAAATTATCATAACATGAAGTATGAGTTGCAATGAGATTTTTGACACACTTTAGAGTAGATAATGAATTAATAAATAACATTATGGGAGAAGAGATTACTTCTGTCTGTGCTAGTTTCCAAAATCTGAAAAATTTCAGTGCCTAGTAAAGAAGAGGAGAAAATAGAAATTTAGCCTGTTCTGACACTTTTGAAAAGATGCTACTCTAAAAGCTAACAAATTGAGACTAAATAACAACTTGATGAAGACAGAGAAGCTTCTATTTTTCATAACAAAGATTTCCTATTGGCATTACCTCAAGGAAATTCAGAGGCAAAGCCTATGAGATTAGCTAGTACCACCATTGCATTATGTAATGAATACTGCTGACACGTTTTACATACAGTCTCTCTTTTTCATGGCATTTCTGACCAGGAAATCCATACAGATTTAACTCTAGGAGCCTTTTGGCAAATCATAATAATTCTCCCTTCACAGGCGCCTGACTTGCCCTTATCTTAAGCAAAGAGCTAACGTTGAGCTGTGGTCAATAAAGCCTAAGTATTAAAATAAGTCTCAGAAATACAGAATCATGTTAGCAGATGATAAACATCAGCACATTGTGCTCTAAAATTACATGCAAGTGAGCCAAGTTTCTAACAGCAGTTCTCTCTGGAGATGCATCAATGCAAAGCCTGTTTGAGAATGAGAACTTCATTTTTCAGAATGTTTTTTTCTAGAATTTTTTTTTTCATCTCTGTTATTTCGTTTTGTGCTCTGTCCTTAGGAATAAGATTTATGTTTTCTATGTTTTTCCAGTGACCCTTTCCCTAGTGTAGATTACCAGACAAGCATCAAAACAACCAGAAAAAGATGAGATAAAAATATGAGCAATGAATCAGTAATGGGACGAATAACACACTGGAGTGGCTCTGAACACAGAGAATGCAGAGAGCCTTGGACCACCGGTGACTCTGAAGGAGAACATCGTAGGGGACAGCAAAGAAAAAGGAACAGAGAAGGAGATGATGATGCCATCACATCACTAACTGCTGACAGCATAGCAAGAGCAAGGAAAGAGTAGTTTTATATCAGGTCAGAGGCACAGGGGTGCAGAGCTGTACAGAGTTCTTGCAAGTGAATGCATAGGAGTAGAAAATCACTAATCCAGTTCAGAGCTGCAGCTAAACTGACTGTTCTGTGAGGGCTGATTTCCAACTTGCTGGTGTGTAAAAGCAAGTGGAACATGTAGCAACCACACCACCATGCACGGAGAACCACAGAGGAGCTAATGTGATCCAAATTGCAGACGAGGCAGTGCTTCATATCTCTGTTTTCAAGCAAC
This sequence comes from Tinamus guttatus, assembly GCF_000705375.1. The sequence goes on from NW_010585723.1 coordinate 580,500, forward strand.
TTGAGGACAGGCTACATATTTCAGAGATGGGCCAGAAAGTTTTGAGTGCTCCTATGACAGCTTTTCTGCTATAGGATTCACTTGAGGGAGGTGAAATGAATGAAGATCTGTTGACTACAATACAGCTTCCCTGATTTACACGCCCAGAAATACTGGCTTACTGACTTTAAATATATATATATATCTTGATTGAAGCTCAGCCTCCACCATTACTCATATCAGAGTATTGTGGTCCTAATTCTCTAATTATCTTGCATTATCCTCATGATATCACTGTCGCATTCCACTTTCTGCTTACATCAAGGATCCTTTAGAGGCGCTAGGAGGAATAGGGAATCTAAAAACCAGCTGTCCCCTTTTCACTCTCATAACTAAAACCACAGCAAAAGCAATCCTGTAAAGCCCAAGTGACAGAGAAAACATGGTTTCTGCGTGGGTTTCTGCCCTGCATGCAGACAGAAATGGCTGTGACCCACCATGATCTTTAGGAAGGCAGCAGGGATTCATATCCTCTTCAGAATTGCTCCTAATAATCAGCAAAGCTAACAAATGACTAGAATCATCAATGCTGAAAAAAAAATGGGGAGGAGTTGCTATGAAATTTTTTGCCTGTCTAATCTAGCCATCTTACATGGAAATAACAGGAGCTGAATCATAGCATATTTAATCACTCAAATCAGTTTTCACTTTATTTCCCCGGAGATTTCATCTTCTGAATTTTTGGACTCCATTAAGGAGTCTACTAAAAACACCACCCAAAGAATCATCTGTAGGAACATCTTCAATAAGCTCCTTCACTACTAGCCTAACAGCAATTTTGCTGACTGGGATTAACATAAGATCCTGAGAAGCTTAAGAAATTGATTAATTTCAATGAATTTATGATACATCTTAGATGGAACATCTGAGCATCTTAGATGGAGTGTTTTTGGAATCTTAGCATCTCACTTTGCAAGCTATGCAGTTTCCTATGTATTTCTTCCTCCACCCCAACAGCTCCCCTCCTAGACTGCAGTTGCCCAGTTTCTCATTGTATTCTCTTTCTCCTCCTTGATATTACTCTACCTGCTGTTCCTGTGATCTTCCATCCTGCTTCAGCTTAGGCCCCTCTATCTCCCATTTAGTTCAGTTACTGGTTGAACATGTACTGGCAGAGGCTCTTGCCTGAGCCACACTGACTGGCCAGCCAGCAATAAATACACTGTCCTGCTAGCAGGAAAGCCAAACAGAGCAAGAACCACTGGAGTTCATGCTGTGACCATTTCAGGGCATTAACACAGGTCTCTCTCCTCTATTCAGCCCTCACATTTCATAAATATCTGCTGTTAATCTCCTCCGTGAATTTAGGCAAAACTGTTTGATTTTAGGATAGATAGCACAGTTCTGTCCAATGTTCCTGAGACAGAAAGCTTAAAAGGAGAGCTGAAACATTTGTTCATTACATGGACTTTTAAAGGCTGAGCTATACAAATCAGGATACCTTTTTACAACTTCAAATCAACATTAAATCTAGAACATCTCATTCTTTTCCCTTTTTTCTAAACACTAACTTGGAAGTTTGCACTTGTTTTCATTTCAAAGTATTCACTTAATTGCAAAAGCTTGCCTGAAGTCCACTAGCTTTGATTCTCTAGTGTGCATATTTTGCTCTATTATATTTATGCTTTTCTATCACCCTTGTTACAATGGTAGCAGAGCATGTAGAATATTCTGCCACATGCTGACACCTGTAGAAAACCTGTGTGCTGCTCACTGACTATCCTGCAGATAAACATCAAATCATTCAATGTGACTCATTGTTCAACTAGAACTCCGTTTAGGGCAGATAACATGCACTTGTAGAACTATGTGGTTTCAACAAAATACACTGCAGGGCCATTTGCTCATTGAAGTCTTCTCAGGTCTGAGGAACGTGTTTGCAAACTCATTGTCACAAAGTCACCTGGCTGGAGCTTCCGTGGTCAGGTCTATGGGGTTTCTACCTCACAAGCAGAAAGCACTGCATTAGGAAATCAAGAGCACTTCTACACTAATGAAAGTAAGTCATTCTGACCAAACAAAACTGCAAACAGGTCATAATCTCATTCCTCTGCCCGCCTCCATTTTGCTTGGGTCCAGCTGTTCTTCATCCATTCTTATTTTTTTTAAATTCATAACAGGTAAAAATCTCAAAGCTTTCACTGAAGCTATCGTAGTTCCTTGCAAGAATTAAAGATCTTCCTATGAAACTTCTGAGAGTTTTCATTTGAATACAATCCAGAGGTGCTGTGACAGTGGCCTTTCCTCCAGCATGACATACATTTCTGTCTGGAGGGAGGACCCAAAGATGTCATTATTTTACCTAATAACTTTCCAAAAACTTCTTTCCCCAGGTGGAGACTGACTCTTGTGATGGGAAAAAAAAAAAAAGGGTTGGAACACCAGGAGGAATCCAATCTCAGAGAGAGAAATCAGCTACTCTAACAATAAGACAGGCCTACCTGGAGAATATGTACTGTATTCAAGCAGATTCCTTCCTGAAACAATACTCCTCATAGCAGAGTGTTATGAGGCCCCCTGCTTTCCTTACTGACACTTCTCTTAAATGCATGCAAAGGGCAAGATTTACCACTGCATAACTTTACTTAGGGAATCACAACTGACTTTAGCAAAATGAACTTAACCTGGAATTTTATGCCGAGCTGGTCTTTTCCAGAAAGCACCGTTTCTCCTCTAAAGCCATTTGCAACATAATGCAAATTTAGCATATCTTTCTTTCCCTGTGTGAAAGACAGTGTTCCTGCTACCCAGCACAGCCCTGTGCTGAGTGGTTTGGCCAGCACAGCTAAGAGGATCCAGGTGTAGATTTCTCCTTATTGTTACTGAATCCCAGAATTCTGAGTACTATCTCGTATCACAGCATTAGCTCCAAAAGCTCCATCTGACAGTTATTCTGAGCACCAGAAAGCAAAAAGGGTACACAAATAGCATGAGAGGGATTGTTAGCTGATGCTTGTTTTAGAATTGGAAGTCCCAGTAAACATACCGAGGTCTAGACATGAGCAGACACAAGGGACCAGAGAAGATTTGGGCACCATGCCACCTCCTCCTGCAGGACCAAGGAGATATATGTGCTTTGTGGATGTTCCTGGCAATGAAGACAAGCTGAGCAACTAGCTACAAGCAGGGACAAAAAATGTTCAGGGTCCTTGCATCAGGGAACACAGAGGTTGTGGTTTATATCAAATGGGATGGCTGGAGTGCCTTTACTCCATAGAGCTTCTCTGTTTATAGTCTTGGGGATGATCCCAAGATTGCTACCATAGATATCTTTTCACACTGTGCATTTTAGCTTTGCTTCTTTGTTTTCTAGACATAGTATTAAGGTTCATCTGCTCCATCTCCTTACATCACTATGAAATAAGTATAAACCCTTAAAATTGCATGTCTCTCCACTTGTGTGGCATGCAAATATTGCAAAGTAAGGGTTGAGGAGTGGTAATCTCAGGCTTCGAGCTGAGAGAATAGACCCGGGTAGTAATGCACCTTTGAGCAGCAAGGCATTCCGCACCTCTGGTGAGATCACTAGAGAAGGCATTATTTTTCCTCCTGTCAAAAAATCACAGAATCTCACCAAACACCAGAGTGAACAAAGCTGCATTACAGAGAGGCCACCACACTGCATCAGAGTGAACAAAGCTGCATTACAGAGAGGCCACAGCCCTGCAAACCTAAAAGTGCAAGATGTTGATATGCCAAAGGCACCTTACCTCAACGGGATGCTAGCCTCATGGGGAGCACAGACTCCTGAAGTCTAATCTTTGCCCCCTTCCCCAAGCAAGAGCACATTTATTTAACACTCCACATCATCTCTTGCCCTCAGGCAGTTGCTGTTTTAGGAAGGTGCAGACAGAAGAATATCAGCTATCCTGCTTTTCTTTCTTCAGCATCTTTCTGTCTGGATGGTTGGAGTATCTTTGACTTTCTCCCTCTTCTGATCACGCAGCTTTTTGCCAAGCTCCTTCATCTCTCAGCACTCCAGAATATGCAAAATCCCCTCACTATCATACAGCCTGTGTGAGAACAGATCCCTCTGGCATGAGGCCTCCAGAAACCCCCGGGATGTTTTCCAGGTGGACAAGAAGTTTATGAACTAAACCTCTAGTTATTTGACTCTCTTGTCTTTTCACATAGTGCCCTTTCACATCTCCAGCAAGCTTTATAAGGAAAGGAAATGTTCTTCTGCAAATGATGGTTCCCACAGTTATGTTTAATTGCTCATGCCCTCTGGATAGGAGTTTTTATTTTTATTCTTAGCTGATTGAAGCTGTGCCTAAAATCTCGGCCCCAAATTGCCCAATCATATGAAAGGCAAGCAAATGAAATCCATTCAAATAGGCTATTTTTGTTTTGTTATTATTTGGGTTGTTACCACATCCCATAACACACTTTCCCATTAGCAATGTTGGGAAAATATCTTTTTAACAGCCATTTGTGTGTGTTATTCATTTAGTTCCTAAATAGCATAAAGATGTAAGAAAGAAAGATAGGTAAATTGTCAGGTAAGTATCTGTTTACATGCCTGCATAATTCCAGTAACTTTTTGCGTATTTAAGCTTTAGATACAAAAGCAAAACATTTGCTATCATTAAAGATTAATTGAAGAAACCAATCAACAAGAAAGAAGAAAAAGCCATTTTCCTGTGACAGAGAAAAGAGAACATCTCATTCCTCCTCAGGATGTTCACCCCACAACTCCAGACGCTGCCCCTGCAGGTGAGAAGGTCCTTGGCATTTAAGGTCTCAGTGCAGAAAGCCATCTTGCACACATCGCTTTGGTTTTGCTGCAGGCATGACTCCTCCTCTTTGGTCTATCAGAGATGCTAATTGTTCTTGCAGCATCTCGTCATCTGCTCTCCTGACCTATGTGAAGAAAAGTAAAAGAAATTAAAACAACAATGAAGTACGGTTTACTTTGAGCCCTCCAAAATTCAAACTGGCTTTATAATCTGGTGTTCTTTTGCCTTTTCATACTACTTCATCTGCTGCTGTGAGAGCTGCTTTGTAGTCAGTTGCAGATATCTTTCATTGCCAGCACTGCTGCTCTTCCCTCTGAATCTTTTCTCACTCTCAAATGAGAGCAGGATTGGACCCATAAGCTCAGGACTCCCATTGATCTCAGTGGGAGAACTATCCTCCCATTCTTAAGAAAGTAATAGGAATTTTTTGACAGTATATCTTGCAGTGGAAGGTAGAAATCACTGCTACTGCTACAGGCAGTATTTCGTGTTCATGGCAAAAATAGTACACAGCCAGGTAACCAGGGCTTTAATTCTTCTCACCCCTGCACAAAGTGTTGCAGAAAATCTGTCCATGGAGAAACTCTTGCGTCCACAGAAAAATCCTATTTAAACCCTCCTGGTGCCACTTTTCCATAACCACCGAGACAGTGCTGTTAAAGTCATAGAGAATCAGGACCAGATGCATCAAGGCACAGGCACATTGAAAAGCAAAGCCTCTGCAAAAAGGAGGAGGAGAAGATTTTCTTTTCTTGCCCATTAACCAGCTAGCTCTGAGTTCCCAGTTCCGTAGCCTATGTACTGGGCTACCAGGTGAGGCAGGACACACATCTCAGAGTGCCCTGCTTGTGCCTGCCTACCTCTTTAGTTACACTACCTTAGCATTCAATAAAAAGTTACTTCAAGGAAAACGTGCATGAGGAACAACTTGATTGGAGTCAGCAAGCACAGGGAGGTGTAAATTTGCAAACAACAAAAAGCAGCTTCAGGTTTTAAAAGGCCTGAGATTCATCTGCCCTTCTCCAGTAATGGGCACATCTCAACCCATCACAGTAGCTCACAATAAACTTTTAGTGTCAGGATCACAGATACGATTGAGATGAAGGAAGACTAACCAGTCATGTCATAAACTTTGGCGCAAGCGTGAACTGAGGCAGGTATATGCTGTCAAAACCACAGCTCTTGGACTAGCAACCAGTTAAGATAGTAGTTGGACAAAATAAATCTGCTGATGGCATTACAGATTTTTAAAAAATCTAAACCATGACACTGTTTTATGAAGACTGAATGTGTATATAGAAAACTTTCCCTTTTCATACAAAGTGACTGTTTATTTCATCAATGCTTTATTTATAAAGACCCACACTCAGCCTTACAAAACATCTATTCAAACACCAATGACTCAGATTTTTGGGACTTTCCTGCTTGTCTGGGAATATGTTTATAATACAAACGTCTAGTTAATGAAATGCCATTTTCTATGTGTCAGTGACCTTTATGTTCTATAAGAAGCAGGGAAATAGCACCAGTCCTTTTGCTTTATTCCTGGAAACACAGAATGACAACTGCAGGGTTTCATTAGCAGATGACAGTGGCAGATCCTGTCTGATTAGCCCTATTTTTCCCTGCATGCTTCTGCAAACAGAAAAGTTATTTTCTATATATACATATACATCAAAAAAAGCACTTTCAAAGTTAACCCAATGTTTTTCCCAAAGTTTTAAGACCCTTATTAGAAATAGCAAATACTTTTATTTATCCTTTTCCTTTTTTCACACTGTGAACTGTTCACACTGTCAAATCCATTAGAGTGTATAAGAAAGATGCTTAATCATTAGAGTAATATTACATTATGATGTAACCAATACGTCTACATTAACATTTGAATTTAGTTACAAAAAAAAAACATTAAACTAGGAAGGATGCTTCACAGCTGCAGCCCAAATGTAGACATATACAAAGAAGAAATTTTAGCTTCTCCTGACTCAGGCAGGAAAAGTTTTTTTTTCTGTGGTTTAGAAAGATCTAATTTCTAGTTTCAGCACCTTGGCTACTTTTTAAAATTTTTCTTCCACAGAGCTGGTATGTTCAGGCTAAAGTACTTCACTGTTGTCCCCTGTCCCTTTTACAGTGCAGTTTATTTACAGAAGTTGTTTTATATGTCACCAGCCAAACCAGATTTGTACTTGGTTTTCCTGTAACTTGAAACTACAGGGTTACAAAGGTAGTGACCACACACTTGGCCTCACTCATGGAACCACAGTCTATCGAAAGCTTTGGCAGTGCCAGAGATGCACAGATCAGGAAACCAGCACCCCTGCCTCAGGAAAGCACTGCAGGCTTCCACAGTCTAGAAACACAGTTTTGAAATGAGGTGCAAAGCACTGGTGGTCAGAGCAGTGCCAAGACCAGGCCCTTGATACCACCTGTAGCACTTGTACAACTGCACAACTTGTCTTTCTCATAAAATCATAAAAAGTACCTGTACTGGTCAGGTGCAATGTTTGTTCAGCCCAGTATTTTGTCCCTGAAGAGTCAATAGCAGATATGGTTGCCAGAGTGAGTACACTGCTTCTCGAGCACATTTTTCATGCCTCCCTTCGAGGTCTAGGGGCTGGACAGAGGTGGTGCCCATGCAACCAGTTTGTCTTTTTGAACACATTAAACTTCTCATGTCACCACATTAGCGACATTAGAAGCAGTGAGCCACAGCTCCCCTCCACACTCTGCTAAGATGTTTTTGGTGACTGTAAATCTTCCATCTGTTAGTTTAATTTATGCTTATCCCCTCCCTGCTTTTTATATTGGAAGAGACAACATCTTTGTTGATTTTCTTTCCAGGACTTCAGTGGCCTTTCCAATCAATGCTGCCAATTTTCCTCTTCTCTTAAATATTTTGATATTTCCCCATTTAAATCTCTATCTGATCTGACACTTAATGTTTTCTGTCTGAGGAAGAGCATGCATGAAATAAAAAAGACAAAGAAACCAACATCAGATTTCAGGGTGAGAAAAAGAAGATTGGCAGAAGTTTTCTTGGCTAGAAACTTCTCTCAAAATGTCAGTTCTCAGCAAGACAGAAGATAGAATGCATTTCTATTGTAAAATAAGGAATAAAATTTGACTCAATAAAACATTATACATAGTATATAGATGTACCCAGGCACGTTTGTCATCAGTTTGCATGGAGAATAGGGCTAGTTGCTGACCACACTACAGAGAGCCTGGTCCTTGGTTTGTCTAGATTGAGAGGCTGGAAAAAGGATGAGATAAATGCCATAGAAGAATGTAAATAGAGTAACTATAACTGATTTAGGGTCAGACAGTCCCGTGAATGTGGAACATGCAATTTTTGCTTCACTTAATACAGGCTAGAGAGAGGACACATGATGCAGCCCCTGAATGCAGGTCCTGACAGCCACTGCTAGCATTAAAGAGCATACATGTACCCCAAAATTCATTCAGAAAGCAGTATTTTTTACACACTCATCAGCCACACAGCAGTCTTTGGATTTACTTTCATTTTTTTAATAGGCTTAAGCATAAGGGCAAGAAACTGAACTGCCCAAACCTCCTAAGATTTCTCTGATGTCAAATTGTATTATAATTAGCCAAAATGCTGAAGAAAAGGAGAGAATATACTGATAAACAGACAAAGAAGAAGCAGCATCCTCCCCAAAGGACAATTTCCACTGCAACCAGACCAGACTATGTTGTGTGAGATGCTAGATTGCAACAGATGGAGATGATGAATGACAGCCATGAAATGGCGGCCCAAATTATCAGTCTTTGCTCTGCTGCCAGACAGGTAACCAGTTGTTAGCCCCTCATGATGTATTGTGAGGATTTGCTCAATGCAAAATATCTATTTCGAATTTAGTCAGTTTGTTAAAAAGAAATTAAAAACAAAATCTCAGTAGCCCTTTGCTAGACTCACTCCAGCAACATCACGTCTCTCTTTTGTTGGAGAGCCCAGCACTGAACACAACACTCCAGGTGTGGCCCCACCAGGGCTGAGGAGAGGGGGAGGATCCCTCTCTTTACTTGGTGGTAAAGCTTTTCCTAATGCCACCTGGCTTACTTCACTACAGGGTTGTATTACTGGCTCATAGTCAACTTCTTGTCCACCAGGATCCCTAGGTCCTTCTCTGCATAGCTGCTCTCCAGCAGGTCACCCCCAGCCTGTACTGGTCCCTGGGGGCAGGATCCTGCGCTTGCTTTTGTTAAATTTCAAGACATTCCTCTCTGCCCATCTCTCCAGCCTGTCCAAGTCCCTCTAAACGGCTTCACAACCCTTGGGGATATCAGCCCAGTTTTGTATCATCAACTCCTCCCTCCAACTCAACCAACTCCTTCCAGTTTTGCATCATCAGCAGACTTGCTGAGGAGGAAGATGTTAAACAGTATTGGCCCGGTATAGACCTCTGGGGTGCACCGCTAGTGGCCGGCCTCCAACTAGACTTTGTGACACTGAGCACAACCCTCGGAGCCTGGCAGTTCAGTCAGCTTTCGGTTCACCTCACTGGCCACTTCTCTACTCCCTAGCTGTCTTTTCAGTTTTGTTTTTGTCATCTTTTGAAACATCCCATAGTGCTACTATCAGACTGCCTAAAAATGACACACAGACGAGGAGAAACCAGATGACTGACCAATAGTCAAGGCAAAGAGTAAAATGAACCCTAGAAAAATATCTAACAAATACATAAATCAAATATACTGAAAAGAAGAAAACACTTTTGTCGGGACTCTATTTCAGTACTCGTATGCACAAAAGATTAACAAAAGCACAGCACAGGCTGGATAGGCTATTTTGTACTTGTACATTGCTTTGAAAATATAGAGCTAAATCTCACTCTCATATCACCTGGATTACTTGAGTTGTTTCAAGAGAAGAGAAAGTGCTTACAGACAAGCAGTTATAAAGGAGGGTCTCCCCCAAATGTTTAAGTTGTTGGGGGACAGTTCTGTGGAAATGCTGTGCTGGACAGTGTGCTTAGTTTAATGAGAGCAGTTTGGTTTTCCAGTTCTTTCAACATATTGTAGAGGAAAATGGCCATTAACCAACTCATAATTTGCCTACAAGCCACTTGAATATATGCAATGAAAATAACCACATGTCGAAAAACAGTGAATGGGTGACAATTCATCATTCCAAGTTATTTGCAGAGTTTATTCACTATATGCAGCACGCTATATGCATTCATTTCCTTGTACAGAAGGCTTCACAAGTGCCTAAATGATAAGACATAAATTGTAAGATTACACTGCAGCTAGGGCTGCTGGATGTAAACATTGCTTTGGCATCCTCATAGAGTGGGAATAAACAACGATAAAACTGACTGGAGTATTATGGGAGCAGGAACCTCATGGGAAAAGTTAAAAAGAATACATTTTTTTTCTGAAGCTGTTCTCCTTGGAGTAGCTGAACAATGTGCACTTAAATCTGCCAGTGTTTTCTGTGTTTCCATCAGCTTGTCTCCCATTGTTCATTATCCAATATCATTCAGCCTTATAACGTCTGAACAAAACCAGGGCACTAGGCACGACAGTTTGTTACTGCTGGTGATTAACTGCCTGTTCCCTGCCACCCCGAGGGAAAGCGGAGATTGAATTCAGGGGAATTTCTCTAATTAATTTAAAATCTATAGGCTCAAGATATACTTCTCTAACTGCCATAATTTGGAAGAGCAGCACCGTAAGCCAAGGGTGCAGAGTTAGGAGCTCTGAGCTGAAGTGGATACAATACACAGTGCATTGATTGAAAACATGTTTGGAGCCTTCTCATATTTTCTTACTACCAAGGATTTCTCTGGGGGCTCTCTGACACTGTCATTGATGCTTTTCATGCCTCCAGCTCTCTGGGGATGACATTTACCCCAGGAAGCAGAGCCAGAGAAGTGCTTCAGCTCTGCATGCCAGCCTTCAAAATGAGTTTAGGCTAGCCTTGAATTAACACACAGACTGCTGCTTGGTCTCTGCACGAGGTGGCAAAACCTCTCTTATCGCTAAAATACTCATTAATGCTAATCAGGCATGTGACATTTATGCACTCACACCAAACACAAAGTGTACCCAATGACATTTGAGAGGCAAATGGTATTTCAAGATCTCTCTTAAAATGAAAGCCAAAGTAAGTGGTAGTTTCCCACCTAATACTGGAGCTTTCACTGAAAAATAAACTTTCCGACCTACAACTTGTGTCCCCTTTGCATCCAGTTGGGGTGATGCTGACCCTCAATTTTCCTTTGGAACACAGAAGAAGGAGAGAATTAACATGACAAAACTCCAAGACCATGGGTTTCTCATCCATAGCCAGGCTGCCCTGCTCACACTGGTGCAAAAGGAGAGCTCCTTCCTCCCAGCTGGCTCGAGGCTCCCAGCAGGGAAAGGGAAGGGACTGCTCCAGGTGGGAGACCCTGGAGTCATCCACATTCCAGGGTCTCCTGCCTGGAGCAATCCACCCAAGCATGGCCCATGGCGATCCACCCACTCACTTTCATCCTGCTGGCTCTGCATACACCAAACCACCAGCCCATAGGACTGAATTAAATGCACATTAGTCCCCTTTTTACAATGTGGTGCACACCCTTGTGCAGCATTGATGTATTTCCAAAGCACCGGCGTTGAGTGCAGGGTCCCATGCTATCATGGTGGCCAGGGAAAATGGCTGATGATCATTAGATTTGTTAATTATGGGAGTTTTGTGGCTCTGCGTTTAATATTGAACAAATTGCCGTCTTGGATCTGCACAATTACTGTCTGGATTGATAAATGCCTCTTTAATTGACAAAGCTTGCGTGAGATGAACTTTTAAATCACGGCATTTCCACACAATGCAGTGTGAAATTTCTTTCCCTTTTCTTCTTTTAAATGAGTCACAAAGAACTTGAGGTAAGATATATTGCTATCTTCTTTTTAAGTGGAGTCAGAATGGCTGTACCATAGTGTAATATTGCCAGTATTTGGTGCCAACACTTTGATCCATGCACATGAACTGGATATAGACATAAGAGCTTACTAAACAAACTGGACAGGGTCCCAGTGGGAACACTCAAAAATGTATTAATCAAAGTCAAGCGGCTGAGCAAATTGAACCAGTTCATTAATTATGAAAATTCTCTCACGAAGTGACATGTTGTTAACTGTGTGGAGACTTAACACATTTTAATCTGTAGAGCTTTTTCCGTATATGCAAAATTTAGTTACAAGGGGAAATTTTATCTTCTCCTTCTCTGAATTAAAAAAAAAAGAGTAGAGTAGCATAAACAGCATGCAGTCATAGTTACACATAGGAAATTGCCCTCAGAAAGGCAGCTTTGCAAAGGAAGGTATATCAAAGAGCTGGGAGGTCAAGGCAAAATGCTGTATTCAGCAACTTTGAGAAGCAAATTCTTAAAGGGAAGAGTAGAAAACC
>NW_010585723.1:592719-607527 GCF_000705375.1 Tinamus guttatus
CCAGGTGCCTCTACAGGTAAAAAAAATCTGTGCTTGCACCAGCCGCCCAATAGTTTCCCTCACCCAGGGTGCTGAGCTCTCTGCCCCCACACCCACAAGGGGGTTTCAGACTAAACCCCCTTTAAAAAACTTCACATCCACTTGGGCATACAGGTTTCCCACTGAGAAAGTGAAAAGAGAGGAAAACAGGGGACTTTTTGTAAAGCACCCCATACAAATTCCACATCTGAAGGTGACACCAGGCTGTCCCAGTGCCGTTTACAGATGGCTAGAGCAGCAGTATTTGCCTGTGCCATGCTCCCTCTGCAACCGTTCCAAGGCAATCTGGGCCCCAAAACCCAGAGAAAGCAGTTAGGTTACCTAATTTTACCCACTTTGAACTACAACGATTTTTTTTAACATACCTAGTACCAGTAGGTCAGGTACAGAGTGATTTTTACTCCTTGCTGACCAAAGCAATGTTTGGTCGATGCCTTGCTTCTCTGTGCTGCAGTCACTTCATCTGAAAGAGAAAAATAGCATCATCTTTATAAAACAGCATGCGTCCTACTGGTAACTAACGTATTGTAAAAGAGCTATATATAATAAATAATAAAAAAAGACATTTGCGTGCTCTTTGTTTGCTTGGGGAAAGAGGAAATAAGAGCAGAAATGTTTCCTTATTTTGATCAATAGCATGCAAACATCACAGGCAACTGTTCTTCAAGTGTTTTTACTTGATGGAGTCTGTTACCTTTAGCAGACCCCTTAAATACAGACCAGAAATGCACAGATGTTCACAGACTGCCGACTGAAAACAAATGGAAGGCAATATTTCTTCCCCTTCTCCCAAGAATAGAATAGAAAGAATTGCCCCCAGATTAAATCCTGGAGCAAAGTGGATATTTTTTAGAGGAAATTTGGTTGGATTAAGTCTCAGAATTAATAGTAGGAGATATCCTGAAATTCCTAAGAGATATGCAAAACAGATAGTTTTCCGTTTTTTCCAAATATCCTACCACAACTTGCCATCATCAGAAACATTTCTTCTTTTTCTTTCCTTCTGTCCCCAACCTCCAATAATTTTGAACAAACGACCACTTGGGTATTTCTTGCTTTAAGGTATGTATTTATCGCCCCAAAAGACCAAAACATTTTGTTTCAGCACTTCCAAAATAAAAACATATAAGGATGAAAGGAAAACATTAAATGCCACATTTTGGCATTTTCTATATAAAGCCTCAGCCTCACTTCAACAAATTTCAGCCTTCCAGAAGTTAGACATGTAGTCTAAGCCAGACATTTTCGCTTCCTCTATAGTCAATGGAGATAGACATGTGTCTAGGTGGATTCATCCTACCTATCTTAGTCATTTCTTTTAGGATGGGATGAATCACATTTGCTAGAGCCTGGGAGGTTGAACTGCTGTCTTCGATTAAACCCTGAATCTCGAGAGAGCCAAAGTTTGGCTGGAGGAATTCCACCTGAAGTGAAAATACATATTATGAAAAATATGACTGTTTTTTTATACAAAACACTGAAATACATTTAGGCAAAAGTTTGTGTGTCATTTTAACTGATAAAGCTTTGTTTTTGCCCAAGTTTACTCTTATAAGCACTCTGCTTCACACTTTCTAAATTTGTAAAATTGTTATGCAATTTTTCCTTGCATTTTGGAGATGAAGATCATGTATTTTAAATGCCAATTCAAAATAAAGTTTGATGGTAAGAACTGAATGTTTCAGGTGAAGTAAAATTCACTTTTGCACAGCATTCTTCTGTAATTATTATGCACTGAAGTACTTCATTGATTTCAAGATATGTCACATATAAAAGCTGTTGATGTGGGAAATATTTCACAAGAAAGACAGCTTTGAATGCTTAGAAAAGGAACCTCTTCTTTTTCTGTCAAAATCCCTTTTCTAGAATGGCAATAATCAGTATTTAAGGTACTACTTGGGACATCTATTTTATATATATTTAAGTATAGCTATTCTTATACAAAACTACTGTGAAGTAGTCATATTCTGAGACTATTAAACTCACACTCTACTATGGAAGTTACTGAAGACAAACCTCTACCGAGCCATAATTCTGCAGCAGCACCGGGGAAGGCATGAGATCACCTAATCATACTGTGGAGTGAGCTGTGTCGCCGCCGAGTCATGCTAGCTGTTCCCCAGTGGAGAAAACTTAGTTCCGATGTGAGAAGAACCTTTTGCCTAAATTCTTGTTTCTCAGGGAAAATGACGTTTTCTAAAACATTTGAACCATTAAAAACTAAATTCAAGATTTGTATGGTGGAGTTATCTGCTTTGCTCAGGTGAGCCTGCCACTATTGGAGGACAAGGACACGACTCTTTTTCATGGAAGAAGTGAGGACTTTTTTACTGATAGCATTTATAAACTCAGTGAAATAACTCTGTAAGTTACTACTGATAGTAATGTTTTCATACATATAAAGTCATAGTTAAATTGGCCAAAAAAAACTACTAACACAGACACCTAGCAACATCTAGTGACCAGACTAAGCTAATGCAGGAAAACATTAGGAAGGAGCTTTTACACGACCTCTGCCAAACACACTTAAGTCTGATTTTGTAAATGAGACTGAGGTTAAAATTAAAAACTTGATTTTGGCCTGTAGCGTCATCAATGCCTTGTTCCAGCTAGAAATCATTCCCACAAAGAATGTACTCATTTTAAAATAGCCATTTTCTTTAACAACATTCAGAATGTGAGAGAAAATTCTGTCTCCCTAAAAAGGTTTCCCAAAATCTGCACAATATAATGGGTCAAAATATATGTAAAATTATTTTAAGAAGTTGTTACACTGATCAATTTTCTATATATTATATCCTCCTTTTAAGTAGTAGTGATGGCACAGAGCCCTCAAGAGCCTCATGATATTGACTGAAAACTGTGCTCTGCCTTTATTTAGTTCAGAATTTAATATCTAACCTATTAAAACATAGCCAGTAAGATATTATAAGCAATATGTTTAGCAGATGGTGGCTACCCTGACTCTTTATGTGGGTGCGAGAGTTATATTTTAGCAGCACAACCATGAGTTGGGAGGGAGGGGGTGCTTTCTAAATATTGCTTTTATTTGGTAAAAAATGTAAATGGGGCAGAAGACTTGCTGATGCTCTTTTAAACATTTCCACTGAGCAGCTGTTTCCTATATCCATTTATCAAAGACTGGTGGGGAAAAATATGCAATTCTTTGGGTAAACAAATTACCAGCAAAGAAACAAAAGTGGCAAACGTGTGTCTGTGTACGTCAGTAATTTCAGCAATAAATCTCAGGGGCCTCCTTCTGAATTTGTTACATGCCCTCAAATCTCAGAGCTTGCCTCTTTCTGAAAATTAATTCCAACTAAGATAGATAGGATTCAGATTTATAGCATAATGGCCGTTCTTGTTTGCCACCATATGCAAATAACTTTTAGCTTAAAATAAAATTTTTTTAAAAGAAGTCTTTTCTGGATTATTTAGCTATTTTCAAACTGCAGAAACTTTTCCAGGATAGCTGTTCCAGAATGAACCCATACACAGGCAGACTGAGCTATAATAATCGTAGGAGGAAGCAACAGGGAGTCAGACTGGGAATATATTCTCGCAGCATGTGTCAAATTCTTCCTTCATGGGTTATTTGCCCCTTTGCACTCTTGGATGCTGGAGGTCTGACCACAAATACAGTTTATCCTCCAAGATGCGTAAGAGGCCCCTGGCGCTGCTTCCCGGGCTCGCCGGGCTCTCATGCTGCAGCCCCCTTTTAGCTGGCAGCCTTTGGATGGTACAAATATTTAGCCTCCTTTTGCCAAGCTTTCATATCAGGCTTAAATATCCCCAAGGACAACAGCTTCTAACCTCTGCTTTAAAAACTTAAATGAAATGAGCAGCGTTTTCTGTTGGCTTCCCCGCTGCCATTTTTTCTGAAATTTTTTCAATTTCAAATGAAGAGGAAGAAGGACATATGAACTTGAGAAATTAAATATGCAAAGGACTGTTAGACAGGCACATTAATGAGGATCTTGATCATTTCTTTGCTTTTCTGTGTGAAAAAAATTAGAATGGAGATTCAATTTAAACATGCTGAGCTAAATTCTCAGCGTGGCTAATTGGGAGGACCTGCTCCTCTTGTCATGCTTTCTTGGACTGGCCTTGGGTCAATATCCTCTTCTTCCCTGCAGGATAACTTATTTTTCAGCCATGTTTCTATAGCACTGGTGACTATGCAAGGACCTGAAAAGACAGGCTGATTTCTTCACGGAATAAATGTGGCAAGGATGTGGATCCTACTTTGGAAGAGTTTCTGCTATTGTGTAGGAAGGTCATGCCAAGACTGGAAGGCAAGAACGAATGTCTAATGAACTGAACAATGCAGGTTGCTGCATCCCCCAAAGTCAAGCAGCTTCTAGCGGGGCCACAGGAGTGGAGAAGACAGCAGAGGACAGGGCAGCAGCACAAGGCCTCGTACAGTGATTCCCCTAATGATTTTACAGTTAGCAGTGCTTTCATTTACAGTTAGCTTTATGTGAGAGTCTCATTTGAAAGTCGGGGCAAGACAAAGAAGAAAGGGCTTTTTTATCCCACCCTCTTCAAAAAAGCTTGAAAACAGCCATCCCAAATGATGGAGCAGCAGAAAGCCGACCAAAGGAGACCAAAATGTTTTGAGTGTGGTATTTTTTATCTCTTCACAGAAAGGAAAGCAAAAACACTCAGTATTTATATGCCTGATATCAACAAGATTCCTACTTCCAAGAGGTATAGGAGAGATTTTTTTTGTGCTCCCATTTCACAGGATCACCCACAATCTGACCCTGAGTTTCCAAAACCATTCAGAATTTCCTACCCAGCCACTGGACAGCTTCTCCGTAAGAGCTAGGCAATCCATATATTGTTATCCAAAGCAGCTCATGCTACACAAGCTTCTCCAGAGCTTTGCCAGCAGAAATATATCCTGTTTATTCATGTTGCCCTTTTCTTTATCTAGGTGTACAAAATGACAGTATATGAGAAAAATAAAGTCTTGGAAACCTGAGGTCAGTTTGTCCGTGCTTTGTGGGATGAACTGAGTCCAAGGACACCCTGTGGCAGAGATACCCTATCCATTCTATACACTGGAGGTATAGAATGATTTTCTTAAGCTCAAATATTGAGCTGGCGAGGGTCTATTACAATAGTAACGGTACTTAGGGACTATTCCAAAACAGTTCCCCCCATTCACCTTACCCTCTGTTCAGAGTGGGTGAAGTGCTAAGTTTTCAAAGTGTTGTGTGCTGTACAGATTTAGAAAAGTAAAGGCATAATCTGATTATTATCATATATTTCTTGGGTAGGTTCTTCTTCTTGGGTATGCAGAGCTCCTCACCAAGCAGTTAACTATCTTTTAAATTATGAGTGAATGAAATAGAAAAGTTCCCATGAAAACAAAAATTCATTTGACTATTTAAATGAATTTCCTATGACCTTTTGTACTAATGTTCTCATAAGTGATTTTACTGGCAAAAATGCTCACCAAGACAGAAACTCTTCAGCAAATGCTACAGGATATATCAGAAAGCAAATTTGCATTCATGGTCAAGAGCGCCAACACTAGAAACCCCATCTGAAGAGCCAGTCAGGAGATTAAATTGTCCAGTTACCCGCAGTATCCAGTCAAAGCAGGTACAACTTCAAGTTTGGAAACTGCTCACATGATCCTTGAGGGAAAACTTACATATCCACTTGGGGTTTCTGACCCATGGATCAGGCCTCTGTGTTCAGCCCCAGCTCCTCATCCAGCAGGGCACTCAGCTGTGAATCCACAGGAGCCCTGTCTTTTCCAAGGAGTCAGCAGCTGGAGGCTGCAGGCAATAGTCTGTGGCCAGGCAGCTCGGGACTATTTTCCCATTGTTATCAAGGGCCTTCTCACAGCTGCACAGTTTCTTTCACGTGTGCTCTTAGTGCAGCCTGAGTACCCCAACTGGTGTTACACCCTTGATGTTCTGCCTCGAAGGAAAAGTCTAGTCCTTCCTTCTGCACATATTTGCACAACCGATAAGGTATATGAGACACCCTCCCAATTCCAGTCACCTGAATCTTCTAAATATGTAGAGGAAGTTGTTCCAAGGTATTTCTGTTACGATTTTGGCCAGAGATTGTAGAAAACCCATGGCTGGTTAGTCCAATGGAAAAAAAAAAATGCAAGTCTGGTTTTGGAAAAATGAAAATATTCCCTGGGGTTCATTATAAAAAGCGCATTTAACAAAATAAAAATAATTTTAAAAGTCAGGTAAGATAGATATCTGAGACCTGTGAAATCTATTATCATGTATATGATACAAGATTTCCCTGTTATCCTATATATTTAAGTAACATATCTGCTTCAAAATTATGTAATTTGGCCTTGTGAAAAAGAAAAAAATGAGTTGATTATTGTAATTCTGGGGGCCAGGAAGGTGAAACATTTCAAATTATCCCAGGCAGATGCTTTTCCGATAACATGAGGGTTCTCATAAACCTCCTTGCAAATGTCGTGCAGCATCCACATATGCCAACTTTCATTCTTTCAAAGACTTCAGAAGTCAGGCTTAGTGCATATGAGTGCAGCTGATGCCTTTGATTGAGGATATTGTTATTACCGAATGCACTTCTGTCACATTTGCTCATCTGAATGCAACCTCTGAGGAGTTATCTGCACACAAGCTGCTTTGCAGAGTGTGCAGCACAGACCTTTTCTTTTTGATATTACATGTGTTTGTTCTCTTGAAAGGCTTTTAGCCCTGAGGTAAGGATTAGACAACAATTTAGCAGCCTTAAAAGACGTCATAAAAAAAGATAGACTCAACTGTCAGCTTCAGAAGAAAGAGGCCTCATTTCATTTTCAAGGGTGTTGCATTGTTTTCCGCTCTAAGTTTACCACTGCCTATGGCAGATGCAAACCAGAACCATTTTGCAAACTGAATAAATCTTGAAAATCCATAACTGAAATATCTATGTGGCTTTTTATTTAACCAGTGTTCCTCACACACCTAATTTGCAGTTCACCTGAGCAACGGATTGAAAAGAACATTTTGAGCAGCACGCTTGGAAGTGAAACACCAAAATGGAGCTCACTGTGTGTCAAAGGAACCAAGAAATCAGAAAGCACTCGAGCAAACTGTAACTGATGCAGCAGCCAGCCCACATGCCACCACACCTCCAGGGAATATTCACCCCTTCCCAGAGCAGCAGGAACCATACAAATTGGAGGGCTCTGATTCTGTCTGTCTCAAAGGGAAGTAGGACAGGAATGTCAGATAAGAAAGTGTCGTATGGAGAGGAGCATCGGTACAGGATAAGACTGGCCAGCTTGGAAAGAATGGGAGAAAACCATAGCTACGACCCATTGAGCCAGCGCATACTAGCATGTCTCTTCATTGAGACTTTCTACTGAAGCCCCTCAGATAATTGCATTTCCCTTTGCATGGCTGGTAAATATAGCCCAGTGTTCTCCAGAGCATGCTGCTGGTGCGCTGCCCGCGCACTCTGACACGCTCTCTGAAGCTTGAGCTAACAGCAGCACAGACAGCCACAGCCCTGGTACGTCTGCAAAAATGAGCTCGGGATTTGGCATTTATGAAATATTGATACAAAATGGCTAACCAACAATTTGTACATTAGAAAAAGCAATTAGTGCAAGGGAAAGTATAGCCTGTTTTAAATCAGTGATGTGCCAAAAATGATGTTATAGATTAAATTAGTGATAAGTGTAATTAATGCCCAGGTTTGTTGCAGAGCTACATAAAGGAGCTATTAAGCTCCTTTATGGAAGCAGGCAACTAAAACAGTGAAGCACACACTGTTGATCCAAATACCAGCATAAAGATAGCCCTCTGCAGAAACCAAATCATCAGGATTGATAGAAAAATGCAGAGGTTAGGGTATTGTTCAGTATACTCAACTGAATTTCATATTGCTTTCTTTTTACGGAGTTCAAGAGAAAAAAAAAAAAACATAAAAGCTAACAAAGAAGGCATCAAGGAAGTACCAAGCAGAAGAGCTGTGGCAGCTCTGCATAGAAACAAAAGTTGAGATAAGAAGTTTTTAAGGCAAGGACTGTCAGGAAAGGTTTGAATCTGCTGCAAAGATGCTCTCGCTTGCTTCATCCAAAGACATAAGACATTGATTCAAGCCTCAGTTTCTAATGGAAAACACCTGCTGGGGCCAAATTACTTCCTAAATGCTCGAGTCCAATAAAGGGATAACAGGATATTCTCATCTACATTGAGATCATCTTCAGAGCACTGTTTTTCAGAATGGATTTCTCAGGCAGAGTAGCAAAGAGACAGACTCCATGTCTATCTCTGCTGGGTGTCAAAGTTAGAAAGCTATTTCCCTGGGACTGTCTTCATACTGTCATTAGGGACTCCTACAGGGACTCACAGACCAGATAGTCTGATTTGCACCAGAGTTCACTCCTCCATAGAGGACCACAACCTGTTTCTTATCTCACAGGCCTTGGTTTCAAGCTGGAAATCAGGCGCTATGAAAACCAGCCTTCATCTTTAAAGACCTGAGACTTCTCCCATCCCCCCCTGTTGATGTTTACCACATCAACATCTTATTGTCTGCTATTGGGAGAAAATGAAGATTTCAGCAGAGGAAATGGGAAGACCCAGAGGAGATCTTATCGACGCGTACAAATATCAGTATTTACATACCTATCAGTGTGTACAAATAACTTGAGGGAAGGTGCCAAGTGGATGGGGCCAGATTCTTCAGTGGTAACCAGTGGTAGGACAAGAGGCAATGACCAAAAACTGAAGCATAGGAAGTTCTGCCTGAATTTGGGGAAAAAATTCTTGACTGTGAGGGTAACAGAGCACTGGAGCAGGCTGCTTAGAGAGGCTGTGGAGGCTCCTTCTCTGGAGATACTCAAAACCTGGATGCAGCCCTGTTCAATGTGCTGTAGGTGATCCTGCTTCTGTAGGGGGATTGGACTAGATGACGTCCAGAGGTCCCTTCAAACACCAGTTACTCTGTGATTCTGTGAAATGGACCACCGTTACTAGGAGAAACAGCTCGTTTCATTAAAAGGAGCCAGTTTCATCTTTTCCCAGTATGCAAGTAACACACTTGCTAAAGTAGCACCTAAGGCTGTCCCTCACTAAAGGTAGTACCCAAAGCTTTCCTCAAGCAACTAAATGAAGCTAGCAGGCTTCACTCTGTAGCCAGGTTATAAATGAGCTTGGTAGAAACTTAGCCCATGGTGTTCCCATTACTATACCAGCATGGTTACAGTTTGATGTATCATTGCCAGCATTTGTAACAAAAGATGTATTGCATTTCACTCTTTTCTCACCAAAGAGAAAGGGCAATTCATTGCGTAAAAGTCACTACTACTTCCTCAAGGTTTTGCCATTTTTGGTACGGTTGACTAGACAACCTATCCTTCTGCTAAACTCTTTCAGCTTACAAGAGGATAAAGACTTGCCTGTTAATGTTGATAATGCTGATAATACTGTTAAGTATGTTCTGCTGTAATACTGTTGGGAAAGAAAGAAAAAGCAATTTTTTAGAAACTTAAAATAATTAAGGTCGTAAAGGACCTGTGGAGGTAACCAAGTCTAGCCCCCTCCTTATAGCAAGTCCAACAAGATCAGACTGGACTGGGATCAGATTGGACATGGAGATGTCTATAGGATTATTTGGTCATTACTTGGTCACCTGATGATCGCAAAGCAACACTCTGCGAAAGAGATCAGGATGAGTCAAAACAGCAAACCTCTGCAATCAAATATGTGGAAAAATGTTTGGTAAGTATGAGGACAAGTCAGATTAAGACAGGACAGGATAGCCTGGCATTGAACAGAATTGCCCATTGAATTCTCCAATTACTAATACACATTCCCAGAAGGGTTTGGTGTAACTTTTTGACATGCAAACATTGAAAAAGAAAAAAAAAAGGAAAAAAAAAAAAGGAGAGAGAGTAAATTCAAAGCAATCTTTCAAGCGTGTGCATGGTATTTTCATCCAGCTCTTGCCACAAGACTATGCTATGCTAGTGAAATATGAAGTGTATGTCCCAGGCAAAGTAGCAGATTTACCCAGCAGATAAACCTCAGAGAACACCACCATAATGAAGAGAACTTTATTGTTGACATGGCTATAGTTTAACATGAGAAAGCAAATGTAGCACTGTATGGTTGAAAGAAACCATAGATATTTATGCTGAATAGAGCGTAGAGGAAAATTTAGTACAAATGCATTCACGCAAAAGCTCCAGTATGTGATTTTGGAAAGTACTGAATAAAAATGATTATCAAACATTGCAGGTTAGCAAGTGCAATGTGGTATTACTATCAATGCAGACTCTAGCGCACAATTATGCCAATAATTTAGCAGCTTTGGAAAGAAGTGCCTTGACTTTCCCAGGCTTTAATTATTCAGTCTTAAATGACTGATTAATTAGTCAACAAAATGAAGGCCTGAAGGCTATTACATCTTGCATCACTAGTAGATAAACTACACAATTTACAAGACCCTAGAAAATTGATCATCCATCTGAATAAGGGGACAGGAAAGTGACTCTGGGCTTCAATGAGCTGGGCTTCAAAATGCAAAGCCTTTTCAAAGCAATGAACTATCTATCAAAAGCATATTAGGTCTTTCATGACTGTACACAGCTCAAATCAATGAGCAGTTTGACACTGAGTTAAGAGGCACAGGTTACACTGTCCAGGGTGAGCCTGTCCAAATATAAAATGCGATCAAAAGTAATGGAGTAATGAAAATTGCTCCACTGGCATTATAAGAGAGAATCGTTTTTATTTTAAAGCATATAGTATGTCCCTTTAAAGAAATATTTTCTAAACTACAAATGGAAGATATATAAACTGAAGTAAAAGAAGCAGGCCAGGTAACAACAGAAGGAATAAAACTGAAAAAAAAAAAAAGGTTAGACACATACACAACCTCCTAGGTGCTACCGACACAGGAATGGAAATTGTTGGGGATTAGCCCCCAAAAGTATTGTTCTTTAAATATACATATATATATATATACACACAAAGCTGATAATGATCTCCAACACATAGAATAACCGTTAGGAACTTGAGAACCTGGTTGCAATACTCTAGCTGGAGATGACAGGCTTCTGGCTCATGCACTGTATGATATAGCCCATCTCCCAACACCCAAAGAAATTAGCTTTGCTCTCTGCTGTATAAAACATACCTGTCCTTTTTTGTGCTGATATATGAAGTCTGATGCAAGCACTGCTGAAATTCGTACGAAGGCTCCTATTCACCTCAGTGGGGCTTTGTGTCAGTCTATAGCTGACAGGAATTTAGACTTTGTGAAATGTCATGCATTGACATCATATATTTGAAGATTCATATATTTCCATAGAAAGTAGCCAAAATCCCGCACTCAGCCCCTGAAGTATATTTATGAAAACATAGCTTTTCTATGACTGTGCTGCTTTTGTGCTTTCTGTATTTTATTTTATCGCTTCTGCATTTTTCTTCTGTGTTACTCAAATTAGTAAACTAAATCAAATACCCAGGTGGGAGAAAGCAATCTTAACTCTCATTACCAACTACCACAACCATCCCTGCCATGTAATGATCTGTCTATGCAGTCAGATGTCAGGACCACTTATGTCTAATGATTTTCATTTAATAAAGCCCATAACTAAGCTAGCAAGAATTTAGCTCAGTTAAGGAATGCCAGTTATGGACACTTGTTGAAGACTAAAGAAAAATGGATTATTTTTCTGGAATATATCTTGAACCTGTTTCCTGACCCTGAGCCACACACTTCTTCAGTCTTCTGCCTCCCTTCAAACCTTTTCCCTGCCTTGTATCCTCTATGAAAATGTAATCTCCTCAGGATAGTCATTCTCTGTGTGTTTGTATTTATTTGAATGGAACCCAGTGCAGCACTGACTTTGCCTGAGATAAGTACCTCAAGGGAGGGAGTGAAGAGGATGGTGCTGGTCTCTTTTCAGTGGTGGCCACTGACAGAACTAGAGGGAATGGCCACAAACTGAAGCACCAAAAGTTCCACAGGAGCTTAAAGAAAAAAATTTTAACAGTGCGGGTGACAGAGCCCTGGAACACGTTGCCAAGAGAGGTTGTGGAGTCTCCTTCGATGGAGATCTTCCAAACCCACTTGGATGCAGTCCTGTGCCACGTGCTCTAGGTGACCCTGCGTGTGCAGGGGGGTTGGACTAGATGATCTCTAGAGGTCTCTTCCAACCTTAAGCATTCTGTGATTCTATGATTCTGTGATAACCGCTCCGTAGAGAGTAGTGGCCATGGATGTGTACCATGAATGATTGTTATGATAACACATGAGACCAGGGATAGCCCCAAAAGAAACAGCAAATCAATTAAAGTGAGTTTTATGGTTAAAATATATCAGTATTTTTGTATTACACTCACATGTATCATACAGTGTCCAAAAAGATATTTGTGCCAGTACAGTTTGGAAAATATATTTGGAAATTTTGAAAATATATTTGAGAAAGCAGGGCAAATCAGGCAGCTGTCAGACTTTAAGATCTGACAGCCATGAAAATGAGAAAAACTCTGAGTCTGAGTCTGAAGTCTGAGTATGACGGTGAGTCTGAAATGTTCTGATAGCCTGCTCTTCTGAAAGATCAGCACAGTTCCACCTCCCCAGACAGTACCTACAGAAGACTTAAAAAGCCAGCTGTATCCTCTGTTCTTCCCCAGGAAGAAAATACTGCTCTAGCATTGCAATATGTGGGTGTTAATCTTTATGGAAGTTTATTATAATGAGTTGGCAAACCTGCTGTTATTGGTCACATGAACTCTACAAATGGAGGTCAGAACAAAGCACAAACACATTTTGATTTTAAAACACGATTAAAGTTAATTTTCAGTAATAATGATTCCTGGCACCAAGTGCTTCACAGGCCATATTACCTTTTTTTTTCTTCTCTTTCATTTAGTTAAGCATCTAAATGAGATTTCATCATCCATTCACACAGTAAATACAATCTTAAGATAGCACTTAGGAGTGCCTTTTGTTAAGTTATAATCTCTCAAGCTTCACAATAATTCCAGCTATTATTAGATATTTTAAACTACTTTTTTATGCTCTGTTTATTTTAAACCTTCCAAACCATGCAAAATGCAAGATTTACCTTACCAAAATAGAAATACATAGTGCTGTTTGAGGGATACATTGAATTTTTTCATATATGTGGCCGCAAAACTTTATCACTAATTTGGAAGTATCCCAAGTACTTATTTACTCATTTCAGCCATCAGGAATCTCCTTAATTTACAAGAACAGTTACAATTCAGTTACGATAGGTAATCTGATCAATTACTTTTTAAGGTATCACATCCCCACTCTGCCTACTGGTGGCCCATGTGAGGTTGCAAAGGAAGTTCCATGACTTTGTGGGAATACTATATATCCCTAGGCCTTCAAATCATCCAAGAGAAGATACCTCATGGACTAGTTCATCTACAGCTCATCTCCAAGCACAGGATAAGCAGACCATCCTTGTTATTCTCTGTTTATTGATCTGACACTACTGGGAAGCAACCATGCACAAACCCTTAAAGGGTTAAAGGGTCTTCCCCTGTTCAGGTGGAAAATGGTCTAAGACAGTGAAACAAGGTATAAGAAGTGGATATTTAGGGAGTGGAAGAATCCATTCAAGACCTTAAGTTGTATCTCCTATCAGAGCATATCAGTGTTTTATGAGGACTTAGTCTTTTTATCATACCTACCCTAGCAATTTCATATGCTGGTTATGCAATCATGATTCTCCAAGATCTCGTTATTGTGCAGGCTTCCAATACACTGAATGCAGCATTCATCTATTATAGTCAAAGCGTGCACCCAGAAGAGCCACCCGCACAAGCACTCAAACTAAATGAACAATGAGGTTTGCTGAGAGCTGTCTCAGATGTATGAGGCATGCTGCAACAGCCAGACTTGAAAAAGTTAATGCTAATACATCCTAGAAAATGGTTTAAAAGGTCATTTTACCCAAGTGTGGAATCTGAGCTATAAAACAAGCCCTCCCACATCCACAGCTCCTCACAAAGCATGTCTTATAAAACTCCTCAAAGCATTGCAAAGAGGGAGGAAGCCTCAAAAGGAGGAGGAGTTTGTCAACATCTGATGGAGAGAGGGGGTCAACAGACAAGTTTTTTGTGCTGTGCTCACACTGCAAAGAAAAAGGACACACCAGAACATGTTTTTTACCAATATCTGGATGTTTAGATTGATGCACTGTCCCTAAGAGCGTCTGGGATGTGTTGTCCCTGCAGCACCAGTTCCCAGCACTGACACAAAGGTTCTATGGTCTCTAATCTAGCAGAGTATTGCACAAAAACATGTTTCATCCATGAAGTAAAAGAAGACATCTAAAAGTCTGGACAAGAAAATTGTTCATTTCCCATGTTATATGCCTTGTCACCAAGAAACGAAATGACAGAGGAGTATAAAGTTGCAAAAGTTAGTTAGCCACAGCTAATACAACAAGGCACAGAGCAGACCAGCAAGCAAACAGAGCACAGAGAATTTAGTCATTACTCAGCAGGACTTGATGAACACATGAGAGCTGACACTCTATAAGGGTTCCTCTAAATGTGAAACCTGTTTTCTGTTGATGTCAGTCCAGTCCTTGAAGAAGACCTACACATATTCAGACATTGCAGGATTAGGATCAGACTTTGAGTAGGATGAACTAATCCATACTTGTCTGCTGCATCTCAGTTTTAAGCATCCGGTGCTGACCTTGAGCACAATATTCTAAAGCATAATCACATCCTGCATGCAAAAAATAAAGCAATGTACTTCTTAAGTGAT
>NW_010585723.1:607548-650468 GCF_000705375.1 Tinamus guttatus
TATCAGTGATAAAGCATAATACATTTTCCTCATAACATTTAGCGTTATTTCTCTTTGTACTCATGTTCTTATTTTGACTTTTTACTAATAAGAATGACAGATTGCAAATATATATTTTTTTTACTCTTGAAATATTTCAAAAAATTAACTAGCATTTAAAATCTGCATGCTTAGCAGGTCATTAATTACTTCATTTAAGAGTTGACAGGTCTCATGTCATGCTATACACTGTTTTTCAAGCTGTCACACCCACACTCTGCCTAAAAGCTGTTGAGTATAAGCGTCATCATTTATAATGCAAAAAGGGTATCATTGATTATGTCCTGATTATTCATCATAATGCTTTCTTTCATGTGTACTTAATCATTGTGGTTTCTTGGAATATGCAAACCTTTCAGGCAAATCTTTCTATACAGCAATCCAAATAGTGCTCTGAGCTGACACCAGCTGGGTAAATAGGGCCCACGACTTTGTGAACAAAGCAGTGGCACCAACCACACCTCCCCGCTGCAGGAAGCTCGGTTTGCAGAGGGCGGCTCAGAGGAGAAAGCACCCGTGGGTCTGCAGGACTATGGTTCGACTTTCACTCTTTAAAGCGATGCTTGGCCCATGTCCAGGTTGGTGATGGTGGGTTCAGACTGATGGTCAGGGATGTGACTCTGGTGCTTCTGCTTGCATAGGTAGCCGCTGTGCATCAGGCAGCATCAACACCAGCATCACAAAAGCCTTAGGAGGGAGAACAGGTAACGATTTCCACTGAAATGATTTACCTTGTCGTGAATTTTCACCTAGACTTTCCTTTCCTCTGCATTCTCCTACCACTATAATTAGCTTAAAACATTTCTGAGGGATATGAAGACTTTCAGTGAAGAAGAATGAAGAAGATTAAGAGGGAGTCCTGCTGCTTGTACTGAATTCTCCTCCATCTAACCCACAAGAGGGGCATTCACAGAGCTAACCTTACAGAAAGTTCATGCTACAGAAAAGGAAAAAGTGATCACTTTTCTGTCTTTTGAGCTCCTTTAATTGTTTTGCTGCAAGGTGAGGGGGCTGGCTGGTGCTGAAGGTGAGCAAGGTGGCCAAGGTGATGCAGCTATTTTGCTCAAAAAACAGCTCATTTTTCCACTAAATCTTCAACTTTTCCAGGCAAACCTAAAAGCCAGTAATAAACAAATAATGGGAACCATAGATATAAACTGTATGTAGCAATCACCATCTTTCAAGTCAGAAGAAATATGACAAAACTCTTTGACTATAGGTGGCTACAGCACAGCATTATAAAGCAGGGAATGAAAACCCAAACCATCCAAATCATGCTGTAAGCTTTAGGAAACACATGGGAGGGACACAAGAGGCCAGTTCTTAATCTAGGCAGAATACCCGGCTTAACTTAATTTCTCCTGTACTTCTAAATGATTCCAAAAGACTTTTCAAGACCTCTTTTAAGTCCTGTTCAGAAAGGATCGCCAGCCTGGGAAAACGGGTTGGCATTTACTAACACAGGGGAAAAGGGATGCTGCTAGTTCACCTGCAGGATTCTTCAGAGCCTGTGGAGCGGAGCCCATTCTGAGCCAGACACAAAACAGAGCACAAAACAGATGCTTTGAAGCATCAGTGTTCCTGGATGTGCTGACATGCTGCCTTGTCAAGGATGCGGGACTTTCTCCCAGGAGAAGCCCCATCAGTGGCACCATCCCTGCCCACTATCAGGGGCTCATGCCCCTTCCAGAGCATCAAACAACACAGCAAAATGGGAGGCTCTCCTTGGAAATTCCATCACCTCTGGAGCTCAACCTTCACTTCTGTGACTGTGTTTTTCAAAGGAAGCTTAACACTTAAAATATTTATCAGTTAGATGAGAAGAGCCCTGCAGTCCTGAATGCTTTCTGGACCTGAGGAGGACAGTTTTTCACTGTCTGTGAATGGCAGAGAGGCTCTCAAACTGCTAGTGCTAGGAACACCTCAGCTGACAGAGATGAAATTATCACCAAAGGAGTTGTATTTCTCCTACAGGAGGAAAAAAAAAGGCCTTCTTTTACATCTGTGAGCACAAAGCCCTGGATATTTGACAGATATATATGTATATATATGGCAGAAGGGAAAGGGCCATGTTTTTGTTTTGGCCATCTGGGGATCATTCAGAGCGAGATCGGGGCTCCGGCTCCCCATCATACAGTGGTGCAGCAGCTGTGGCAGGCAAAAAAGTGGAGGAAGGATCCTACTTGCCCGCCCCCGGGGGAAACGTGCCCGTGCCCATGGCCAAGCCTCGCAACATCACCATGAACCTGAACGTGGGAAAGACGTGACAAACTCAAATAGGGTAATACCTTGTTACAGAACTCTTTCTTTATGAAAAAGTAATTGATAATTCCTCTCCAAACACCCACCCAGTGATGAGGCAGAAAGCTAAATCTTTTAGTCATGCAAATCTTTTTCCAGGTCTTTCTAATACTTCACTTTATATTAATAGTTCATGAGTTAAAATAGAGCTTGCAAAAATGTGATTTACCTATTTGCATAAAATCTACCCACAGGAATAAAAACATATTCACAACATATTCATTTTTTCTATGGATAGCTTTACACAATAAGACTAACACAAGATCACTTTAAAGATGTGTGGCAAAGGCAAAGGATAATTGACCTCCTGGGATGTAACAGTTCAGAAGTCTCTGGATCCTCTCTGTAGATGCATGGTATTTTCTTTGCAGAGGAGCATTGAGGCATAATTGTTTATAATCATCCTGACACACTCTGGAATGTGCCGGCTGGGAGCTTTCCGCTCGGGCAGTGATTCTGCCAGTACAAGGAGTTTTCTATTGCTAACGTTGATGACTAGGACCATTAATTTTCATAAGAATTCTGACTTGGTTCACTAAAGGAATAGGCAGATTTGTAAATCTGTTTAAGAATTGCTGAATTCGAGGCAATTTCATCTCATTTATAAGTCAGCTTTCACTCCCATAACATCTGAGCATTCTGCAATCATGAAAGGACTTACTCTCCAATGACAGGACATTGGAGTTCTCCAATTCTACAGAGGAAAATTGAGACCTATAAATATTAAATGATTGCTTGCATTCTTGGAAGAGAATGAGATGGTCGGAGAGAATTAGGGAGGTGAACAGACACCCTACAGTTTGCTGTCTGATCTACTGGGTGTTACTCCTTTGCAAAATACGTTCTTGCAGACTGCGGAAAATGTTTTGTAGAGCCCACCAAACAAATGGACACTACAGAGGGGTTTTCAAATATGCAGGCAAATTTCATCACCTTTAAACACTAAAGTTATTCAAGCAGAGTCTATGTTAAGATTAAAATGGAGAACCATGTTACAGTTCATGGTAGCAGAAGTAATGCTGATAACATTATCTGTAAGGTTAATTAATGCATAATTGTTCCGTGGAAGCCTTCTTCTTTTGTTCCAAACCAGATTGTTTGCCAAGCAAATGCCAACAGATGTGTGAACCACCTACAGCAAATGTTGATACAATGAACGTTTCAGAAGTGACTGGTAATATTTGTTCAGGTATTATTTTCAGCCACCTGCACTGAGTTTACAAAGCGGGTGGGCAGCCGTCCTATCTTTTGTGCTTCCAGCTTTTGTTGCTGAGCTACTGCAACTCATTCCCAATACTGAAAATAAATCTACTTGTTTTCTTCCTCTGAGTGAACCTTAAGGTTTCCAAAAACAGATCATGTATCTGAACAATGCTTGGGAACTAACTCTTTTCCTTTATACTCTTTCATATGCCTTGACAGAAGCTGCCTTTTGAAATCCAAAGCAGTGAATTGTGGTCTACGGGATGTTTTACTAAATGTTAATGAAGACAAAAAGTGGTCCAAACAGCAAAATCTAACCTACAGTAAGTTTTCTCTAATCGCATCTTCCTGTGGCCTTGATGCCTTCTCTCTAAGCCACTGTTATTGTTATTTCGTGTAGAACTAAGGAGATGATTGTGACAAATTTTAGACACCACTCTTTTTAAGAAAACCATACCAAACTCTCTTTAAAATTAATCTTCAGTGTGGTGTTACAGCATCCATTTTCTAACACGACATAGTATCTAACCTAAGGCCAGGAAATGGTGACAAAGGAGTCAAGGTCCAGCAAAGTTAGATGCTTCTGTCCAGCTAAAGAAGAAAGCTTTTAACCCACAGTGACTTGGAACAACTTTTTACATAAACATAAGAGCAAAAAAAGTATGTAGCCTAGTAGTTGCTCAAAGGTAGCCATGGAGTGAGAAAGTGGGCACTGCTGTTTAACAGTGAGCGTACTGAGATTTTTTTTTTCCTTTACTAAGGCTAACTGTTCATTAACCTAATACTACTACTTGAACCCAGGAGGACATAAATGGAATATCTGACCTGCCTCAGACAGAGAAAGCAATTTACTACATGAATCTTGCAAAGCCATGCTCCAAAGCTCCTAGCTAAGTCAGAGTCATGCTGCACAAGAAGGGTATCAGGCACAGAAAGGAGACTCACTGAAGGGCCAGAGCAAGAGCACATATTGCTCGCTTCCAGCCCAATTTACCATGAAGTATGCGAGACCCAGCAAGTAGGCTGAAGCCTGAGCTGTGATGCTCTACATTTGCTTACATTGCCATTTGCAATGCAAAAAAGTTTGACTGCCTTTGTTATCTGACTTTTGAGTAACTTTTGAGTAACAGTGAGTAGTAATAATAATAATAATAATAATAAACCCCAGCAAGTTAAAAAGGATGAGGTTCTGACCGTGCACTGTGGTTCAGTAGTCTTTATACTACAGTGTTCCTGATGAACTTTGTGGATATAGCTTAGTGGATTAGTTTTTCGTAGTATCCTTGAGGCTTGCTCTTGAGCTAGGACCCAACTGTGCCCAATACTGTACAACTAAAAAACACTCCTCCAGGCTTCAAAGAGTTCACAGCTGAAGTGCAAATCAGGAGACATACAGGTATAAGTATAACAAGTATGATTATTTTGTAAGCAGTCAGGCAAAGGAACAATCATGAGGTAGCTTGACAGATATGGGCATCTCCTCCTGTGTGTAAGCTATCTTGCAGTCAACAGAAAGAAAGACCTATGAAAGCCAAGATAAAGCATGTACTTGTTCCTGGATAACTTCTGGGATTTACTCTTAAAAAAAAAGGGGCGGGGGGATGGCGGGTTGGGGTGGGGATTTGCTGCTGTTTAAATTGGACAAGAAATTGTCCTCGTAGCTTTACATAGATTATAGGCTGAATGGTAGGAAAAGTGATGCTATTGTATGTTTTCAGTTATGCCCTTGCTGAGTTGGCAGCTACATAACTATAAGAAGATGGCCAAGAAACAGCCAAGATTTTTGTTTGGACAAAAGGTGATGACCTGGATTACAGAGGTGTATCTCTGAGTCATCAGTACAAAGATTAATGTTGTGTTTACAAGTAGGGTTATCCTGAGAGAAGATGTAGAAGATCATTATGCTGACTCAAGAAGAAATATTTACAAAGTAAAAATGTATTTTTGAAAAGGAGTAAAATAGCAAAATAGGACTTACAATGGTACATCCAATATAATAATAATAAAAAGTCCTCAACAGAAAAGCATCAGCTATCTTCTTAACTCTTTCACATGCTTGCCCCATGATCTGTTTGAGCTATTCTTTACATGTTTTGTATCGCAGCAGGTATAGATACTTCATATTAAGGTGCACTACCTCTTTAACTGAAGAGTGTTGTTGCCAAAATGTGGCTCTTGTCTCAGCATATGAACTCACTCTTGGTTTTCATATTCTTTCCTGACTCCGGCCGTCATTTTTCTATCTGCTATAATACACAGCTCTTCTCAGCATTTCCAAGGACTGGGCTACTATCATGTCATATCCAGTGAGTAGGTTATCCACAAATGCTGCAAGTCTTCTATGTGTGGTACCTCATAGCACAGGACATAGCAAATCCTTCCTTGCCGAAAATCACTGTATGTCATCAAGGATCTCATCATCAAGGAATTGTTTGTTCTTCAGACCAAGAGTGTGCAATTTCCTTCAAATAATTGTGGGGCTTGCTGTTCATGTCCCTCCAGAACTAGTGAAAACAGGTGGAGACCTCAACATGGATGTGGGTGCATTTACCAGAGTGGTTTATACTCATCCAGACACATACATTCAACTTGGTCTTCTTCCCACATCAAACTGCAGGCAGGACTTGTCGTGACTACTTTAAGAGCATGTTGCTGCACCAATGCTCTGCTGTGCTGTGAACCTGGACAGTGCACATCCTGCAAACTGCTCATTAAAACATATCATGGAGGAAAGAGCCCTGACAATGACAATGATATAGGTGTCGTCCTTTTGTACATTCTGTAGACCTCTAGATCTGTATGACACATGAGTGAAATGCAACCATTCTCACTCTTCTCACCTAGTACATTTTTACTTGCATATGCAGCACAATGCAGTATGACACCCAAGGCAGTGCTGACTCAAACACAGCAGTTTCTGTGCTTTGTGTAACCAGGGTAACTATCACATAGCGAAGTCAGGTTCTGGTAAACTGGGTAGCTGGGTAATAACAGAGCGTTAACCATCTGCAAATCTGTGAGATCATTAATCCACTTATTTGAGAACTAAATTCTCAGACAAGTACTGTAGGGGAGCTTGGTCAATGCTATTGTCTGCATCCAAGCTAGCATTAACTAGCTAGCTCAGGTACATCTGCAGAAGCTGCTTTACATAGATCCAGTGGCTTGCCTCCTTGATACAGTCCTCTATAAATCAGTTAGAAGTGGAATACATTTGCTGTGATATTACCTTTGTTTTGGATTCACAAAGGTGCCTAAGGCAGTCTGGCACTCAACTTACGCTAATTTTCTACGAGACCTAGCACAGCTTTGACAACTCCAGCTGTCATACTGTTCTGAATAGCTGTGTCCCCCAGGCAGGGAGGGTGACCACGCTAGGAAACACACTGGCATAACAACTCGCGATTTCTTGCCACCCACAATCGCAGTCCCATTGCAATGAAGTCATTCATTGAGAGTCAGCTTTGATGTGACACTAAGCTACTCCTTTTGAATTACTCTATTCGTCTGTACATACTGCAAAAGTGTATCAGTACTGAGGTTTTGGCGGTAAGCTGGGAGAGGAGTTAACAGCATGTTACTGGCACTATCTAACCTCAGCTGTTCTATCCCAACATGGCTGTGGTTTGGTCTTCAAACAAACCAAAGATAAGCAAAAACCTTCCTATCTGATGTGACCCCTCTTGCATCATGTATATTTCATGAGAGCAAACAGCCTGTGTAATGCTGTGAATCATACCTTAGCACTGAACGCTAAAAAGAGGAATCCTTTAATTAGAGCAGGTGCTACAAGTGTTTTTATTCCTCCTGAAATGAACAACAAATAGGAAGAACCATAAGGGAATTCTGCATAGAGATTGTTTTGGGTAAAGAGAAAGTGTCAGCCCTCTGTCCTGCTAAACTAACACCCAAAGGATCCTATATTATTTTCGCTCTTCTTGCAAGTGGGGAACCAGACAAAGATATTTAAGGATAGCTCTCAGGGGTATATAGTGGCAGATCTAGGACTCGGCTCTTTTGATTCGTGTTCCCCATTTAATAAGGGACCCTGTTGTCCTTGTCATTATGATTCAGAGTTACATTTCCATCATTGTTCATTTGGTTTCCTCTTAAAATAGTGTCTTGTCTTAATATTCTCTGTTGGAGAATCTTATTGCAGTGAAACATCTCATTGCAAAAGCATCTTGGAGAGAGAAGAAAGAGACAAAAAACATAATTCACGTCACTATTAGTATCACGCAAGTCAACTACTAAAAACAATTGCACATAGTTCACAGCTCCCTTGAGACCTGACATTTAAATCTCATATATAATTCCTGCAAGACTTACAAGAGCGTCTTAAAAAGTCTAAGTGTTGAAGCACCAGAGCCAAGCTGTACACACAAAGAATCCTAAGACAATTGCTCATTAGTGTTTATTATTATAAATAATTTAAGATTAAGAAATGAAAATAAGAAGCAGAGAAAAAAACTTGACTCAGAGATGCATGGAGCCGAAGTTACTAAAAAGATTTCTGAAAAAATTGCATTTAGATCTCAAAACATATTTAGGAGAACTGTAAGGCTGAAATAAAATATCATTTTGTTTTAAGATGAACTTTCTGGATCATGAAATGCCAGCAAAACCCATTGAACAGATGCTAATTCTCTTTTAAACATTACAAAATTTTAATGTACATGCAGTTTAAAGAGGAAGAAGACATTACTATTTTACTAGGATTTTTCCCTTAAAAGCTTAGCCTGACTAAACCAAATTTGTAACTCAGAAAGGATTTGCCAAAGAAAGCCTTGTGAAGATTCAAATAAAAAAACAGTTGAGTAATTCTCATCTGTTCTTAAGCTGTATGTCTAAAACAGACACAAAAGAATATATTTTAACAAATACAGTTGTTGTCTGCATAAATTGGTGGACACTGCTGGTTTCCAAAGTGAAATTGTATCACCTGCTAACATATATAGACACTGCACTGTGTTTTGGTCCATTGGAAACAACTGTAGACTTCTGCCAATTCCTTCTTTTGTTGTAACTTCCCAAAGCTTATTGCGGTACAGGAGTATCATTCAGTAGTTCTGGAAAAGGCATATTATCATTTCTCTTCATTCTGCCATGAATAATTTGTTAGTTTGTTAGCTGGAGTTCTTTCTCAAGTTAATTCTTTGCAAAATGAGAAATAAGCTATCAGTATGCTCCTTGAGCACTATGATCATCCAACCCCTTGGGCATCTTTCAGAAATTACTTGTGACGAGCACAATAATAAGCTCCATTGTGAGATGTATGACTGAAAAATGTAGCAAGATATTCATGTTTTTAACTGCTTTTAATGAGAATTCAGCACACAAACTATTTGTCTAGGAAACAGAAACCACCTCCCGTGCCCAGTTTGAGGTCTATGGGCATGTAACCCATAGAGTTTCAGAGTTGTAGAAATTGAGAAAGAGAGCACCAAAACACACATTGGCTGCTGTCAAGTGAGGCTACCATCTGACAATTTTAGAATATAGAGACATAGCTTAAAACAGTAATTCTGGACTAGAACCAAGATCTTCTCCAATGTCCAGTCTCTGGACAACACTCCGTACAGAAGCTCAAGGGAAAAGAGTAAGAACTAACACAAGCATGATGTTCTTTCTCCAGTTTACATTCAGGCCATTGTCTCTGCCCTTGACTTGCCCATTTTGGAAACCATTTATCCTTTCAGACAGGACATTTGTGGCAATAAGCTCAATAAACCAATTATGAACTACTGTGAAAGAGTCTTTTTTTTTTGCCATATAATCCAATTAGGCACCCCCTACTGCTTGTGTTTTGAGAAAGAATAAATAATCTTTCTCCATCTGCCTTTCCCATACTAGTCATGATTTTATAGTCTCTTATCATAACCCTTTCCTGACCCACCTGTCTTTTTCCCAGACTTATTAAGCCCAGTCTGTTTAAACTGAGTTTTTAAGGACCATTTCAGTCTCTGCCCTTCCCTTTACCTATGTAGCCCTTGCAATATTCAACATGGGATACCAGATTGGCATGTGTTATATTATTTATATAGTACTACTTTATATTCTTCATTCCTCTAGGCTATGACATATGTCTGGTGCCTGTTTCAGCACTTGCAGCTTCACTGGTGTAATGCTAAAGTTTTCCTGGGTCATGAAGATGAATCTGGACTGCAGCATCCAGACTGACTTGAAAATCCCAAATATCATGGATGTTTTGAATCCAGAGTCCTTATTTGCATCTCTGTCAGCTGTGCCCTTTGTTTCTGAAGAGTGGTCTGTATAGGTGTTAACCTGTACATGATTCATCAGACCTTTCCACTGAGCATATGACCCTGCACACACTACATGTGAAGTATGAACTTTCTAAGCAATATAATGCAGTCCTGTTCTACTGGGTACGGCATTATACTCTGCCTTTCTGGTGAAAAGGCTTGACTGGCACTTCTTGGTGAAAAAAAAGATAATCTGTAATTCACATCACTGAGCTTTCAGCTTCATGTGACAACAGGAGAGAGAAAAATGTGTCCTTCTGCGTTTATTGTTCTACTGACTGGTAACAAAAATAAAGCATAACATTTCTGAATATTCTCACACAGCATTTACAAGAAGGCAACAGTAACTGTCTGCAGATAATAATTAAAGGAGGCCTGCAAAACTTTTGGGAATAGAGTGCTGTCATAGCTTGTCTTTAATTTCGCTCATGCTGTTGCTCAGCTCTATTAACTAATTGGGTTATTGACTTAGACAGGAATCTACAGTGTGCCATTAATTTGAGAACTGTGGAAACATGACAATGAGAGTTCCTATCAAACATGGGAGCTACTGAAGACTTGAAGTGACAGGCTGCAAATAAATCCTTTTGAACTCTGTCCAACAGGAGTGGGAGTGTGTGCCACAAATACTGCATTGCTGCATTACTCTAGGCAGCAAAATTAACAAAATCTCATCTCTATAGGTTTGCATCCTTCATTCCTACCCTCTCCTTCCCCTCTGCAGTGCATGGTAGTCTCCTTTTGCCTCTCAAAATCCCTTCCTCACGCAGCTGTCCCTCCTTTTGTCCTCGCTTACCTCCGGCTCCTCGGCCTAGGACTGCACTACCACAGCCCCACGAGCCACCCTGCCAGCCAGACCCTCCTGAGACATGAAAAACCCTCTGAGAGAGTCCCATGCCCAGCATTGCCTACAGCCAGCCCACGGGCCCAAATGTTTTAGGGAAAAGCTGACACACAGTGACCTCATTTGGCCTCCAATATCTATTTTAGTTGACTAAACCTTCAATGAGAGGTCACACAAGCATTCATCTGACCAATCCCGAAGAGTCAATGCAGACACCATAATACTCCATGAAGAGAAAGTTACTCAATTCATTTTTGGTACAAAATGAAATGCAGAAAACACTTTGCAAATAAGCTATCCCTTTCCTCCCATGGGATTACAGTCCCTTTCTAAGGGTGTGATGACCCTTTCCTTTCCTTCACTCTCTCATACTGGCCTTAGCATCAGGGAAAACCCGACTGTGTGGACTTAAACCATGGCTTTAATGTAATGTGCTGTCTATCCTTAAGTCTTAATCATCAAAAAGCACATGGTCAGCGGCGACAGGAGCAGTAATACGCTTGTACGATTGCATTAAGAGAAAGGTGATTTACTGCAAAGCAATCACTGAGGATAATTTCTTCAGAAAGAATATATCAGGAGAAATACACGTCTACATACAAATGCATTTGAAATGAAATAGCCACAGTTATCATTCAGAGCATTGCAGCTTGCCAACTAGCAAAACCACAATAAATGGCTAATAAAAACGAATCTCTGCAAAGCATAAAAAAAATGTACATTACCATTATGTTGTGGTTAATTCTCAGACAATACTGCAAAATAACAGTGAAGTGTTACTTCCTGCCATTTAAAGGAAAAGAAACCCAAACACCAAGAATTCTTCGGGTTAAGGAATGCAGACATACATCATGTCTGTAAGAATCATAAAAAGATCAAATGTAATATTTTCTTTCAGTGCAGACAACTGCTTTGAGATTTGCCATTCAGACAGCCTTGAAAACCGCCTCCAGCATTTGCCAATTACTACTGACAAATACCATTTGGTAGTGAGTGATGTTTTAAGTGAAATAAAACAGTGAAGAAAACTGAACATGATGAAAGGATTTTTTTTCTCCCTCTGAAGTGACTGTAAGTTATATATTCACAAGGTAGGGCTTATGCTTCCTGCCAGTGACAAATTCCATGTGATGTCGAGCGCTGAGGTGAAGTTTGTTTGACAGTAATAGGAAAGGAAGACAAAACTCGTTTTCATGTTCTTTAAAGCAGTCCGATATTCTTTAGCTATAAACAAAGGAAGAGTTGCTAATACCACTGTTCCACATCATTCTTCATAATTTAAGTGCACTAATGGAAAGAATGATTCTCCAGTATTAAAGTGGTCAGAGTGCAAGGAAGGTGTACAGTGGATCTTTCTGTCAGGGGCACTTGATTTACATACAAACTGCAACCGGAAATTGGTAACAACTATAGCATATACTATGTTTTTAATCAGTATTTATCAGTAATGAAGAGTCAGGTTAAAAAGTTCAAATTGTATGACTGGAAGAGATGTTAAAATGATGATTTAAAAAAGAGTACTATTAGTACTCTTTTGACCTTTTTTTAGCTTTTTTTTTTTTAATAGTTGTGGTCCATTTAGCTCTAAATTTACTACCTAAAATTATCAAGAACATTTGGCTCTGATCCTTGTATGAAAATATCTGCTCAACACATAATCTCTACCTCCACAGTCCCCATGGAGGCAGGCAAGCATTTACTAGGAAGGAACTAGGGCAAGGAGGAACCAAAGCCCAGACCCTCACAGGTAGTCCCACCGCACTTTCTGCTCTGCCCAGCCTCACACAACATCCCAGCTGCCACAGACAGGGACAGAGCCAGCAGTTGAGCACACAACTGCCAAGGTCCACGTACCAACAACTAACCCATCTCACGTTACTCCCCGGTGTCCCTAGGGCACTGAGTTACAGGAAATCTGTCTCTTCCTACCAAGTGCAGTAGCTCTTTGCCAGTCTTTTTTTCTTTTTAAAATTATCACCTTTAACAGCTTGTACAATGCTGCATAAATGTAGCAGCTGTTTTCTGAATTATCCAAGTAACATTCATATTTTCCCCCATACTTGACATTCAACAGTTGCATCTTGTTATTGACTTCAATTCAAATTTACTTTTGTCTAGAACCAGTGGAGAAATAAGAGAGAAAAAATCCTAAGAATGGGGGTACATTAAGAACATTTTCTTCTGATGTATCACTTTGCAATGGTCTGAGGCTTGTTTGTTTCATACTTCTTTACATGTTTTCTTTAATAAACACGTTTTAGCCTGAAATTAGGAATGCTCAGCCCATTGTTTTTCCATTGCTGCATCCCACTTTTTTTCTTAAAAATAAAAAATAAAAAATAAATGGGATGGGTAGTTATTCTCATCAAATAGTTTCCCAGGAACTTCGAAAAATACGTTAGTAGAAGTAGTCACTGTTGAGACAGGAGTCTGCACACTCTTTTGACATTGCAGCTAAAACTTTGAGCGGGGATAGTTATTTCTCAAGACTACAGGGAAGGACTCCTACCTTGGGCTCTTTGAGCATCCCCACAGAGGAATGCACAGGCATAAACCAGCATGAATGCAATGGCCTTATTACAGACACACTACCCAGATGGCCAGACCATGCGCAGGGGATCTAACTGTGTCAGACTGTGCAGAGGACCTACTGCCTGGCACATATACATTCAGTTCAGTATGTGCAGGTCTGACTGGATGTGAAGAACCACTGCTGCACCATTTGACCACATACATGCAGCTGGTCTGGCTCATTCATTACTGCTCCGAAAGAGCTCTCTGGCATCTGGAAATCCCAGAGGGGAAAAAAAGATCAAATTCTTTTTCCACCTGAACAACATTCCTTTCAGGAAAGCCTCAGACATATGTTGGCCTAAACTTGGCATTTCGGCTGGGCCTCTATGTTAAGGGATTAAGAGCTACTTCAAGAATAAGTAGACTGAAGTGGTACAAACCTTGTAGACCGCATGATTTACATCCACATGAAAGGATTTCACCCACAGGATGTTATCCCAGGTACAACTCCCTCATAAGGTTTTTCAAGAAAGCCTCGATCCGGCCATCAGCTGGCAGGCTGAGCTATACCATACCTGGCCACCTCTAACCCCATCTAGCCAGCTGCACAAAGGGGACTTTGACCTTACAGACACACACATCCAGCTCTTCCCGAGCATGACAGCACAGCCTTCACCCCACCCAGGATTTCCAGTGCAAACAGTGCCTTGGTAGAGTCACTCTCTCTGATCCTCCTGTAAGGCTGTAATAAGTCTCCTATAACTGTGAAGTATTTCATGCTTTTGTTGAAAACATGGAAATAAAGCTTGAACCCACACAAACCAATCGATTTCTGCCAGTGGGTTTTAGACCACAGCTGTGCTTAATAAATCCCTGAAACCAGATATCAAAAGTGAGGTGCAACTCCATTCAAGTCAGTGGAGTTAAATCAGCATAGAATGGCATGGGAAGAACTGATTTTCACAGATTTTGCTTAGAAGAGGCCAAGGACAGAGACAATGTTATATTTCTTGAAGTTCAGCTCAGATTAATGTTTGCTGTGTTCACTGGGGCTAGTGTCAGGTACACATAGTTCTGTAACTATATAGAGAGGGAATGGTCATTCCCAAAGGAAGAGACCTATTCGAAAGGGATAAAAGCAACTACCAGTGCAGATATCTTCAACAGAGTTAGGCTCAAGGCTCCACCAAATGTAGGCAGGCTCTATGTACAATGTTTCTGTGAATGCTGCTGACTGTAGACTCTAAGCCCAGCTCTCTGACCATCCACGCTGCCTCAGCCTTGGAGCATGCTCAAAGCGTTCATCATGAGAGCACTTCATTTGCAATGGCAGTGAAAACCTGGATATTGCTCATTCCCTTCCATTTCCTCAAATTCACACTCTACAGTGTGCATTCCCTTTCACACTGGACAGCTCCACGCCCCAGAGCATCTCAGCCAGGAGATCTCATCCACCAACTCTAATCCCACATGACCTTGCCAGTGAACAATTGTGAGAAGCCTTGTACATCTCCATGACAGACAGGCTCATCACAGTAACGTATCAGGAACGGCATGTCTGACAAGAGGAATTTCCTACCTTCCCAATGCAGAGGAATCCATGCCCACCTATCTCCATGTGCGTAACAGCATGGAGCAGAGCACTATACAGGTGGACCAGTATGGCGAAAGGACTCCATCTATCATGGCCTCTCTGTCTCAAACTGTCTTTTCTCCTCTCTAGGTCCCCTACTCTGACACGTCAGGCTAAATGCCAAACCAAAGTTACTCAACCAGGTAACCCAAATTCCTTTAGTCATTATCCTCATGAAGGTGCAGACTAGCCATGAAATAGCACAGTTACACACACTTGCCTGATGACATATGATTTTTCTGGTGGGTACTGTCCTAAACAGTATACTTGGGGTTACCCCATCATCTTCCTATCCACTTCCCAGTCTGCACAGAAATGGCCACCCTCACCACCGCACCATTTCTGGGAACTACCCAGAGGTATCTACACAAAGTTACAGGCAGAGAAAAGACATTAAAAATGAGTGTGCATTTTTTGTTAGTGTATCAAACATCCTTTCTCCTGTGGGGCCGCCTCTACCCCTCCTGCCCTAGCCTACAATTCTCCTTTCCCTCCAGTGCAAATTGTGGTCCTAGCCATTAGGAGGCAAGGTCAAACACTGTCTCCCATGTCTTGCACAGTGTTTTCCTACTCCTGAGCCAGGCACTCATTTGCCCAGCATCTAACTCATCAGAAACATTTCAGAGGAGCATGAGTCATCTTGGGATGGCATGGGCCCTTCTGATCTCTCTCCAACATCCTCTAAAAGCGAACACACCCACACCCAAGCATCTCTGCCTATGCAAAGTTCATCTTCTGGGAAGGACACATAAATTCATGGCACTCTCCTGCTGCAAAAGGGCTTCTTGAGGACAAAGATAGAAGTTCTGGGAAGCTGGCCCAGGCAGGGTGGTACAGACAAGCACGGCACCAGGCTCATGCTGAGAATGTCCCCCTATCCTCTCAATAGACTTCTTTGCCTGCCAAGGGTCAAAAAGCCAAACTGCTACTGCCAGCTCTGAGAGGCAGCTACTAAAATAGCACATCCAGTGCCTCTTCGATGCATCCGTAGATATACAGCTCTTACATACCAGTTTCTCTAGCCCAACTCTGACATCCTAGAGGAAGAGGAAAGCATTGGAAACACACCTAGCCCTGCCAGACCTGCAAAAGGATAATCTTACATAAGAAGTGCACAGCCTCCTGCCATGTACTAGAGCCAATCCACTTTGGCGCTGTAAAGAGTAGCATGCCATGACATGCTTCTGATGTGGAGAGAAAGGAAAAGAGCTGAGGAACAGGAATAAGTTACTAGTTTTGCAAGCAGCAGATCCCTCCATTCCTCTTCTTTTTTTTTTTTTTTTTTTTTTTTTTTTTTTTTTTTTTTGCTATATGGCAACTGAGACAGCCTGGAGGTGCTCTAAGGACGTACAGTGTGGACATACACTTCTTGTTTCAGAAGTTCATGGAAGATGTGAGCAAGGCAACAAGCACATATCAAAAGTAGTAAACAGTCACAAATATCATGAAAATGGGAGGCAAAAAGACTCCCAGCAAGGGAAAGGCTCAAAAAAGAACTTACTACTCTTAGATGCTTGAGAATTCACACAAGGTAGAGCCCACAATACCCCACACAGACAAATGTTTCAATCAGAGTTTATTCAGCCACATCAAAGGATGTTATTGAAAGAAATCTGGGCAAAAGATAATCTGGCCTCTAATCTCTGAAGGGAAACAAATGAATAGACAGTTCTCAATTACAACCCCGCTGGCTAAACCATTAGAGTTGAATCAATGTAACACAGATAATTCGACCCATGAGATAGGTCTCAGGTGGTAGTTTCAGAAAAGGACAATATGCATGAATCCAAGAAAGGTGCAACTCCAATTAAAAAAAAATGAAAAAAACAAGAGACTATAAAACTTCAAGTTTCATTTGAACCCAGCAGAAAGGAAACATTTTTAACTATTTATCTAAAACAAATGATCTGCATCCATGAAAATGTTTTTACTATTAAAATCAAAGAAGAAATAAGATTACAGGTGGGCTTACTCTAATTTCTTATTTCTCTGTAGTACAGTTGCATCATCTAGTGGACAAGACAGAGATTACATTAGTTTTACACAATTTAGTTCCAGGCTCACAAAATATTTTTACATTTGCACTCATTGTGATATCTTTT
This sequence comes from Tinamus guttatus, assembly GCF_000705375.1. The sequence continues at coordinate 624,451 of NW_010585723.1, forward strand.
AAAACTTAATTCTGGCATTAAAGAGTGTTCAAAAACACTCAGAAGTGAAACAAGGAAATTATTTTCTTCTTTCCACAAGAGTCTGCAATAGATTTATATGACTGCAGCTTTGCTATAGGCAGGAATAAAATCAACATCTTCCAGATATTTCAATCTCTTGAGTTTCCTTGCTTTTGTACTGGCATTATAAAAATGATGAATTTCACATGGTTCAAACGTGTTAGTGCAAACTCACACAGAAAATGATGCAATCTTTTAACAGTACTGGTTTATACTTATTGTGTAATGAAACTATTAGCTCTGTTGGGACTATTTCCTGCAGTCCCAGCGTTCACCATCTTCAACTCCATAATCACAGCTGTAGTGAGTACATAGAATCACTTCAAATTATGCCAAATTTTGGCCTATCCTTAAAGGGATATTCATTTACCTTTGGAAGGGGAGGGGTCACATATCCTGGGGAAAATCATTTTTAAAAGCTCTTTCTTTAGGAATGCCATCTTTGAAATGTTTTCATAGTGTACCTAAAAGCTTTAATTACCAGGGTATGAGAGTCGATACTCCCTTATCTTGTCCTGAACAGACAGGTCTAATGGCACTTAGCAATGATGAACGATCTCCTCACATTATAGCTGAAGAAAACTGTAAACTAGAAGCCACTCTCTGTAGGAGATCAAAGAAAATCCATGCCATATTTACATAAAATGACACAGGAAAGATAGTATCACAGAGTTTCATGTTTATCATTTTTCAGTGACTTCAGGCTGGACTAGATCAATTCCCCATCTCCTATCTCCTCCTCCCCACCCTCCCACCCAAATCAAACTGTTTTATTTCTGTCTTACTCTCTTACCAAAAGAAATAAAACTTCTGCTATTAGACCTACCCAAACCCAGTGTCTTCACTGCTGTCACAGAAAACGGTTCTATTTTTGCTCTTGCAGAATAATACTGCGGATGCACAAGTCAGAAGAGAATCTGCTGAGATCTATGCTAATTTTTGCATTGCTTGTGGTAAAAAGATATGGGTTTTTTTGCTAGTATTGCTGAAGTTCGCTGATCTGATTTGAAAGAAGGATAGAAAAAGGGAAACACCATATGTCTTTCCACAGTAGGATCATAGCTAAATCCCTTTTCAAACTAACACATATCCAGAGCCAAATGTTTACAGCAAGTCACTAAAGCTAAACGATTAAGTTGTTAGAAGCTCAAAAGAGCTCTAAAGTAGAGACAAAGAATAAGGATCTTCACTCTGAAAACTAGCTTTAGTGTTCTCTAAAGCACTTAGAGAGACCTCCCAAGGCAGCTACATTCTCCAGCAACCAAGTTCTTAGACTAGCTTAGGATGCCCTTGCAAACTGTTTAGCTTTGATTCAAAAAAGAATTTAAGTAGTTGATGATCAGTCATATATGCTGAATCATGACCTATGTTATGGTTGCTTATTCCTTTCAAAAATACATTGTTATTGATGTGTGCTATAGAAGCACCAGTCACAATTTCCTAATTTATTCAGGCAGGATTTTGTTTTTGACATGAAACACATGGCTGCATTCCGGATACTTGCCATAGTACTTAAGGTAAAGCTGGGGATTATTGCAGTGTTTATATTCAAGAGATATATAAGCAATTCAGACTGCCTACCATCCTGCACTGCCAAATCCCCTTCTTACAGTCTCTTGAAGGAGTGTAGGAGTTACAGAAGTTGAACCTGTATTTAAACTACTAGATGTAAATGAGTAGGCAATGCTGAAATACTAAAGCAAATAAACTTCTATTAAACTAGTAACCATCTTGCAAGATCCCGCATATGGCGGTTGGTCTTATAACAGCCACCTCCAGGAGAAAAAACAAAACAAACAAAAAAACAAAAACAAAAAGATTTCTTCTTTAATTATAGTACCATCTCATTACAGAATGGTCTCATAACCCCCAACTTAAAATGGGGAAAAAACTCATTCAGTATTCCACAAACTGGATGCTCAGCTGGGTTAAGTTAGCATGACTCTAGTGACTACTGTGGGACTCTGCAAGATCCTTTGACTTTAGCTAAGGATCATATCCTCTCATTTTTAGAGAATGAAGAAAATCTCATTAAATTCATCTAAAAGGACTACCAGCCCAAGAGTATTCATTAAAACTGCAGCACACGTTCAAAGGAAGAATCTCTCTACCCCTGTATCCTGTTTCCCACAGTCTCAACAGACACTTTTAAAGAGCAAGCACAGCACAAGCATATACTATATTTACCACTAAAACCCTCCCAACCTCCAAGGATTTGGAGAGCAGGGGAAATCCCAAGACAAAGGGATTTGGTCGGTACCAGTCAACAAATCTGTCTTCCATAGGTTTATATAGATATACCTTGAATCTGTGTAAACTTTTTCTATCCATATTCTTTGGAGACCTCAACACTTCTGTTTCCAACAGTGTGAAGGACTACTACCTTCTGCTACTTCATAACACAGCTTCTGAGGTAACTACTGAGCTGCAGCCATGTTCACGGTACAGAAGGATGCTCTTGTGAGCTGATGAAGGTTGCCCCTGGTGTGACTAGTAGGGATTGCACATCCACTTCTCATCCCCCAGCCCAGGAAGCGCTTCTGAACAGAGCCAAGTGATCTGCAGGGGTTAAACCCCACAATTTAAGCAGATGTGAAATTAGGTTGGTTTAAAGGGTATAACAGATGCACTTCCAGCTCCTTGAAGCACTCCAATTCCTTTCCCAACCCAGTCGCCCCTCCCTTTACTCCAACATGTAGAGTAACCACTCATGGGTAGCATGAACCACACTGACAGGCGAGACTAGAAAAGAATCTCAGTGGACTATGGTAAAAAAAAAAAAAAAAAAAAGGGGGGGGGGGGGGATTTTCCAACTTTTTTTTTTTTTTTTTTTAAAAAAAAAAAAAAAAAAAGGGGGGGGGGGGGGATTTTCCAACTTTTTTTTTTTTTTTTTTTCCTTTCAAAACGGAATCCTAGAAAGAGGTTAGAAACTAGCATCTCAAAAACAAGGAGAACTTCTGTATTTGGCGTCATGGAAACTGAGCAATAGCAAACAGTTACAATTCTCTGTTACTCCAGCATTTTGAACCAAAACTAATCTATCCTTATAGGGAAGGAAAATCCTTTTTCATACTTACAGGATGTCAAACGTGAAATGACAGCAAGAAGAAGAAGGAAAAAAAAAAAGGAGAAAAGCTGAAGAATTTCCACTTGCCTCAAAGCAATGGCACAAGATAGCACAGCAACAGATGCTCTCAACAGGACAGGGATACTGATGAAATGCAGAAGTCACTTCTGGAGATGATGCACGCATAGTTTGTTTGTTCTTTTTTTAAAGCAAAAGTTTCACATGTTAATATAGTCTTATGCAGACTCTCAGTAACTACATTTTAGGAACAGCAGTTAACACAGGAGAAGTATCCATGCATACACTTCCTGTCCCAAATAGGCCAACAGAGAAAAAAAAAACATAAGGAAAAGCTTCAGAATTCTCAAACCCAATAAAGTTTCCATAGTAACATTCTTGTTTGGTAGGTATCAGAGAAAGTCAGAAGTTGTATTTGGGCTTGAATATTTCTTAGCAGCTTTATCTTGCTGCACTTTCATTTTTTCTTTAAATGATGTCACTACCTAAAATGCTTTGATTGCTGTAAACGATACTTTTTTTTTTTTTTAAAGTAGAGCATAGGCACAGAAAATGAATCAAAATATTTATAAAAACAGTCTTTAAAAACATTTCTTTAAAAAATGCTAAAATTTTTATTAAAAATTTTATTGAAGTTGATACTTTATAAAACAGAAAATAATTACAATATAACCACCATTAAAAATAAAGCTTATAAAAGTTAAAAAAAGAGTCTTGCTCTACATGTCCTTTGGAGAAGTCGTCATTTTTGCTGCCTAAAAGTCCCTGATTCAGGCAGAACTAGAACCTGAAAGGCAACCCATGAGAATATACCCTTCTCAAAAGGGTAAGAACATTTCAGTGCGACCACCAGAACTGAATGGAAACAGAATGAATTGCCAAGTAATCAAATTGCAAGCAAGAAATAGTTGAGAATGATGCACCATTTCAGTTCACACTCTGAGCAGGAGGCTGAATCTGCAGAGAGCTTTGGGTAAAAGAGAGAAATTCATACTTCTTTACGACATTTCAAGCTTGAACTTTCAATAACAGCCTGTTCAAGAAATACTTGCGATGAAACTGAGAAGGGAATGTCTTGGGGTCACAACAGGCTGACAGCAATCTACGCTTTAGTCCACACCTACTGCTACAGCAATGAACAGACCCTATGTAAACTGCTAAAACTCAGGGACACATACAGGTGCCAAGAAAGGAAAGGTACAGGATCAGTAAAGGGCAGATATAAGTACAGGGCAGATATGGGCAGTACAGACATTTATCCTCTCCCCTCTTTGATACATGCCAGAGATCAAATAGAATCCTAGGATCATAAAGGTGGGAAGGGACCTCTAGAGATCATCCAGTCTAAAACTCTTGCATGTGCAGGGTCACCTAGAGCATGTTACACAGGATTGAGTCCCAATGGGTTTTGAATATCTCCAGAGGAGATTCCACAACGTTTCTGGGCAATCTGTTCCAGTGCTCTATCACCCCCACCGTCAAGAAACTTTTCCTTAAATTACACTAAGGAGTATCTCATTGACTTCATGATCCATGTGGTAGACCACTGAGAACTGTAAACTGTAGGACTTCCTGACCAAACTACCCTAGAAGCTGTTTTGCTTACAACAGCCATGATTTGGATGAGATATACACCTCTACTCCTCCCTATTCTTCAGGCTAACCTTTTGCCTTAGTGGAGAAGTCCAGCGAAAAACAAGAGTAAGACTCCACATCCCATGTGACTTGTAAACAAAACTGAGCATATTATGGTGACATTCAACATTATTCTTTGCTGCTCAAATCCATTAAAACCAAGTGAGCCAAACAGGTCCGCGGCAAATGTCATCCAGTCAGCTCAGCTATCACAATTCCATATGGGTCAAGTTGTTGCGTTTTTCAAGTTGCACAGAATCTCTGCTGATTTTTGTAGAATCTTCAGATCTTCCAAGCGCAGAGCTTCTACCAAAGCCAGGTGATCTTTCAGGTTGTCTTTGTCCCTTTTCAAATGGGAAATCTGAAATTTATAAAAATGGTAAGAAATTACTTAATATTCACATTATTTAATGTAAGACAAGAACAGACAATTTTGGAAAGATAAATTCTGATAAAGATTCTGTGCAACCATCTTGAAATACAGCATGTTTATACCATCCATGAGAATAACTGCAGAAGGAAAAGAAAAATGGAAAACATCATCACATGGATAGGAAGCACATTGGAACTAAGAACACAAAGGGAGATGGAAAATGTCAACCTGACATCAGACTCTTAAGCCCCTATGAGCCTCAAGACATGGCCCACAACTCAGGCTCACATTCTGCGCATATATGTATTTCCTTTGCAAAAACAAACAAACAAATATATATGTATATATATACATACACATACATTTTCATAACTCTTTTCAATGACGACAATCCAGCTTGACATTATGTACTCACGTTTTGCTCCAATTCAGAAAGGAAGATTGTTTTTAAGAGTTGTTACTTCATCTTAGAGATCAACCGTAGAGAGGCCAGCTCACAAGGATAGCTCATTTGGCTTGATGGGCTACAAAGAGCATAGCCTATCTTCTGCAACAAGCACACCTCACAGCAGGTCTGCAACGTCTTCTGTTTCTACCCTATGTGAGCCCACATTCCCTTCTAAGGGGTTACCCTCCACAAATTCATTCACACGGTGGGCAACAGAAGGTTAAACATGTTTAACTTGTTCACAGAGCTTTGCATAAGCGGTGTAACATGATCCTGTTTTCTGAGGCGGCTTGAAATTCTGCTGAGCAATTCACCAATTACCATGGTAAACAAGCCTCTGTCTCCCCAGGGAAGTCAATACCCTGTCCTTATTCTGTTCACACACCTGAAAATTACTCTACTATACATTTACACTAGGAGAAAAAGGAATCTTGGCTACCTTGTTCCTCTAACAAATTACCTGAAGAAGGACGTGCTGCGTCTCCTCTATTAAAAAATGACATATTTTTTCTGTTACGTTCAAAGTCTGCTCTTCATTTGTGGCTGAAATTACATCACCAAGCAGCGTTCTCTTCCAGCAAGTACTAGAACCAAAACATTCAAACAACACACAACTATTTGCTGTTTCCCTACTGAACAATACACTAACAGTTATGCTAAGACATAATGTCGCTGATGGAAGGTTAGCACAAGTAACGTTAACGTAAGTAAAAAAAGCACACAGCATTCAGACATCAAACTAATAATGTAAGGAAAATAGAAGAGAGATTTAACGGTGTGCAGCACCAGCTCCAAACGCTGCAGGAATGACACTTCACCACCACCCTCTCAGCCATGGCCAGAGTGTGCACTTAGACTAATACTTCAAGGCCTTGCTTCTCCGCTGTGCTACCTCCAACTTCACCAGCCCAGGAATAAGGAGTAAAGGTTAATAACATTTGGGTAAAACTTATTAGCATAGCTTCTGCTAAAAATCGCCTCCATAATGATGCACTTCAAGGGCTTTACCCACCACAGTGTCACAGGAATTTATTTGTAGATCAACTTACTCCGCTCAGCAATGAAACTTCAAAGCACAGATAGTCATCCAAATTATTACTATTTTTTTTAATTATAACAAAAAATATTCAGATCACCATTTTCTATCAATGTTGGTTGAGCCAAATTTGTCATTTGGAATAAACGACCAAATCTGTACTGAGAGCCACTGGAGAAGACCTCCAGCAAGATATTGAGTCCTGGAATTTCAGAAGCAGTCTCTGGAACACACACCTCAAAAATCAAGCAGGGTTAATAGCACTTACAAGTCCCTCAAGACAACAAAAAGATGGTCTGGAGTCTGAACCTTAAAGTTATACCCACTTCTTGAAATGGATAGGGAAAAAGTACTGGAATCCTAGTGTTTAAAACAGGAAAGTAAAAGACCAAAGAAACAAATAGGCCATGATGTCACATTATATAATCTCTGTGGCCTTTCTTCATTGCCTCTCTCACTTGGAGTCGATGAGACTGTCACAGAAGAAGATCCAAAACAATTATCATAGTATCTCATACGTGATGTCAGGAAAGAAGAAGTAAAGGAAAATAAAGCATGCTCATTTTCTGAACATTTAGAGAGCTAAATGCTGATGAATGCTTACAATTCATCTTCTCGTAGATTTAGTAACTTGAGGGCTGTAAGGAGTCTCCAAGATGGTCCATCCCACCCAAAGGTCAAATTTCTAAAAAATGGGAATTTCAACAAACAAAAAGTACATGTGATCTTTTATAGCATGACAGCCATGTTCCTGATTAGATAAATAATTTCTGGTCTAAGGGAATACAGGATTCCCTGACTCCTGTTAATCTGCTGCTCTCCACAGCTAGGAGACAGCCTGTCTCAAGCTTTGATATTGGCATTTACCACTTCCACATGCATGCTCTTCTGCAAACAGCAAATGTATCAGTTTGTTAAAAAACAGATAATTATTTTATGCTGAGTTCTGACAACAGAAGCAAAATTTGACTCCCTCAAAAAATGAAATGAAAACTCACACTGAAACAGATACATACTGTAAAAAATCGTGATTCCTCAGAATAGAAAGTTTTGCATTTCTCTGGTTATCCAGTGGTGGAAAATATCTGAGAAGAGTATCTGCATAAAAAATATATTAAAAATAAATAAATAAATGCTATGCAGGAGAAATCACCATCTTAAATTGTGACATAACATTTCAGCCATATATCCCAAGTGACTATGGACAAGACCAATAGCTGTTAGATTTGAGTGAACCTAAATATAATCAAAAGTTAATTTGAAAAGTGCTCGCTCACTCAAAAGTAATAAATGATCTGCAAGACTGTATTCCTATAACAGAAATCCTGACTTATGAAAAGCTCAGTTCTTCAGGACTGAGACCTCAATCTTGAAGTCAATGATAAAGTTTAAGAAACACAATTTTAGAAAAGATGAAGTTACCCAAAAAAGCTAAATTGGAAATCTCCATTCTCTAAATTCTGTGCTGTTCAAACTGGTATCAATCACTATTCTATTTTCTGGAACTGAAAAATATTTTGATTGTATTAAAATTATATTTAACAATGCTGTAATATGCATTGAGCATATGCTCACTGTGCATATAAATGCAAGTGTGTGAACTTTTTCACTGTCCTTTTTTTATTCCTTTTACCCAGATCTTCTTTTGAAGTGATGCAGTATTAACTTGCTCAGATACTGCTCTCCACTCTTCTACCTTTCAACCTATAAATCTAACCTGATGATACATAAACACTGCTGTGTGGGTTATCAGTAGTAACAAATCCATATTCTAGGAGGAGTCGCTGGTTATCATGAGGCCCATAGCAGATAAAAACTTCTTCATATTTCTTGCACTGTGTATTTGTCCTAATTTCATAGCTTCTGGTTTGTTCATTAAATGCAGCTTTTACCTTTGAGAAATTAAAAATAAGATATTTTACTTTACGGCAAAAAGAGAGGAGAAACAAGGTAGTTAGACCTTGATCATTACAGATCAACTGTATGGATCTCTTCTCTAATACTATAAAAAAGGATGCAAATATCTAGTGTTGCAGATGTCTGAACAGGCAACTGATTTGAAGGATTCCACACTAGTATTACTCTATAAATACAAATATGAGGAACAAACATCAAAATTCTCGTCTGCAAGATTCACCAACCACCTGTAGACAGAAACCCCAGATACACAAACAACAATGCAGAGCTGGCCGCTTTTGTGCTATCCTAGATCTGTGCTGACAGACAGTCCCTGCTCTGTACTCCTCAGCTGAGCAGCTACTCATTCTCCTCAGCTGCTCTGAGCCCAGAGTCAAAAGGACTATGTAAGTCTTGTGATTTGTCATAGGACATGAGCCTTTTGGGAAAACAGAGGTGAGTTATTAAAATTCTTCCTAGCTATATTGCAGCAAATCTCACCCAGCCATTGGGTGTTGTTCCCATATCCCCCATATCTCTGCTTCACTAAAATCTTTGAACCATTATTATTCAGCTATCCCAGGCTGAATAACAAGTTCCAGGGTATATACAAACTCCCAGCCTGCTGGCATCCTCCAGACAGACTCTGCCATCTCTCACTGATCTCCCACTTAATCCATCACATACATGAATATTGTACAGAGTCAGTGCATTTACAAATAAAGAAATGGTCTATTTTTAGTCTCTTACCTGAACGCTTGGGCTGTGGTTTAGTAGATCTAAATATGGTGCCAAAGCATAAACATCTGGCTCAAGAGAGAAACATTCCCTCTGTGTATGTTTCATGTATACTGTTCTGGTATTAACAGTGCACCAAGCCCACTCTAGGGTGCTGTAATTAAAAACAGTCTCTATGTTCTCAGCAAACAATGGCTTCAGGGATGAAAAAAAAGCTTTGGAAGACACATACAACTCGTGGACCGTGGTTCTCTGCTCCCAAGCCTTCTTTCTTAAAGGTTCAGGAAGAAGGCTGACTACTTCTTGCTCCATACAAACAGGACAAGTGTACGTCTTGGGCAAAACGTCAAGATAGGGCTTCCACAGAGATTTATCAGCAGCATGCTTCTCTGCTATTAAAAATGTGCACAGTGCAAGCAAGGGAGATACAGGAGGCTTCCATCTATTAAAAAACAAAATAAAATTACCAATAGAGAGGATACACAGAGGTAAGACAAAAACGGCTGCAATAATATTTTCTCTCTTTTCTAGTACTTTTAAATGTTACAAATAGCTTCTACTTTAAACTTATTTGTATTTCACCTTTAAATCCTTTTGATGATTTCAAAGGGACTTTTTAGTTCATTTTATTGAGAAACTATAAAAGCCGGCTTGTAGTAGCAATTTTAGGTTCATTACTTTTTTTGTTGCTTTTTTTTTAAAGATAGCAAACAAGTACTCGTTGTCCAATACAGGCCTTTGTTCTGAACTTTTTAAAAGAATGTATTCATGCAAGTGCTTTTTAACCTCTTTTTAATCCCTTCTCTTATCGAAGTGCATTCAAAGATTCCCAATAAATCATTCACAAATGGCTGAAGTCATTTTGTTCCTGGCAGGCCTTAGCAGCAGGCCAAGTTCAACCCTCTCTCCAACTCTTCCTAGCTAAAATGGACTGGTAGATGTCCAAATCTTTCTTATTCGAGCATTCCACGCACATGAAAGATAAGAAATACTCCTGAAAGTTAAGATGTGCAGTTTAAAATCCTACCTCCACTTAAGGTGATTCATCTGCCAAAGAGCAACCCACAGGAAAGGCCAACTGAGAAAGTCTTGTTTTATTTTCCTGTCAGAAATGTCACTTTTCACTTACTTTTTAATGTATTCTCCTAAGGAGCTACTAAGGACAGTAGCTGTAGTGAGCAAGCATTTCTCAGGCAATGAGATAACCAGTTCCCCTGCCTATGAGGGAAAAAAATACATATAGAAAACAAATAGCACACATACAAAAAAATAGTTAATGTTAAATGCAACTGGCTCTTTTAGTACATGATTTTTGAAAACATACTAATGTCAAGAAGCAAAAGGATGTGATATCCAACTTGATAGAAACTGGATGGTTTTAAAACAGCCTCAGTCCAGGAAAGGAGGATGGCTGCAGTCAGTATGAATTGTCACTGGTAGAGTTAGCTGTTCACAGAGTCACCAAGTCACTCAGCATCACCATCATTTTCGCACAAAGATATATTGTAGAACAGATCTTACCCAGACATCTATCAGCACACCAGTATGGGAAGATATTAAAGGTCATGTTTATCTTGTCCTTGTTCACCAAGCCTGTGTCTATGTAAATAGCTTTCCTGTCTGCTTTAAGCCATGTGTCCAGCCTCATAGGAAGAGGGCACAGATCAAGCCAGTAGTCTTCCCATTCTACACCTGAGTTTCCCTATCTGGTTCAAGCTCAGATAAGCTCGCATTTCATTCACTCCACCCTCCTAGCACTGCACCTTCTGATATCAGATATCTGGTGTCACTGATTGCCTTAAACTGTAACAAGAAACTGAATGATAAATTGTTGTAGAGAGGACAGAAGTGACTTTATACAAGCCTTCAAAGCACACAGGATCGTTTAACAGATTGTAACTGCAAATTCTGGTATTAAATGATAAAACTACATCCATCAGAGAGATCCCAAAGCCCTTTCCTTGTTGCAAATGCCACAACATCCCAGAGACCTCAGAGAAGCTCTTGCAGAAAGAGTGAACATTACAAACCTGAAGGGCTTTTGTTGTCATCAGTCCTCTTCCTGTATCTGAAGAAGAAGGAACAAAAAGAAGGCTTATAGTAAAATACAGAAGACTATAATAAGCTGCAGAAATTAACATGCCTGCAAGGCAAACTCTAGAAGGGTATATTTACCTCTATCAAATCATAAAAGCCACTTATGAGTTGTTCCAGATAACAGCTCATTACTTTATTCTTTAAATCTCTTTTTACTTTTCTGCTACTTTTCAGGATCCTGGAACACCCATTTTTCCAATACCCCCAAGAACACTTGCTGTCCAATTTAACAGATTGCTCACCTTTTTCCCCACTTTTTCTTTAAACACACCCTTCGTCACCTGCTATAACTTCAGGCTTTAGCTTTAACTGTACCTTACAGTTTCTATTCACTGTTTGCCTGACTCAAATATAATACTACAAAAGTTTTTGAAATACAGGAGGAAATACAGGGAGAAAATGTAAGGACATTTATCTTTTTTGTAAAGTGCCATGTGTCATCCTTACTAAATGAATCCCATCTCTACAGCAATTTACTTATTCGTTAGATATCAAAGATCTGTTGACTGACATGCAAAGAAAAAAAAAAGGATGAAGAAATGTTAACAAGGTTTGGTTCTAAATGTGAAAACACTTAAGAGATACTATTTTCTTCTAGATAACTGTGTCATTAACATTTGAAACCTCAATTTTTACAGAGAATTCTGCACAGGTCTGCATGTTCTTTTAGCAGATTCTCATCCTGAAGCTTTACACAAGACTATCTTCATACAAAAAACAGTTTACAGTACTTTGACGTATCTTCTCATTCACATTTAACAATATTCCTGTGCTTTGAAAGAGTAACAGCAACAAAAGACATCCAAGTAGGAGATTTTAAAAAAAAGTAAGAATCTGATATCTTTAGAAGAAACAACAATATATATCACCAAAAAATTAAAACATTACCCCAGAACTCTGCTGGCCTTAAATTACTGTCCTCAAATCCTCTGTCTTTCAGCCACTTCTTTAGTTTAATGTATTCCAGCTTGTGACTACTGTTCACTTAAAAGTTAAAAAAAAAGTTGATTATTGCTATAAAATATCATTCTAAGGGAAAAACAAAAGAAGTCGGAAAACGTTATTGTATGTCCAGAAAACACATGTTTGGGGCTTTTTAGCGTAAGACAGCAGGACAGTAAAAAGGCTCCCCTCTCATTAGCTTGCTAAGTTCTAAGCCTCTGGAAACTGGGACTGTAGGACTTACTCAGCACACTCCAGGGCCAAGGAATTTAAGAATAACATAGTACTTCCCATTAGCTAGAAAATAGAGCTCACACTGTTCACATGCCCCAATAGGGACTGTTTATTGATGGCACAAATCTTTGTACAGAGAAAGCTGGCATTGATAAATGTTATTTTCAGAACACAAATATATTTGACAAACATGCATCTGGACAAGCAATTGATTATTTTATTATTTCGCTTTGCTTCTGGGGATTTTACCTCCATTCATAAAACTCTGCAAGTGTTTCCTTCTTCTCTTTCGACCTGTCCGACCTCTGTTTTTCTTCATATTAAGAAGCAAGTTTTGCCTTATCTAGGCAACCTGAATTAAAAAAAAAAATCTCAGCTATAGAAATCAGATTGCTACCTGCTTAAAATGTTACTATTACACACACTGTTCTTTAAAGGTTAGAAAATATTCTATAAGCAAGCCTCTAAACGAAGGTGAATGATGAGGTGAAGGAAGAAAAGAAGGATTTACCATCATCTTGGCCATAGTCCTCTACAGGAAAAGAAATAGTGGTGTTTATGTACACAGAATTAAGGCATTTTTCAAACAGAGAATGTACTACAGTTTTTGAAAATTAACTGGCATATGCAGCCTCTGTAGTCTATTTCTTCTAACAAGTATAGCAGAATGGGGACAAAATGGGGTCCATGTGCAAAACAACAAAGCCCACGCATACATGATCACAAAACCCAGTATCATCTGCTACAATAACACTGCAGCTCAGGTAGTCAAACATGACTCGTGTTCATTCAATGTGTACGTGAGTGCCAAAGGGGCGAACTGCACAGGAAAGCAGGACGTTTTAGCGTCCCCGGACAAGGCCTCTCACTGCATCGCCAGGGCTCACCAGGAGGAGCCAGCGTTACCGGCTACAACCAGTGTGGCAAGAAACGGGCATAGGATCAGCAAAAAAAGATACCACTTTGCCACTGCAGCATGAGATCAGCAAAAAAAAAAGAAAGAAAGAAAAAAAGAAGAATAGGAAAAAAAGGCATATACATCCACTCCGAGCATCGCACGGGTCAAACTCAAAGCCTATAAATAGCGCGTCAGCCTCGCCACGCCACACAGTGACGAACCTTCCTCCCAAGGCAGGGCCACCTCTGACTCAAGGAAGCTAAGACGACGCCGGAGCGGTAAGAGATGGAGCCTCGGCAAGGCGGTTCCCCGCCGAGCCCGGCCCACCCGGACGCACCGGGTGGGGTCCCTGTCACCCCCACACACGGCCCTGCCTTTGCGGCCATGGGAGGAAAGAGTCTGTCTGTCTGTCGGTCGGTCGGTTGGTCCCCCGGTCGCGGAGCCCATCAGCTGTCGGAGCCCCCTGGGCTTAGCTGGGTCTTGCCCGTTAAGAAGGAAAACGGGCGCCGGGGAGCTGGGAGAAAGTAAAGCGTGTCAGTTTGCGACGAAATCGGGACGTCATGGCGAGCCGGGAAGGGAGAGGGAGAGGGAGGCTGCTTTGGTGAGGCTGTTCGGTAGCAGGGCAGGCGTTGCCCGGCCTCGTAGCTTTCACGTGTGCCTTTCCCAGCTGCTTAAGGCTTCTTGCTCGCACCCGCCTGCTCTTGGCTGACTACAAACTAATCTGGAGGGGGGAGTTGAGTCGAAAGTGAACAAAACAATGGTTTACTTGTTTGTTTGTTATGGGGAAAACAAAACTTCTTTAAGCATGCCACCTCTATGAGAAAAATAGCAATTTTATTAAGTGTGTATTGTGGCTAAAGCAAGAAATCTTAAGCAGAAAGAATCCTGTAGTCGATACACGCACCACTGTTTCCTTCTGGAAATGCTAAAACTAAATCTCTTACCTGGCACTTGGGGTTTAGGCCACTCCTCTGCTTTTCTGAGGCCCCTTCCCTACCCCCTAATATAATTCAAAATGGAATTCTAAATAGTAACTTTAGGAAAACATTTTAATCCTTTATCAAACCTCTACCTTTGTCTAATACAAGGTGAAATTTTCTTCATTTCTGTTACAGTTAGTCTAACTTTAGCATACGTTCAGAGAAAATGTCCAGCACCCCGGTGGCCGTGGTGACAGGGGCTAACAAAGGGATTGGATTTGCAATCGTGCGGGCTCTCTGCAAGCAGTTCCAGGGGGATGTGTACCTGACAGCTCGAGACCCTGGCAGAGGGCAGGCAGCCATGGCAAAGCTGCAGGAGGAAGGGCTGCATCCTTTCTTCCACCAATTGGATATCGATGATCTGCAGAGCATCAGAGCTCTCCGTGACTTCCTTAAGGAGAAATACGGAGGGCTGAATGTGCTGGTTAACAATGCAGGGATTGCTTTCAAAGGTAAGAAGCTGATTGTCTGGGAAGGTTCTATGTACTATAAAGTTGTGTGAAGAAAGATAATAGAGGCATGAAAGATTTTCTAAAATTTCTTATGCGGATCATTTGTGCCAGTGGCATACTATCTTTTTGCCTGGACAGGTTGCATGCCTTCTCAAGCAGAGCAAGAGGGTGAGGTCAAGTGTCTCTTCCTTTAGCATCTCATGGTCCAAACGTGCATGTGAAAATGTTTCCCTGGATGGTGGCAATTGCTTTGTGTACCTAGCATGAAAATAATTTAGGTGCACAGTCAGCATATGTGCAGGGTTGGGTTTATTGCCTCTGTGCCAGTGAGTTTCGCTAGGCCCATGGGAACTCATCTGCACAAATATCAGCCATGCTCTTCTGGGATTTATGTCTTCTCTCTTCTGCCCAGCCCTTTTACTTTTCTGCAAGCCTCCTGGCTACTGTGTTGCTCAAGGATTACAGCTGTTAAAAAAAGAACCTTCAGGCCTCTGTTTTCTTAACATTTTAACCTATCTTTGACTTCCTTAGGCCATTCAGTTACCAGCAAAGCAGTTAACCTAAATCCTGCTGAGCCACAGTCCTGAGTAAGAATTAACTACTTCATTCTCTAGCAGAAAAGAAGGTTGAGAAAGTAAGGGAGGCACAACAACTGTGAGGTAGAAGAGTGCATTTACCTCAGAGGTGGTCCCAAAAACAAGTGGAGAATCGTGTTAGCTCCAGAGGGAGCAGATCTTGAGCATGACCAATTAACAATTCATTTCTGTGTCAGTGGAAATTTATTCTTCTCATATATTCAGAGAGGGGTGGATGGAAACTTTTTCGTTTGTTTTGTTTTGAATTTCTTTGCCTGATCTCCAACTAGGACATGAATTATAGCATGAACTAGGGAGGTCTCGCGGGTAATGTGGATCAAGCCCCACACAGTGCGAAAAATGGAGCTCTTTGTGTGTTTGAAGTGCAGCTGCTCCTAATTTCAGTCACTCAGTAGTCTTGCTGCAAAGCACCATACACAAATGTTAAAGGTAGGCCCTAGAGAGCCGAACTCTTAACATAGTTGAGCTCTAAGATGAGCTTGTGACAGTGAGATGCTAAAACCTTGCAGCAGTAGCTAAGAGATTGTATAGCTGTTTAAGCATATGCTTCCAAAAACCTGCAGGCGCTCAGGCCAGTATTTGATTTGTAATCAGGGCCCTAGCTCAACCTGCTTGTGGCAGTGAGTTTGAGCAAGACTGGGCCGTCACCGGCAGTTGAATCCCTGGACAGCTGAAATAGAAACTCCTGCAGTTGCTGCAGCGGGGTTTGCAAGAGCTCCTCTGTGAGGCTTTAGTAACTGGCTGACTTCCTCTTGGGTAGGAATTGAACAGATAGACAAGTGAAGTATGGTGAGCAGTGGAGGTCTTGCTGCTTCCTTTACAACATCATAGATTTTTCTATTTGGAAGTTACCTGCAGGTGTTTAGCCTAGACTTTCTTCAGACTGACATCTTGCTGTTTGTCAGCAGTAGGTGATACAGTTAAGAAAGTGAAAGAAGAGCCAGTTGTAACTAGTACTGCATTAAGTATCTAGCACTAAGGCTGAAGGGCTTACATACAGCTGGCTCTGTTGCTTATCTTATTCTCTGGCTTTCACTCTAGCTTCTAAGATTCGCATTTCTATCCAGGTTTGCTTTCTGCCTTCCCAAGTTTGTGCTTGCATCTCAGACTTCATGCTTTTCTTTCTTTATTGTAGTATGTTATTACTGACATTACATTTGTCATTAAATTGTCAGCTTATTGTATTTCTGCTGCTGTACGTATAATCCAGCAAAATCCTTAGGCCAGCAAAAAAGCTCCTGCCCAAAATGGGGATGTGCTTGGGATTGCTTTTTGAGCGAAGCTGTCAAAACTGTCCTAATGCTCCCTAAGCCTAGGGAGATCAGATCAGATCAGTGAGATGTTATGTTTAATATATCTAGTTAGACAAATGAGCAGGTCTTTGGGTTGTAGGGAGGCATATATGTTGCTGAGTGGGTGTGAAAGCAGGAGTTCAGTATTGTCTGAGGTTTAGGTGTTTTTGTCCCTCCAGCTGTTGTAGCTCTTGCAATAAGTAGATCATGACCTGGTCTATGTCTCAGGTTTAAATGCAAAGTGTTGCAGCCTTTGATGGACTGCCTGTTGCTCAAGAGAGTAGACAAGTTGGTAATTAAAGCTGTGTTTTGCAGTAAAAACACAATTAAATTGAATACTGAATGACCTGTCATTGCTTTTTGTTTTTTTTTTTCTTTCCCAAGTTGATGCAGGACTGAGATATGTTCAGACAAGTGGAGACCTGTCTAATCTATGCAGGTGGCCTTTATCATCGCACAGATTGAATCTGTAGCAGATGAAGAGCAATCCTGTCACTTTGTAGCTCTTGCTTTACCCTTATTGTGGAGGAGCCTTGGCATATGGCTTTCTTGCTGAGCCAGTTTGTCAGTTGATGGCGCATCCTGCCCTGCTTTTGATGTTGGTAAGCTGTCAGTGTTGTCTTGTGAAATCAGTGCAGTTCTGTGGTCCAATTACACTGGCCTCAGTCAGCTCCCTTCTCTTTCCTAGCCACTAGTGCCTGCTCTTTCACTGTTGTCAGCACAGTCCTGCCAGCTCAGGGAGATGAATTATGGAACATGTTTACTGCTTTGTGTATGTTTTGTGTGTGTCTGTTTTTCTTTGTGTTTTGTTTTTTTTTTTTGTTTTTTTTTTTTTTTTTTTTTTTTTTTCCTTCAGACTGCACAAAATCTTGCCTCTGCATCTGATTTTCCCCTTCTCTCCCTGCCCAGGTTAAAATCTTCAGCTAAGAAGAGGTAAAAACATCACTGACCTGTAATTAAAATAGTTTTACATAGCTAGATTTTTCATTAAAAATGATAGTGATTTTTTTGTCTGTATATTTCAATTGCTCAAGTGTCATTTTTCTAATTAATAAAAAATAAAGAACTAAGATAAACTTTTGGTTTTCAGTAGTTCTGTAACTTCTTTCCAAACAGTATTTTAACAGTTTTCTTTTTTTTTTTTTTTCCCTTCCTTTCCTTGTTGCCATCTCTTATAAAAAGTTCTTGATCCTGCTCCGTTTGCAGTCCAAGCAGAGGTTACACTGAAGACTAACTTTTTTGGAACCAGGAATGTTTGTACAGAATTGTTGCCTCTTGTGAAGCCTTATGGTAAGTGTTCGGTTACACTTAACCGTAGAGAAGTTTCTCTACTTACTGTAGAGAAGATTTTATGTGAACTTTGCTGCTCATTATATAGGACAGGATTTTGCTATCTCAGAAGTATACTGTCCCGTAAGAGATACCTTGGTACATTGTAGATAAGAAAATAGTTTGTGGGATTTCTTATTGCAAATGTTCTCTCTTGTGTATGTACATATATGTGTGTATATATGGAAGTCTGCTTTTTGTCCAGTCCCGTTCTTCTGTTCTGGAGTGGAATTCTTATGGCACCCTTAAGAAGAAGTAGGAAACTTTTCTGTGTTCTATCTATGACATCTGTCTACATAAAGAGTTCTTAGTTAAGAAAGGACATTTTGAGGATGCAGGTAACATAAGGAAATACCTAAAAATAGAATTTCTATCACTTGAGTTTGATGTGACATTTTTGTTCTCATAGCTACTGTAGAAACCTGCTCTGCAGGCTTGTTGGTTTATGTCTAGAGTTGTGGCCTCTGGCTTGCATTTAGCGTTTTCAAGTATCAATAGATGTGTTATTGATAAGTATCAGTATGCTAGCAGAAGGTGCTAGCAATATGCAAATAATCTGTATTGATCAGACTACAGTCTTACACAGAATGCTGCTGTTTTCCTATCCTTGGAACACTGAAATGCCCTGGATTCCTCCTGATATATCTCAGATAATTTGAGAGGGATATTTTGTTCAAAGCCCCAATTAAGTTTAAAGATTGGGGTTTTCTTTATTTTTAATGCAAGTATTTTCAAGACTTGTGATTAACAGATCTTTGCATGCATATGTAAGTATAAGTTTTTGCTGCTCTACATAAAATATAGTCTGTGTTAATGTTTAAATTGTATTAAAAATAGCAGTGTAACAGTTGTAGAGAAGAGTAGTAGTTTACTGACCAGCTGATTGACCCGTCTGTGCTAAAATGGTGCGAGATGGATAGTACACTGCAGTTTGCATGCCAAGATCTGTAAATCAGCAGGTAGTTGGCATCCAAGCTGATGGACTCTCTGCTTTAGTACCCAGACTACTTTTGCTGAATTCTGTATTCTTCTGCCTTTTGGGGTACGTTCTTGTAGCACTTTATTCAGACTTTTGCAAAAGTGAGAAAGCTTTCCCACCAGAAAGTCAAGATTATATTTAAAGTCTAGCAGCTGTTACTGAGAAAACCATTTAGTACTATAAATATGCCTGTAGACTGCAAAAGGATATTTCATGGAAGCACACCTTCTTTCTCTTTGATAGATTTTGCAGTTTTGCTCCTTAAATTACCTTTTGCATTGGAATTCACTGGAAATATTTGACATTCAGTGAACTGTGATCTTCCAGAGGCTCTGCAAAACAGTCCACGTGAAATGTTTTATGGGTAGGCCCATGAGTAGTGACTATATAAATGTTCAACAAGCTCACTTCAATGCCCTAGCTTGTTTAGAGTGTGTAAAGTGATCAATTACTCTTCTGTCTCTTCTTTTATCAGGCAGAGTGGTGAATGTCTCTAGTGTTGCAAGTATCTCATCCCTGGCAAATTGCAGCAAAGAGCTTCAGCAGAAGTTTCGCAGTGACACAATCACCGAGGAAGAGTTAGTGAAGCTCATGACCAAATTTGTGGAAGATACCAAGAACAACACACATAAGAAGGAGGGCTGGCCAAATACTGCCTACGGGGTGTCCAAAATTGGTGTCACAGTCTTGTCCAGGATTCAAGCACGGATGATAAATGAGAAAAGGAAAGGTGACCACATCCTTATCAATGCCTGCTGTCCGGGGTGGGTGAGAACAGACATGGCAGGTCCTAAAGCCCCTAAATCACCAGATGAAGGGGCTGAGACCCCAGTTTACTTGGCACTTTTGCCTGCAGATGCTGATCGTCCTCATGGCCAGTTTGTTAGTGACAAAACTGTTCGAACCTGGTGAGCTTATGTGTGGAGCCACGTACAAGTAGTAGCGTCAGCGTGGCTTAGACTGTCTTGGCTGGGCATCTACCCAGTGCAGTCTCGTCCTGCCACAGCAGCCCCAGGGCAGTTGTCATTATGGTGAGGGTTAGGTTTGCTACTTCTCCAGGATCGGAACCACACGAGGGCACGCTTCCCAGCGCGCAGCAGTGTCTGGGACACAGTGTGTCTATTGGCAATGGTGCCAGAAATCCAATTTGTGGATGCTGCAGCCCAAGTCATATGAATTAATGGGGTGTTGCCCTAATGTAGATGCACTTGACCTTGTTTTACCTGAATTTATTCTTGATTAAATCATGGATAGCCCTTCTCTCACTCCTTTGAAATAGCCTACATCTGATACGGAGTTGGGAGGAGGAGGCAGTTGCCTTACTCTTTTTCAGTTCAATACATCTTTTTGGGGACAATATTTGCCTTTTTTTTTGGAGGGGGGGGCAGGTTAGGGGTTTTGTCTTAAGTGTTGGAGATTTCTCACTTTGCTACAGTCTGACCAATTTGGGAGAAGGTTGATAAGACTAGAACAGGATCGTTGCTTTATAGACACTCCTTACTATTGCAAAATAGAATTAGGTAAAAGCAAAAATATCAATGATGTATCATTAACAGAATAAATAATGTATTGACTTTATTGATGTCTATATAAACAAGTGTATATAAAAACATTGCTTGCTATTTTACATTTGTACAACTGGCTTATCCTAATACTAAACCTGTAATGTTTGTTTGAACATATCTCTACATTTTCTGTACCTAGATTTGTTGCTGGAATGCATGATGTTCAGAATATATAAAGAGAAATTTAACTACAAACTATTTTACTGAACTATTCTAAGACTTGCAGTTCATTTATTTCAGAATTGAAAGTTTCTGTATTAAAAATCTGGATTAAGTGCTGCCCATGTAGTAGAGAAAGTGAACTGTGAATGTTTTAGTACTCAAGCAAAAACATAAGCAGGGAAAGCAATGATATGGACCACACCAAACTTTGCTTTTTGTTCTAAATTTCAATGGCTGCATTTCAAGTTATTAACCTTGACAGGCTACCAGAGAATTTCAAGTTGTTCCTTGGGCAGGAGATCAGATATATGCCTGTATCTCTGTGGAACACTAGTGAAATCAAAGTGTCTTTCCATGTTTCCATGTGTTTGTGTTTTTTTGTTTGTTTGTTTTTTGTTTTGTTTTAAAAAAGTTGTGGCTCAGTGTACTTAGCCTAAATATGTTTAGGCCCACTTCTCCATGGGATTTCTGATGTGTTGGATGACAAGTTAAATTCATTTAGTCCTGCACCATTTTAAGAGTTTGCTGACCCATCAAGCAGTGACAAGCTATAGAAGAGCAGGGTTCAAAACTGACATCCTGGCTTGCAATGTCACCAACTCCAGGGTTGCAGATCATGAGCTCAGCAGGGAATATGGCTTAAAGTAAGGCTGTGTCTTCCTTTCATACTTGTATCTGCAAACACTGGGTTTGTTGAGAAGGCCTTATCCTTTTTTGTCTCTCTTTTAGTGAAAGCTGGTATTACACATAAGCGTGAGGCAAGGAGGAGCATTAACTAGGCAGGGCTTCAGCTGAAAGCGCTGAAGACAGTGGCCTTGGGCTGCAGCAGGGAGCAGGAACTGAGCAGGCTTCAGCCACTGCCAGGCTCCAGCCAGGCAGCTTGCTCCTCTCCACAACCTGCCCTCTGCAAGAGGAGGCTGCTACCCTCTTCCTTGGGCTGGGAGTTGGTGGAGGAGCAGGAAACAATTGCACATAAATCTGTCATTTTGGTAAAAGGCTGTTAATTCTTAACCAACAATCAAGAGATGATGCCAGAGTAGTGAGGTCAACTGTGGTTTTCATTGGTTTCTGTGTTCAGGGATCCTTAGGTCAAAAAGCATTGATATATATATATATATATATATATATATAAGTAATCAACACAGCACAAAGGGGTGATTATTAGCTGATCTTTTTAAGGATAGAGTAGCTATTGTTTTTATTAAGATGGCAGAACTGTCCCACAGCTAGCAAAGAGGTGGATGAGCACTGCCCTGAAGTTCTCATGTTAAGCTATTTTCCATGAGGGAAAAAAAAGTCTTACTGGTGCCCAAAATTTAAGGACAAGCGATATCAATTACATAATCCCTGCCTAAAGCTTTTTAGGCATTTTATGTACTACAAGCAGACTGCTTGCAGTATCATAGTTCCAAAAGCAAACACATCAGTAGAAACTTGGCTACTGGTCTGATGTACAGCAGAACAGAGCATGGTTTTGATTTGCTCTTCTACGTGTAGTTACTGATACCTTGGCAAAATAAAACTGAGTTGTTCTGGTTTAGTAGTAGTTTGTATGCTATTTTAAAAGATGTAATTCATCAGTGGAAAATGAGACCTACTTCTTCATATTTGAAACACTGTTTGGGTCACTAAATTTCAAAAGCCGTGTGTACTTGTAGTCTGCATGCATGAACTTCCCAACCGAACTCCTATCCAGACTTTCACAGAAGTCTGGATTGAAAGTCTGGAAGCTGGGAATGATGCTGGGGCTGTTCCTGGCTCGCAGTAGGGCATAGCTGTTTGTGGAGTGCAGAAGGCAGGGAACAGGACAGGGAATGGGCTGTGCAGGCTGCACGGTAGGCAGGCTGCGTTGCTGGACAGGGCTTGTATTGTTCTGCCATGTGGCTTGGTTGGTTCTGTTTTAAAAGCTGCCTCCTTGCTTCTGTCCCATGTCCTTTCTGTCTGCAGTGTTTTGTTGCTTCCAGATTCTGGCACGCTTGCAGAACAGGTATTGTATAAAGTTTAAGGAAAGTCTTAGGGAAGAGATGAAGTAATAACAGTCTGTTCTATTCCGTAAACCCTTTACATGATTTACTGCTTTTCTTTATCGAGGATATCACTACCATTTTCATTTTGGAATTTATTAGCCAAAGAAAATGTCTGGCAGTGCAGTAGCTGTGATGATTTTAGACAATAAGGGAAGTGGATTCACAATTGTGAGAGCTCAGGGGAGGCCGTTTCTTTGGGATGCCAAAGCTTGTGTGTGATGTGGTCAGGCCTCAGCAGCAAAACACTGGGAATGGAAGCAGTGTCTGCCCCTGCATCGTTTGGATAGAAACAGCAGGGCCTACAGGGCTTTCTCAAGGAGAAGTGCAGGGATCTGAGTGTGCTGTTCTGCAGAGCCATGCTTGGGAAAGCCAGTGATCAAAAGTATGGGAGCAAGCAGGAAGGCAACTGGTCTGCTCTAAACCCTCCAGCGTTAGAAGTGGATCAGAGCCAGATGGTTTCTATCAGGCTGCCCTGCAGTGAGCACCGTGCTTCTGTCACCATATGGTCCCAGCAGTAAAGAGGGCAGCAAGATGGAGTGCGGCGCATTCAGCCCTTTAAAACTGCTCCACATGGGCACCTGCAGGCTCTGAGGTCAACTTAACCGAAATGCGCAGAAAATATAGATAAGTTAACAACTATTGTTCTTCTTAAATGGTCTATTTCATTGTTTTTCTACATGCGTGACAAAGATGACAAGAACCCTGCAAATTTATTTACATCCATAGATAATTTTAATTGAAGCCAGCACTTAAAGTAGGACCACCCAACATACAGGCAGTGCCTGACTTTTAATGCTGTGGAGTTTAGGTATCTATAAATTAGGTATCTAATTAGAAAATTAGATAATATGGCCATTCAGTATTACTTGAAACATTTAAATACAAAACACAACTGAAACCTCATCTCACATCAGCCCTTTTTAACGTTTAATCTCAAACAATGAAAAAAAAGAGTAGCAGAAACAATGGTATTTTACATTGGATTTTTTTTTTCAGTTTTCCTTTTTATTCTGGGAAGACTTCATTTTGGAGTGGACAGTAAATGAAACTGCCAGCTGGACCAAGTTCTAGCCTTGGAGGCCAGTTTTTATTGTCTACACACTGCTTCACAAGGTTGGCTATTCACAGCACTGATCTCTCTGAACAAATAGTACCCAAACGAAAGCAGTACATTTCAGTACTAATGTAACTAATGTAAATGTTGTACACTTTCATGGTAGAAATTTAACACTGGAAAATAGGAGGGATATTTCTTAAAAAAAAAATCTGACAAGTGCTACACCATCGTAGTAGATAAAATAGACTTTTCTAGTGAGAAACAAACGCATTTATATCTATCTCACATGAAAGGTGATGTGAACGGTCATTAATTGTAATGTAGCCAGGCCATCTCCAGAGGTAACTGCATAAATAAATCTACTGCTTGATCCAATTCCAAGGACTAGGATGCCCTTGGGATCCTGGCAGTGCTGCAGTGGTGCATGTAGCAAATCGGGCTAATTCCTGGTATGAAGTCCTCAATGCTTGGTATTATAAGCATACTTTCAATTAACATAAATTCTGATTTTTTTAAAAAAAAAGATTCTGAGTTATTTTTTAGATGATGTATCAAGCAGCAGATTCATGAGCACCAGAGCTAAACAAGTTGACTGGTCTGGAGGTTGGCTGGTTTTGGCGCATGGTTTCAACACAGCTTACCACCAGCCGAGCTCTTCTGTGGTATCTCTCACTGAGGAGTCTCCAATGCCTACTACCGACTGACGTGGTGCTGCCACTGTTCCTCAGTGGGAGACTAGCAGGATCTCTCTCTTCTACCTGGCTGCTTATATCTTTGAAATTCTAGAAGACCTCTGTCGTGTTGTAAAAACAGCAAGTGGATTGAAAAGCTAGGTGGAAATCATAATGACATGAATATATTATGCATCCATATACACCCAGTACAGTCAAATAATAGACACTCTGGAAGACAAGAACAACTTCTAAAAAGAGAGCAGACCCCCAGAAATTAATTAGAAAAGTATCTTAAACAACATGCTATATTTTAGGACATGCACATGACTTGTGAGACACCATTAAGAATCCGAGTTCTTTGCTGTCTTTGAAAATTATATGAAACTAAAATTTATAAACTGAAACTTAAAAGTGATCACATTGCAATTTAAAGATATAAACTAAGGTCATGCCCATCGTACTGAATGTAATTACTTTCACATCTAAACAATGGGAAACACTATATTTAAACGTTCAATGTGTTGCATTAGGAGGAAGCCCCAATTAAAACTTAAGACCCAGATTGCTTTAATGCCACACTCTATATTTAAACGTTCAATGTGTTGCATCAGGAGGAAGCCCCAACTAAAACTGAAGACCCAGATTGCTTTAATGCCACACTGTTTATAAAGATTCGATTTTTAAGACTAAGACAGATCATACACAATGATGTAAGCCACTGCAAAATGTTTTCATATTTTGCTAAAGATTAGATTTTTAAGACTAAGATCATACACGATGTAAACCACTGCAAAATGTTTTCATATTTTGCCATGCACATTGCACAAATGTGTCACACGCACTTCTCCAGATTTATACAACATGCCATGTGCACGTGCTGACCTTGGGCACACACTGACTTCCCAAATGGCTGGAACCTGCAATAGCCACACAGGCTATGTAAAAGCTTGTGAGTAATTTCTAGGATTGTATGGTAAGGTAACATTAGGTGGAGTCAGGCCAGCACTGGAAGCTTTTTTCTGGGTACTGGCTCCAGCTCTGGGTGTGCACGGCTGGAGGGTGAAGGGACAACTGGCAGGCGCCTGCCTTGGCTTCATGTCTCCTTTTGACCTGAGGTGAGCATGAGGCAGCCCCACCAGCTGGTCACTACAGGCAGCAGCTTTTATTTGCTAAAAGAACAGCGTGACAAATCACACTACTAAAACCTGGCTAGCAAGGGAAAAGACAGACGATCTCAAGAAAATAAGAGAGCAGGTCAACGTATAATTTTCTGGAGATGACTGATGAAACATCACCAACCCCAACAGCCACCCTCTGCTCTCTCATCTTGAGGATCCAAACAAGGTGAGAGGAAGACAGGGTGCAGAGGGTTTCTTTGTTTTTTTTCAGCCACCCCGAACTACCGGATCTGCCTGCAAAGAACAACAACAAAAAAAAAAAAAAAAGCTGAAGTTATGTAAGTT
>NW_010585723.1:650963-676393 GCF_000705375.1 Tinamus guttatus
TAGGCGTGGGAAGAGGCTCCGGAAGGTCAGGGGAGAGAAAATAACTGCTTTTTGCTGGTTTGTTTCCAATTACGATTTATTTATTTATTTATTTAAAAGCTGCTGATATCTAGCCGCATAATGGGTATTGATGCTTGTGTACCTAAGCTGTTAAAATCCAGCGCGGCTCCTCTGGATGCGAAGCTGCTATTCACCCATTTTTTCACGACATCACTTCTTAAGAATTGGACCAAGGGAGCTGTTTTCTTACTGTTGATTTTTTTTTTTTTTGAATGCTGCATGGTGTTTTGTTTTGTTCCCCTGCGACAGCAAAAACAAAAACAGGGGGTGCAATGCTCTGATACAGAAACCCTACCCCCAGGAATCCAGTTAGACTTTACGTGCACAGATCAAGCCCAAATGGCGTTGGAACACTTTAGGATATGGTTTTTATGCAGTATTTGGAGTATCTAGGTGCCCTTCCTGTTGTATAGGTGGCTTTGCCGATATACACTTACATATTTAAGTTTGTCTTGCTGTTAGCAAAGCACCTAAACTAAATTGATCTGGACAAACCTCAAACCTCTTAAGAAAATAGCAGTGCTCTTAACCTGGCAGAGAGCTATTAGGATACTTCCTAGCACCATTGATCTAAGGCAAACAAACACAATCCAATAGTCCAGTGGTTGAGGTCCTCGTGTGAGATGAGGGAAATAAGAGTTCAGTTTCTTGCTCTGCCTGCTTTAGGGCAATATTTACAATGGATTGCTAGTTATTTCACTGAGAGTGTATAGCAAGTTTGACAGTTTGTTAAGCAAGCGGGAGAGTTGGCTTCCTTAAGCTTACTGGACTAGGGCTATCTGTATCTCAGAGGAAGGGTCTATTCTGCAAGTGGGTGTTTTTTTTCCCTCCTTTCTGTCTGCTATGAGGTACTGCATATGTCTGGATGAAAGTTTTGAAATGCTTCCTGTGGCACCAGAAAAACCCTGAACCCAAAACATAAAATGCCATCAGGCCTAGGCTGATTTTTTTTTTTTTAATCAATACACTTCATAGAGTGGTGGTAGGCTGGACACCATCCAGTGCTTATACCAGCAACAAATGAATCCTGCAATCAAGGAATGCAGATGGCTTAAAGCTGCCATTAAATTCACTCTCCTTTTCTGACTGCATCCAGTTTGCTCCTAAAACCTTGTCCTGATGTAGTTATTGCTATGTATTGAAGTTAATGGAGGATATATAAATAGTCAGTTGATGATATTTTCTTAGAAACTGAGAGAGGTGAGCTCTTTCTAAAAATGCTGCTTTATATAAGGACTTATAGACTTATTTTTGTGTCCCAACTGTAAGAAACAAAATGCAAAACAAAATCTTTTTTAGAAACATAAAATATTGGTGTTATAGGATTGATTTTACTGTCTCAGTGATGCAGCACAAGTTGCTATAACTTGGAGTTCATAAACCTGTGCATCTGTGTAAAAGAATATTTTGAAACTAGCTTATGAGAGAAGAGGTATCGTAAGTAGCATAAGAGTGCAGGTGTGATTTCCAGTACTTAAAACGTAACCAGGCCTGTTTCCTACTGCTCTAAAGCAGTTTAAATGTTGGGGTTTTGTTTTAGTTTAGGTGCATTGCAGACAAAAGAAAATCAGGTCTGTAAGACTTGTTTTCTTCCCTATAAGAAGTACTGATACCTTTGGTGAAGTAAAGGAAGAAAACAATTCAAGCACCTGCTTGACAAGTACAGATACAGACTTCTGAGAGCTCCTGCCGTGGGCTGAGAGGCCTTTAATGGGATTCCTCTGAAAACTTGTGCTTTAATATGAAATGTTTCAAATTCTACTGTTACAGATGATTTTTCATCTCTGCAGTGTTTTGAAAGGATATGAAAAGCATTTACTTCTTCCTAAGTCCTTGTCAGCCTTTGACTGTTGATAATGAGACCTTATAGTTTGCTCTCCCTTGTTCCAGGGAGTTCCACATGCATGGAAGAAAAAGCATGTTTCATAAACAGGAGAATGTGACTACCAAACCACAAAAACAGGCAATGTGGAGTTGGAGTCATGTCTGTAAAGCTATTTTTAACTCCATTTTGAAATTCGATCAAATGACTTGTTTATTGTGATCCTGTAGTATTTCTTCACATATATTGCACTCTTGTAATAACTTACCTCTGTTGGAACTTAAGCATTTATTAAGCATTCATAACTCTACGTGTGTTTTAGTTTACCAGGAAGTTTTACCTTGCTATGAGAACCTAAGATGGATCCAGAGGAGCAGGAGTTATCTGGTGATTACAGATATAGAAATTATTCTTCGGCAATTGAGAAAGCTTTGAGAAACTTTGAATCATCAAGTGAATGGGCAGACCTTATATCTTCCCTTGGAAAACTCAATAAGGTATAGTATGACAAAAACAAATGAAAATAAAGTTTTGTTTTTTTTTTGTTTTGTTTTTTTTGTAAATTGCAGTACTTGGCACAGGTGAAAAATCAGCCAAGTAGTGTAGAAGAGAAAAATACCAGCTAGCAAAGGGAATGTTAAGGAAGTAACTAAGTCAATGCCTTTATATGAATGTGATAAGTTCTGGTAAAACCAACAATTAAATCTGCTTAAATCTGTTTTTAATCCCCTAAGCAACAAAAACCTCAGGTTGGTAGTTAAAGTCAGTCTAAAGCAGCTAAATAAATACTCTCCTCTTGCTCTAGAAACAGGGCGTGTGCTATTTGTCTCCCATTCAGTCTCTTAAAGCTCTTTATGAGCATATATGAGAGAATAGTTATAGACATCTAGGAAATAGTATGAGAGGAGCTCTATCAGCGTTCATAAGAACATACTCGTAGTTACCAGATGGATACCTTGCATGACTTGGTGTGGCTGCTAAACCTTAATTCTTCAGAGTTTCCTGTGGGAAGGAGAATGCAAACTGAAGTTGAAAGGAGAGAAGCTGGATGTTAGTAGGGCAGTAGGAATTACGAGTTTCTGCCTTCACTGTTTCTCCCTGGTCCCTGATGATAGGTACAAACTGTGGCCCTTGATTATAATTTGAGGCCTTCAGAATGCTTCCTTATTTTATTTTATTCATTTGAGAGTGAGATGATACTCGCTAGTGGCAAGTAGACTTTCATTATTATTATTTACCCTTGACCAAGAATATGCACTGTGACTGGTTAATGTCTATCTGAAACTCAGGTATAGAACTGCCAAAATACGTGGCCGCATAGTGGAAACAGAAAAGCTTTTAGTTGCTATGTCGGTCCATCTGTTGTGGTATTTTATGGACTTAATCTTCTTAGAAGCATAAGAATTTGTAGAACAAATCATCCTCTGTGTTCATCTGCTTCTGTCTGTTATCTGAAAATAAGAGTGATGTCAGATAATTCAGAGGAATATTCCGCAAACGGAGGATTGTGAAATAAGTTGGCAATAGCTGGACTCTTAACTCCTATGATTCCCTGGTCTCATATACCCTAAAGCATAAACATTGCTGTTGAGTTCTGTTTGTTTTCAGTATTTTGCTAACATGAGCCTGTCTAACTTCTGCTGCAGTCAGCTTTTGTCATCTGAGGATAAATGAAAGAACAGGGAGAGAATGAGTAGGAGGGAGGAGATCAACAGTATCTCAGTAATTAAAATATATTGTTTAGAATGTATTTTAACACTGCACGATACCATATTCAGAAAGCTGGGTGTCATTAACTGATGTTTAATGATGTCTCTTACTAAGCAAGTGATATCTATTGCTAAGCAAGTGTGAAATGCTGAATAAGCAGGAGGAGAGAGAAGAAGAAAAGAAAGACAAGGAATCTGAGATGAACTTGTCATGTTTCTGGAGTAGTATGGAAGAAGCCTATAATATCCCTCTTAAAATCCCTTCAGGATTTATGTACTGTTCTCCTTAACTGTGGGTGTTCTTGCTTATACACTTGTAGTATTTTCTCAGGCTTTTGCTCCTACAAGCATGCTTCACTGATATTTTGCAATAATGAACATTACAAGTTAATATATGCTTATAAAACTATTTCCACAGAATCTTTCTGGTTTTACCCTTTCAGTACAAGGATTGGAAGAAATAGTATGAGTTTTCCATGTTTATAGGTCAGGGAAAAAGAATAAAGGGAGCTAACCTAGATCCAAGCTTCAGATTTTTGCTGCTGTGAGGCAATGTAACTGTTTAGCCTTACCTGACGCAAGTGGTTTTAGATCTCTTGCTGGTATTACTTCGGGGGAAACGAGACAGCTCTGCTGTGTCTCTCTATTGCTACTCAGCCACAAGGTTAAACTGAAGGTTCTGTTTTCCTAGTTCCTCTGTTGCTTCCACAGTTTTAAAACCCACAGCCAAACAGCTGTTTCATTATGGCTTTTAGAAGCACACATGCAACAGAGAAACTAATTTTCATCTGAATGATTAAACAAACGGTGGCTGGTTTATAGATAAAAGATTACTTTGTCACTTAAGGGAAATGAGTCTTCCCTAATGTTAGGTGTCTTTGGTATGGGCAACTTTGACTTCAATCCCTTCTAGGCAGGGAAGGAGACAAAAGGGTTCTTTCTGTGACTCATCTCATCCTAGGGCAGACATTTGAAGTAGATCAGATGAATCCTGTTCTAGGTTCGCATATAGCCCTTACTGGCTTCAGAGCAAGCCTGAGCTAAAGCAGTGCAATTTGCCCATGAGCCAGACCCCTAAGGTTAGGGGAGGTGACTCTCCTCTGTAGTGTCCTGAACGGACTTGTTAAAAAAAAAATCAGCATCTCTCCAGCCTTCATGCTTGTTCACACTTGGTTACTACAAAAGCTCAAGTCAGCAGAAGTTGCTAGTTTATGCTGCAATTCGCTAATCAGTATAGTTTTTGTGTGTGTATTATGCATCATCACAGTGAAAGGGAAGCATCAGAAAGTAGTATTTATAAATGATTTTAGATGAGAGAAGGATATAAGTGGCCAGATGGGAACAGGTGACCTTAAAGAGAAGACAAATATGGATGTTAATGTTTACAGAAGAATTTCAGCTTTACTGTGAAACCTATTCATATCATAGTTGTGAATCTCTTTCTGTGTTTTCTGTTGAGTCTTAGTGCGAGTTAAGGTAAACAATTCATTTGGTAGCTGCACCCCCAAACCTACATATATATATATACACACACACATACACCTATATATAAATGCATATATATATATATAATTTTTTGAAAATACTGTGTTATGCCTAAGGTTTTTCAGACACTCAATACAAATTACTGCATCCAAAATTCAGTAGTCATTTGCTGTAGTCTTTGTGCCCAGGTGTGATTGTGCTGTTACAGAATTTGCTAGCCTGTTTTGATGTTGGATAGGATACAACTCTGCAGAGTCTTTTGATAGAAGAAATTGCTGTTTTTTTTCCTACTTTTTAAACTTAAAAATAGATGATGGTTCAGAATGTGTGGACTTGTCAGTGAAACAGATGCTTTCTACATATGGATGTTAATGTTTACATAAGAATTTCAGCTTTACTGTGAAACCTATTCATATCATAGTTGTGAATCTCTTTCTCTCTGTGTTTTCTGTTGAGTCTTAGTGCGAGTTAAGGTAAACAATTCATTTGGTAGCTGCACCCTCAAACCTACATATATATATATATACACACACACACACATACACCTATATATAAATGCATATATATATATATAATTTTTTGAAAATACTGTGTTATGCCTAAGGTTTTTCAGACACTCAATACAAATTACTGCATCCAAAATTCAGTAGTCATTTGCTGTAGTCTTTGTGCCCAGGTGTGATTGTGCTGTTACAGAATTTGCTAGCCTGTTTTGATGTTGGATAGGATACAACTCTGCAGAGTCTTTTG
Source organism: Tinamus guttatus (assembly GCF_000705375.1). The sequence goes on from NW_010585723.1 coordinate 656,790, forward strand.
ATAGAAGAAATTGCTGTTTTTTTTCCTACTTTTTAAACTTAAAAATAGATGATGGTTCAGAATGTGTGGACTTGTCAGTGAAACAGATGCTTTCTACATAACTTTCATATCTTCTATGTAGAGTACATAGCATGCAATCATGTAGAGGGGCCTTCAGAACATTTTTCAAGCCTCTTGATTGCCTGAAGGTATGAAAATCCAATTGCATGTTTTTTTTCTGAATGCTTTTTATCTAGATCATAGGCATGCATCTTTCTAGGCCTTTTAAATGTCAAGATGCAAGAAAACAATAGGTAAGTACCACTGCTTGCCAAAGGGCACACTGAACAATAGTGAAGACTAGATTCTGCAGCCTGCTTTTGTAAGGAAGCTAGCAAAGAAGATTTTCAAAACAGTCTGTAAAACTTACTGATTTGCAGAAGAGCACAAAATCTTACTGGATTTTGGAGGGTGAATGTTTAAATTCCCCTGTTTGCAGGCATACTTAATCTGCATGCATCAAGAAGACTGTATCTTTTTGACAAGAATAATGGACATAATTTTATCATGAATATTGAAATAGCTGTATAAACTATTTTTAACAGTTGTTGAATATCATTGACATGGAGCTTGCATGGAAGCTTCTGTAATGACTCTCAGTTACTGTTATAATTACTGTTTTCTGTGAAAACAAAATATTATGAGCTTTGAAAATTAGTTACTATAGAAAGACTTATTTCATGCTTACAGCATGGTTGATTTGCTCAATAATAATAGCAACATTTGTTCTAAAAAATCCTTTACATTGCCTTTTATCATTGGATATAACACAAGTGTGTAAATAGACAATTTCTCATTTCTTGCAATACTACATTTTAGTCTTCAGTCTGCAACTTCAAGGCATTTTTTTTTGTTTGACTTTCAGTAAAAAAAATGGGAATGTTACTTTTTTGTTTCCATAGCCTTTACTTGTATCAAAAGCTTGAAGTTTAATATAATGACAACTTAGGACCTGTTAGGAGTAGAAGGGTGAGGAAATCTGAAAGTCTTGCAGCTACACAACTTTTATTTCAGTAGTAGCACTTAATATTACAATGTCTTCCCTCTTGACAGCAGAGTAGTCGTCGTCTTAAACTACGAGCATAGCTGTGTCTCTGTGAAGACTGTTGGTAAAGACAGCACTTGCCATCTGTTGCAGACAGGCCTTCTTGGAGAAGGAAGCCTTTGATTCTAATTGCTTTACGGAACATTACCACACCCAATGCATAAACGCAGTGTGCAGCACTGGGGATACATTGTAGTGATAAAACCAGGAGTGGGTTTCTTTCTATATATAACTAATGGTTTAGTAGTTTCAGCTGTTAAGTTGGATATGACTCCAGCTCCAGTTTGCTTTTCTCACTTGACAGAAGTGAGAACTTCATGATGCCGGCTTTATGGAAGCTCGAGCTTTGTTTAAGATATTTGTATTTGTTCCTCAGAGGAAAATGGATCGTGGGCTCTCCTTCTCCCTTGTCCTGCCACAGCCACTGTTGTCTAATGCAAGAATTACAGTAATGCGTAATTGTAAGGAGTTTTATAAATTGAGGGCTATACTGCATTTTTCTCTAGAATTATGATTATGTGTACAAGTATTTAGTTGACTTCCAAAAACAAAAAATCTTTGTAGATTATCAAACTGTTCTCTGATGGTGCTATAAAACAGCATAGACTTCTTAAAGTTAAATTTAGTTGTTCAGAATGTTTTAAGCAAAAATTGCCTATACAGTATTCTCTTTTTCATAAAAGCAAAATGTTTACTTTATGGAGAATGCGTGGCGTTTGAGAAGCAGAACAATGTATTCATTAAACTTCTATTTTAGGCAAGCTGTTCACTAAGCATAAATATCTAAACTTACACATAAGTGTATCTAACTTTGTCCACTAAGCATAGGATGTTCTACTAGTTCTCAGGATGAAGTAAGTCTAGGCTATTTGCAAACTTATGGCTATAGTGGGAAACGATGTGTTTTCTGTGTGTTGCCTTATCACTAAAGAAAGAGGAGAGTTAGATGAAAAGGTTTTCTGGTCAGGGAAGTTGAGGAAAATGAGCTTTTCATGAGCTAGCTATGAACCTACTACATTATAAAATCATTCAGTATTCATCCCTCTCAGGAGTTACGCAAGTTAAACTTTAAACTTGATGCAGAAAGGGAGAATTTGTTAGGAAAGTTAGCTATAAATCACAATAAATCTCTTTAAATCTTAGGTATTATACAGAGATGTCTTCTAATTCTTTCAGAGAAGCAGTGTGAAAATGTGGTCTTTTTCTGCATTGTTCTTATCCCCTGAAATTTGGATATATACAGATTTCAGTGTTACACAAGGGAAATACTTAACATCGAGAGATCCCTGAATATCAGCTATTCAGCTCTTGAAGTGGCTGCATTGTTTGTTTCCTTCCCCTTCTTCCCCTTCTGACTGGGTGTTTTCCATATTTATCACTGATGTTTGAGGTGGGAAAGTTTTCATTTGTTGAAGGAGCCTTACTTTACATCCTTAGGAGGTAAACTAAGTCAAGTGAGATGCCTCCTAGAAAAAGATATTATTTCTATAATAGATCTGACTGCTCCTGATGTAATAAACAGGCACTTTTTTTCCCTCAGCTAGTTGATATTTAAAATTTAACTGATAGAATATTAAAATATTTGCTTGATCTTAAGATCCAGGCAAAATATTGACAGCTGACATGTTTTTCTATGTATGCCAAGGGTGTAGATATTTATATACCAACCAATATAAATACCGTGTTGTAAAGTCCAGTTTTCGAGCAGTCTTCAAAGTGCTACAGACTTTCTAATCCAAGAAAGCAACATTCCACATATGAAACTAAGGCAGGTTGTATTTATGGAGTTATCTTTATGCTTGAGAGATTTGAATTATTTTAAGACTTTTAAAATACAGATTCCATGCTTACAGTGGCAGGAGGAGGAAGGGAAATTAATTGGTTCTTAAGGTACCTCTGCTGCCATAGTATTTCAGTATGGTGTAATGTTTCTGTTCGCTGTTACGAACTTGCAGCTTTTTCCTTCTTTCATGAAGTTTCTTTACTAAAACCTGTTTGCTAAAAACCGGTCACTGAACTTAAACAGAGCAGCATATAGGAGAAACACGAAATGGTAGCCCCCCAGATTCAAGCTTCTCATGCCCTCAGATTGAAAAGTCCTAAGGGTATGTGCTACTTGTTTCTTGAATTGTGATGCCCTTTCTCAGGCATAAGAGAAGAAACTTCCAGTTTAGAAGCATTATATATAATAAAAACACTGCTTATATATAATAAAAACACTGCTTAATCTTTGAGGGAGGAAGGAATTTGCCCAATCCTGAAAATATCCCGGATGTCAATCTACCGCGAAACACTTGTTTGCAGGCAGTGATCAAAGGGTGAAGTGGTATTTACTTGCAACCTCTTTCTTTAATAGTCTGTTTCTGAATTGAAGAGAAATATTTAATTGACCTAATAAACTGCATGTGTAGTTCAAAGGAAAAGGCTGTACAATTTGTTTTTCCAGGGAGTTGGCCTAGCTGCAATGCTTGATTAGTTCCTGTTCTAAAGATCTTACACATCAGTGCAAGGGCCATAGCTAAAGCTTATTGAACATGGCCACACAGAATTGTTCCATATCATTGTTCCATCTAATTGCCTCTGCTTAGGAGGAGAGGGCTACTTCTTTACTTCAGCTATAAGTAAAATAAAAGTTTACAGGAAAAAGTTAGTAATTAAATTATTTCTTTATTTGCAGTCTTTAAAAGCAAAGACATTTTTCTCCCTGCCTTCCCTTTATATATATAGGAGAGAAATCTTCTGTACTTTTCCTGAGCACCCTCTTTGACTTTAATTTGTAGTCTCTAAGAAAAGTATAACTTGACTCTTTTGAGTTGTTCATGAATGATTTGAACTCAACTGCAGATCTCTGCCCTGAGATATTTAGGAAAGAAAATTCTTGGTACACTATTTAGTTTTTCTGTTTGCTAGAAGGAAACATTTGAAATGCAGTCATACTTGACATCATTTCTCCTGTTGCAGCTGTTCAGTCTCATCTCCTTTCTTACATAGGCTCTTCAGAGTAACCTGAAGTATTCACTATTGCCAAGACGTCTGATCATCAGTAAAAGATTATCTCAGTGTTTGCACCCAGCACTGCCTAGTGGAGTACACTTAAAGGCTCTAGAAACCTATGAAATAATCTTTAAAATTATTGGGACGAAATGGCTCGCCAAGGACTTATTCTTGTACAGGTAAGCTTCTTTTAAAAAGATTATTGTTTTTCACAGTGTGTTTTAAAATTAGGTAAGTAACTTCTTTTTCTTGTTGTCTTTATTTTTAAAAGCTCTGGTTTGTTTCCTCTGCTGGCGAATGCAGCAATGTCAGTGAGACCTGTTCTCCTTGGTTTGTATGAGAAATACTTTCTTCCTCTCCAAAAGTCTCTCCTACCTGGTCTTCAAGCCTTTGTAATTGGACTGCTGCCTGGGTTGGAAGAAGGATCAGAAATTTATGACAGGTAAGAACTAATGCCAATTTAAAACTCATAGACACCATACCTTTCTATTACTCTTCTATGAAATTCTCAAGAAAGGTCTGTTGACCATCTGTGTAAAGAGAGGGCTTCATAAATGACTTCTACAGGTGAAAGGATGATGAATCCCTGAAAGATACAAGGAGTAATACTAAGGTAGAAAACCCCTTTTCCCTTCTGTCTTCATTTCCAGATGAGAGAATAGGGGGGAAAAAAGAGCTTAAAATAAATCTGTTGAGAGAAGGGAGTGAAAAAATATGTTTAGAGGCTCTTCTAGACTCTTAAGTAACTACCTGTACTCCTCAAACCACTGCCCTGTCAACAGATGATTTATATATTGTAATAAAAGAGAGAACGGCTGAACTCTGTTATCTTTCCGGTCATTCTATGTTGCACGGTTACCCTCAGGCGTGGAAACTTTGGCAAGAGACAATTCTTCCATCATCTTTGTGGAAAAAGTATCTCAATTTTGGATGCACATGGCGGTACTGAGAATAACATTCAGTATGATTATAGTTGAGATCTGGAAGTGTGGTTGCTTCCTTAACTTTGTTCTGTTTCATAAAGATCTTGTAAAACTAAACCACTGTAGGTTTGATCAAAATGTTTCTCTGCTTAAAATAGTTGCTGAACTGCTGCATAGGGAACTCTCTTTTGAGAGTTTTCAGAATCTCTAATGTTTTGGGTTAGCCCTAATGCACCTCCCCTGTCCCTAGAAATGGCAGGAGTACTAGTGCAGATCATGCTCCAGCCAAGACTCTCTTTCCTTCTCATGCTTAAACACATGTATGCACACAAAACTGAAGCAAAAAAAAAAAAAGCCTTGATGGCTACTTTTATAAGGAGATGGGAAAATAACATCAATTCTCTTTTCTTCCACTTGCCATACTGAACTTCCCCTGTCTGCTCCAACTTCTCCATTCCTCCTGCAAGATTTCAATTCCTGTACATAATAAAATACTAGAGTACTGAGAAGAGTTGCCAAAGCAGAGAATGTGCCCTCAATCCTCTGGTGTAATTGCCTTTAATTTCAGTGTACCAGTCCTATGTGCCAGTGTCATTTTGTCTCATTTTTATTCATTTGCTGACTAAAAAATTGAATCCATTGATTTGTAAGTATGAGCATGCAGAATATTTTCCAATTTCCAGACAGTACATTGACTTTCAAAATCCAGAGTCAGCTTAAATTATTTCCAATTCAGGAACACACTTATCAACTTTATTTTAGTGAGCATGCGCAGTGGGAAAGAATTGAGGTGTGTGGGTTCTTTCTTTTGTGCAAGCAAATGCTGACCATCTTTGTGTGACAAGGGCAATACTGATAATGCAAAAAGGAAACTGATTCTGTGATCTAGAGTACTCATTGCCTATGTGCAGTTTTATAATGTAAAATTGAATTAACAAGAATGCATTTTCTCATATTAAATATTTTTCCATACAGAACAGATGCTTTGCTTGTGAAGCTCTCCTTATTAATGGGCAAGGAGGTGTTCTATGGAGCCCTTTGGGGCAGTGTTCTCGTCAGCCCATCCATCAGGCTGCCTGCTTCTCTCTTTGTAGTCAGTCACATCAACCGAGAGCAGTCTGGAAAGCAGCAGAGCTACATGCTCGGCACTGACTACAAGCTCACAGTAAGTTCACTGTGCCCCCGGGGGATAGTCTTAGCTATGCGAGCGCGTTGTGCCTTTTCTGTATTAAATTAGATCATGCCCTTTTACACTCTGTCTGGGTGAGAGTAAGAGAGGCTGGGAAATGTCCACACTTCAGAACAATTTAATGTGGTTACTTTATGGTTACCTAAGTACAGCAGAAATCCTCCCATGCAGATTATGATCAGCCTGCAGAATGTCAATCTTTGGAAGTGTCTGCATTTTTTGTTAATCACCAACTGCACGAAGCCTTAAAGGATCAACTGTGTTGTAAATCAGAGAATAACTCTAATATCTCCTTTACCTATTCTGCCTTTTTTTTTTTTTTTTTTTTTGTATTTAAGGTATTTCTTGAAATATTTTTCCAACTACAGGCACCTTCTGACATTATTTCAAAACAGCATTAGGAGGCTTTGCCCACTATGATTTTAAAGTATTTCGGTAATCTCAAGAGAATTCTGAAACATAGTATCTTTTCCCCCACAGCTACCACCTCCTCCTCCTCAGTCAAATGAAAACTGCATTAGGTGGTATTTTATGTTTTTCAGTGATGGAATAATTGTAATGCTGGTATAAATAATATCTGTATTTTGTAAGACATCACATTTTGTCTGACAGCTAGTGATGTCACATTGTGACACTCTATATTGTTACAAAACAGAGTACTATGTAATTATGAATGATACTTTAAGAGTATTCCACGAAAACATTTTTAAGTTTGTTCTGAAGGGAGGAAGGTGTGTGTGTGAGTGATTATACTCTTGACAAAAAAAAAAAAAATCTTGTGTGATCAGGGATCAGGTTTGACTTGTCTCCTGTTCCTTGTGGTTATTTATAGTGAGCATAGTTCATAGTTAACATTAAGTAAAACAGCACTGTGCTTTCTTCTCCTTTTATAGATCAAGTCTTTGTGTGTATCAGTATTGGATTCAAATGTCCTTGTCCAAAGAAACACTCTGGAAGTGATTCTCTTCTTCTTCCCATTTTATGCAGCCTTGGTAAGGGGACTATTTTCATTTGTGACAAGCGTGCTTTGTGGAACGGTGTCTTTTGTGAACCCTGTCTAGCTCCCACTTCTCTTACTGGAATCTTGTACCTTCAAAACCAGTGAATGGATGTGGGTGTTTTTTCCCCATCCTTTTTAGTAGCAGCAGAGACTGTTTCTGAAACTCTTTAGAGCTAAGCCAATTACACCCTCAGAATGTTTCAAATGCAGCTGTGTGTTGACAGAGCATGTTTCATATCTGCAATATGCTTGAAGTATTCGGGCCTGAGACACTGCACACAGAAAAAAATACAGAATTCCCCTGCACTGAACTACAGTATTTTCATAAGAGGCTAGGAAAACAAATTCTGCTTGAAACTCTAGATTTTCCCCACTGTTTCCTAACGTCAGGTATAGCATAATGAAGTCTTCAGTATTTTTAGCTTAATCATGGTTCTCCCTTATTTATGATGATAATCACATAACTCTGTGAGATTCCCTTTCTTGAGATTTCTGGCATACAAAAGTTTATTGGGCTTCGTGCCTCTTTTTCTTTCAAAACACTAATAATCCAGTTTAAAAAGTTTGTCACCCATTTGACATGTTCCAGTGCTTGTAAACAGCTCAGTTTCTTTGCCCTTGCTCCTAGGACTGCAATGAAAGTGCTATCCCGTTGCACAGGACTGATTTAGTTTATATTCTGTCATCAGCTACACAGACCCTGCTGAGGAGAGACATGTCACTCAACAGAAGATTGTATGCATGGTTGCTAGGTACTGTACAACTTACAGTGACATTCACTATACTAGATATCCTAGAAAAATTCAATGCTTAAAAATGCAGTATGCTTTTTCAGCAGTTGAACGATAATGATAAAATAGAAAGCATTGTTTAGTTGCCATTTATGAAGCATTGGTCTAATAAAATTATACATTCATTTGGCAAATAGGTCTTCTCTTCAGAGGTTAAATTCATTCCATTATCCTGAATTACAGGATCAAATCTGATGGATCAATTCTAGTCCCCTTTGTGGTTCATTCTGAAGTGACTAACTGGTATGAATACAGTGGGAAGCAATATTATCCCCGCTCTTCAAAAACTGGTAGTGTTTTAAAGATACCCAGAGGGGTTTAAGTGTCAAGGAGAGGCTGTGAAGGAGCTTCCCCCTATCTGCCTTTCTCCAGCAGTATCAAAGAAGTGATGTGGTAAGTTGCAACCATGTAGTTGCATGAAGGTTAGGGCTGGATCTGAGCTCTATTCCTGGATCTGAGCTTGGTTTCAATTCAAATTGAATGCCTCAAACTGTCTCTGGGCAATATGTGAGTTGGTTCCAAGCAGAACATTAGAACAAAATATTTTAAATCTATACAGGTTAAAATTCCAAAGGGTTTTTAAAAGTAAAATGTGCAGTGTGACTTCGGTGTTTGTATAGTTGATATTAAATTGTGCTCTGGAAATGTGGTGTTTCTCTGTAGTAATGATACCTTTTATTTAATTTGTAGGTTCTGATATTAAAGGGGATACATTTGCTCCAGACTCTACAAATTCTGAAGACCCAGCTACTTATTTCTTTGGAAAATACTCCAAAGATGTTTTAGTTGAGGTCAGTATTCATTTTATATAAATAGAGTTATGATATTTTTAAACTTCAGAGCAAACTGTGTCTGGTTGTCCGCTGTATGCTGTGTTTGGTTGTCCTTCAGAGCTTCAAAGATGGAACCTTTTGCTGTTTATACTTTAATCTATGTAAAGGTGTTCTGTGCTGCGCCTGCCCAGTTGTTATAGGTGCTTTCAATATAAGCAGAATCCTGTGAAACTAAAGAGTTGCATAACTGAAGGACTGCCTGAATTATTTAACAATGTTTTTCCAAATAAGTTCTATTCTTGCGTGTATTTTAGGAGAGGTCTTTGATTTGTCTGACAAGTGTGGATAATAGAAGTTGTCTTGTAGCTTGTACTAAAGAAAAGAATCAAGCTTGGGAACACTTCAGCTGTTAATAAAATGGCAGTATTTTTTTTTCATGTAACATTTAGACATTTTCTTTTTTAATAGAGTTTGGTTGAAATATTGCATCAGAAGTTCTCAGAGTCTGATATGGAGGAACGACATCAAGCTTATTTGAAACCTTTCCGCATCTTAATCAGTCTCCTTGACAAACCTGAAATAGGTAACATTATTTGTCACTTCTGTTGCAGCTGCTGAAGGCTGCCATTATGATGACCTTACATTACCTTTGGAAGCAGGACTTGGGCAACAGCAGGCAGAGTTCTTCCTAATTCTGAATATATGTATGTGTGTGATATGTTACTGTGCAGTGCACTTGTTTTCCTTCCTGTCATTCCAAAAAGTGTGACACCAGTTCAGAGCAGGGTCCAACCTGAGTTGTGAAGATGAGTTGCCTCCGTAGCTAACATCCTGCAGGTGACGCTGCCCTGTGTAGCAGGGGTGCATCCCAGTGAGGATGACTTCTGCGCCCAGAACTGCAATCGGGGTTATATTTATCGGGATTATCAATATTCTACTCAGTTCATTCCTTGGAGTTTGTTTTCTAATTATTCCGATTGGCATTTTTTTTCCTCATTTATCTTCTATCTTGAGAAAACTACCAGTGCTTTCTTGGGTTTGTCTCCAGCTCTTGGCTGTGCTTGCAGGCTTCCTGTACACTTGCATCAGACTCTTGTGACCATGATGCTTTTCTAGACACTGTAGTCACAGAGGCAGCTCATGGTGTTGCTGCTGCTGAAATGGGCAGAGCCACTTAACCTGCATTTGCTTCAGCAAGAAGAGGCCTGTTATGGGTGTGAGGAGGTGGGAGCACTTGTGTCAGTGGCCCTGCAGGCCTGCGCTGACCCAGTGCTGCTCTAAGAGCTGTAGTTTGAGACTGCATGACTAAGCAGTGAAGAACTTCCTCCTCTTTCTGGGGCTGTCACATGCCTGTCCTGTGTTGTGTACCATGAAGTCTCCAGCTCCACGAGGGGTGAGGTCCTGCCAGCTGTTTCCTTAAAGGGCAAGTTCTCCTTTTACGGCTGTGTTTACAAAACAGCAACAATAATAAAAATGGCAAAAGTGACATGATGGATTTGGGGGATTTAATGGTACTTTGCAAGAACCTTACACAGAAAGGGGTCTTCTTTTTTATTAAAAAAAAAAAAAAAAGGCATTGCTTATGACTTCTGGCAAGTATGGCTTGGAGGGGGGCCGGATTTTACCATTGACCAAAGCTGATATGTACAAGTGTAATCAATGCTAAATGCTCTAGTAGAAATTGGTTTTGCAGGCTCCACATGCGGCAAGACCATGTTCTATCATGGATCAGGAAAGTCCTTCTAAATACATCTCCTGTTAAAGGATTATCATTGCACTCCCAGGAAAATTCAGGATTCGGTTTTATTTATCTAACAAATAAATGCTATCTGAGCAGAAGCAGTCAAAGCAGTTGTTAATCTATTTCTAAGGCAGAGGTACTACTGCCTCTTTCAGCTGTAGATATAATTCAAAAGGATACATGTCCATTTATACGCAATTGCAGATAAGAATAAGCAGTGCTGACCCTTGAAAATTAACTTGGATATCTATTTATAGTATATTTACGCACCCGAACTTGCTTAATTGCTGACTTTTCCAGCTTCTGTTTCTCCAAAAAATTAACCAGGGTGATAAGTTAAACGCAAACTGGGAAACCTTCTCCTTGTCTTCCTTCCTGCATCCAGACCTGGTGGTTATTTTTGGTAGGTCAGCTGCAGGTTTACCACATGTATGCCAGTTTGTAAATGGCTGAGGTGTGACTAAGCCATTATCGGTTTAATTGTAATGTCTAAAGTCTAATATAGAAGCAATGCTATTGCTTTCCAAATAATGCCTTGAAGCTATAAAATGAGCAGTTGCGAAATTTAAATTGTAAAGTTTTATTTAACTAAGGTGTTTTTAATATCTGACATAGAAAGTAAGCATTCTTTCCCTGATTTAGTATTCATGTGATTTCATTTTAGTTATCTCTCATTTAAGTCTAAAAAGTTGCCACTGAATAGCCTTCCAATCACTTTGGTGTAATTACTGATTTTTTTATGTTATTTTTCTTTCCTCCTTTCTCAAATGTAGGGCCACAAGTGGTTGGGGATTTGTTCCTTGAGGTGATTAGAGCCTTTTATTCCTACTGCAGAGAGGCACTTGGTTCTGATCTCAAACTTAGCTACAATCAAAGTGGGAACATCCTTACAAGGTATAACTACAGGTTTTCAACTGCTAACTGAAACTGTATCCTTTTTAATAAAGGATAACTTTATAAAATCTAACCAGTTTAAGGGAAGTGAAGCTTTTAGCAGGCTTAACTTCCTTTTTTCTATGACTTTCTGTGTATTTCCCCACCACATTTGATATCTGCACCACATATTGATATCTAATTTGGTAGAGAGTGAAAATTGCTGCCTATCATTGATAAATCCATTCATATTAGATTTATAAATCAGTTTGGTAGCACAGCTCCTAGGAACTTCAGATTTTCAAAGTTAAAGATTATCTTTCTTTTGTCTTGGAGAAAGATGCTCAAAATTTAGTACCCATAGATGATTTAGTCCTTGAATTAAAATGATTCCATGTTTTTAATCCTATGAAATAAGGTAATTTTTTTCAATGGGACAGATAATACTGTAGTATGCATACTGCTAGAAGAGTCATTGACATTTCTTTTTTCTGCTCTCACAGTGCAATTAAAGAGAATAAAAATGCTTCAGAAATTGTGAAAACAGTCAATTTGTTGATCACATCCTTGAGCACAGATTTTCTTTGGGATTACATGACCAGATGCTTTGAAGATTGTTTCAGGTGACTTATCAAATGACAGTGCACAAAAAAGTGCTGCCTAAGAGCTGTCTGTAAAACTATAGAGAAACTTCTGTAGTGGGTAAAAATAGTGGTGGGGTCATGATATATGTTAGATATGTTTATTGCATCCTAAAATAATTCAAGAACGGAAATAGGTAAACAATTGCATGAGAACGAACAAAAAAATAATTACTGAAGGGGAGAAGTGGGAAGCGAGGGATGGGGGGAAGGGAGGTATTTTTTTTTTCTTCCTTTGAAAAATAAATGTTTTCAAGGAAGAATGAAAGAAGAGAGAGGAAAAAAAAAGTATCTCTATTTGTCTCTCTCAAAATATCAGCATTAGTATTATACTTCAAAGTAGTAAGACTGTCTATAGAAATTCAAGTGGAAATTACAATCCCTGTAGCATTTTATGTACAAACTGTAGTTTAAGTGTTTTTGATAGAATGTATTAGGAACCCATTTTACTTCAGAGGTCCTAGCTGTTCGGTGTTGTGAGCTGGCTGATGTTGTTTTGCAATAAGAATTTCAACAGAAAAATGCTTACAAAATAATGTCTCTCAATGCCAGAAACAAATCCACAAAGATGAGATATCCTCTTGAAAACGTTAGCGCTCCTCCGACGGTTTCAGAACTCTGCACACTGTTGATGTTTCTGCTTGACGTGATTCCTTTGGTAAGGCAACCTCAAGTTAACTGCTTCAAAATATTAGATATTAAAACCCAAGAAATTCATATTGTGACTACCCAAAATGGAAATAGGTAAATTGTCATAAATGCGCATGTGCATGACATGTTCAGCAAACTTCATGTGCTTGCTCATATACCACGATTCTTGCAATTGCCTAGCAAAATAAAATTGGTTGCCTTTTAAAATATGGTGATTTTGTAAAGCAATCTTAGTTTTGCCTCCTTAGGCAAATAATTTTCTGGGGGTATTTTTTGTCTTTTAGTAGCTGAGTGAGTATGCTAGGATTTTTAGAGTGTGGTTCGGTGCTAATCATATAGAATGAAGAAAGAAAGAATAATTCTGAAGCAAGTTTGTACAACTTAACCATTGATGGACTGTTTTTCACTCCTTAGTCAATGTTGCTAGGCAGCTGAGTAATAATGAAATATCTAGTACAATACTTAACCATTTCAAACAATGCTTATTTGTTTTAGGAACTCTACTCAGAAGTGCAGACTCAGTATCTTCCACAGATGCTTTGTTATATGGTACAGTCTCTCCTTGAAAACGTGGAAATACTAGGTTTACCAGAACTCACTCATGCCTTAAAGACTTGTTTTAAGGTGTTGAGCAAGGTGCAAATGCCACCTTCCTATTTGGACATTGAGACAGGCAGTGGAAATGGGGTAAGTGTTTCTCATCTATTTACAGATGTTTATAATTATTAGTGGCATATTTTATTTTAAAATGCTAAGTCTCCTGTTCTAAATTATACCTAGATTATGGCAACAATATGTGTATCCCCCATCAGAGCTCTTCTGTGTCTTGTAAATTTTACAGTGAATCAAATTCTATATCCTTCACTGTCACAATAGCTCAAATAAATTAGTCTTGTTCAAAACTGGGACTGTAGTCCTGCCTCTTGAAAAGAGTGTCATTTCTTTGGTGTAGAAAAGGCAGCCTGCAGCAGGTAGTCGCAAAAGATTAAACTTCCCAGATCAAGCACTGCTTTACAGCTGTTGAGGTCTTTGAGGCTTCCAGTCATATGAACATTTAGGATAATTGTACATTGTAATAATAATGTGGTTTGGGTGCAGAAGACTGTGACAGGGAATGAGGTTTCCAGCTTTCCCAAGGTTTTCAGTAGAATGAATAAATAAATGCATCCGGTCAGAAATAATCAAGCATAAACGATATTGTCCTAACAGTGGACTGGTTTTAAGGCAGCGCTTTCATTTGCTGCACATCTGATGATACAGATACCCTGGCGTTTGAGTCAAGGCATGAGGACTATACAAACATTAGGTTTAAATGCAGTTGAACTACTTAGCAATAACCATATGTCATTTTGTAAAAGTAATCTGGATCCAGGCTTTTTTTTTTTTTTTTCCTCCTTATTATTGTTCCCCCGTGTCTGCTATAGTTTTACATACTTTAAAATGACCTCTGCAGGGCCATATTCATTAAGGGTTATGTTTCTGTTTCAGAGTCCGGTGAAAAAGGAAGATGGGGACATAACCTTGGAGACTAAGTCTGTGCTGCAGGAAGAGGATGAGACTCCGTTTGCTCCCCTGAAGTCAGAAGACAGCGGGATTGGTCTAAGTGCCTCTTCGCCAGAGCTGTCTCAACACTTGGGGCTGCCAACAGTGACCCTTGAGAGAGATGATGTCTGGAAAAAAGGGGGCAGCATTCAGAAGACTTTGCATTGTGTGCAAGAGCTGGTTGCCAAGTTTTCCAGTAAATATATTTTTGGGGTGCAGTTACAAGAGGCAAATAATGAAAGCATATTTGCAATGCATCTGGGTGCAAGAGAGAAAAAGGAGAATGGCTACAGATTGCCTGAAAGTGCTAGTAAGAAAAAGAGCCCATGGGAGGCCAGGCAAATCACCGTACCTCAGTTTAAACAAATGCTTTCAGACTTGTTCTCAGTTCGAGGATCACCATTCAAACAGAAGAGTTCAAATCCCATTTCTTCTGACCGCAAAAAGGAAAAGGAGGAAGAAGAGTGGGACTTGGAGCAAGTGATGCTTGTGCTAGGGTCCCTTAGAGGAGACTGCAAGGAAGCTTTTGCTGCAGCCTGTCATCTTTTGCTGGATTGTACCACATTCCCAGTGTACCTTTCAGAAGAGGAGATGGAACAGTTGTATGTCTCTCTATTTCAGATTCCTGGTAAGAAAAAGTTGTCTTTCACTGGACATCATCATCATTTGAGGATGCAAATAGCAGTATGAGCTGAGTCATTTGCAAGAGGTGTAATGGGGCCAACAGTAGTACCTTTCAGGCTGAAAAGCTGTATGTGAATTCAAAACTGGTGGTTTATTTTTTTGTCTTTTGACTTAGAAAAGATTTTTCACAACTTTAAATTTGCTTTCTTTTGAATTTTTTTCACTACAAAACTTGCAGTTGGAGGGATGAAAAGGCCCTCTGGTCCTTCTTTCCCTCCTTTCCTGCTAGTGGAGGAGCTTGTGGTAAGGTTCAGGAGTTTGGGGAAATACAAATGGAGTGTAACAGACAGAGAAGGGTTGCAGACAGAGGGCTATCTGGAGCCTGAAACACAAGCAATACAGCTCTTTCCTAATCCTTTGAGCTGAAATGAGTTGGGTGTGAGTTGACACACAAGAATAATCTGTGTGATTGGAAGCCTGTTTGTTCTGGCAATTCAAGTCTATTAACTTTAGGACAGGATAAGTTTTCAATGGATGGGAGTGGGGGAAAAAAAAAAACTTGAATTCTCTTTCTTACCTTTCTACGGATTTCTGCTGTCTTCGTTGGTACAGTGCTGTTATGCTGATTAGCTGCACAGGTGACCAATCTGCTTGATACTGTGGGTTGTTCTGTGTGTGTATTTGCAGTGCCTTCTATATGGCCAGTAAAGGTCTCACAAGAACCTGCTGCTAGGAGTAATAGGGTCTTGTCTGAAGAGTATAACTTGTTTTGAAGAGAGTCCTTCTGAAGTAAGGAATTTTTGTGGTAGAATCACAGCTGCATTCAGGCACTTGGTTTTGTCTTTTACTCCCATAAGGTTGCTTGAAGAAATTTTGGAAACATAACCGTAACCTTTAGATTATTCCAGAATGTTTTTCTCACTTATCTTCTGAGGTGGTGATGCCAGCTTCCCTTTGTGGCTAAAGTCCTTAATGACGATTTGCTGCTGCGTAAATGACTGCTACGTCCAAAATGTGTCCATCTCCACACTGCTGGAGGTGATCAACCATTCCCAGTCCCTGGCGCTTGTGATAGAAGACAGAATTAAGAGGTACAAAGTCTCTGGCCACAACCCCTTCTTTGGAAAGCTACAAATGGTCACCCTTCCTCCCATCGCCCCAGGAGTTCTAAAGCTCATCTCGGAGAAAACAGATTTCTATCAGGTAGCAACGTTTTTTTTGTTGTTTTGCCTTTGCTACCCAAATGCACTTTATTTTGGGAGGGAAGCAGTCGTTACCATGCTAAATATTTGGGGAATGTCTCTTTACAATGCTCTGCCTTTGACATTTTTTTTCCCCATAAGCACTTCAGAGCAGTTGTTCTCATATTCATGTGCTCTACAGCAGGATATACAAAAGACACTAATTTTCAAATGGCCAGTTGGGTTTGTGCTCAAATTCTTGGGGGAGGAGAGTTGATTTTTGACTTGAAGGGTTAGGTTTTGTCAGTCTGAAAGCTTCGTACTGGAAAACTTTGGTATACCTTTAAGTTTTCAGATGAGAGAAATTGTTAGTGGGTGGAAGGTATTGAAAACATTGCTTCCTTTTTGTCTTAACGTTATCCATTTCAAAGATGTTTTCCTTATCCTGACCATTTACTGAGTTTAGTGCTGGTGTGAGGGTGGGTCCCATGTTTGGTTTGGTTTCTGTTCTTCCAGCTACACATGCATCACCTGTTAAGTTTTGACCCAGAAAATCATAGAATGAAAATAGAAGCAAAAATGCTTTCCTCAACTTTTGGTGGATGTATACCTGAATTACCTGTAATTCCTGGGTAGGAATGCTTCATTCTTTAGGTCTGAGTTTATGACCTGATTTCTTGCTCTTTGCTAAACTAGGAAGATTTGGAAATCCCTTTCAGTACTCATGCAATGGAAAGCTTTTTAAGTCAGTGGCGCATCTGACTGCTATTTTGTTTGTTGTTGTTATTGTGCCCTAGAGAATAGCTTGTGTGCTCTGGAATCAGCTGAACAAAGAGACACGGGAGCATCATATTGCCTGTGTGGAGCTGTTCTACAGGCTCCACTGCTTGGCACCATCAGCAAATATCTGCGAGGACATTATCTGCCATGCACTTTTGGATCATGATAAAGTAAGTCCTGTATTCTCCAAAGCTCCTTCATCACTATTTGGGTGTCACAAAGCTTCCCAGACTGTCCCCAGTTGGCTTCCAGTCTGGTTCACACTCATGTGATCCCTTTGTCTCCTATTTAGTAGCTCTTACAATGGCTAGGCTATGTTTAAAGTGAGCAGGTTCTTATTTGTATTACTTCCCCACTTTAATAACAGAACAGTTCTTTTGTAACTTACGTTTTATTTGTAATAAATGCCTTTCACAATAAAATTTGCAACAGCATTTTTAGTCTTAAGTATTATCTTCATATATTCGCTCTTGTAATTTTGAACCTTAAAAAAAATGTTAATCTGTTCACACTTTTCAAGCAAAATTATCAATACCAAGTACTGCTTGATGTAGCAGTCTCTTCCCATTGGTCATCTAACTTTTAAGTCTCCTTAGCTCCAAACCAAGACTGAAATGTTTATACACAAGGGTGCTGACTTTTTTTTTTGAAATAGCGGTATATCTTTTCTGTTTATTACAAGCATTGTAAGTGGTAGGTTTTGGTCTGGCCTTCATGGACATGTGACTTTTTTTGTTTTACTGTGCTGCGAAATAGAGAAACGTTTTCAATCTACGCAAGAGAGATTACTAGTCTATACATTGACTATTGTTAAAAATGACTAATGCTTGATTCAGTGATAAATGCTGCAAAAACACCCTGTTTTGTTTTCATGAAAAGGGGACGAGGTTGGAAGCACTGTTCAGATTCTCTGTCATGTGGCATCTGACCAGAGAGATTCAGGGCAGCAGAGTGACTTCTCACAATCGATCCTTTGATAGGTATTTTCCATTTCTATTTGCTTAAGCTTGTGTGTATGTGTTTTGTCATATTATGCTTGGCTCTGTTATTCTGTTTCTAGCTACATGATCAAAATTAAAATCTTTTAAATCCGTGATTTACTGACTTTGACTGCTCAGTGCACATGGCACACTTAATCCCTTTATTTCTTGTCTGAAGGAACTTCCTGTAAGAGTATAAACAATATCATATATAAAGAGTAGTCTGTGTACTGACAGGTTTCTTCATAGTTGGCATTTTTCCCTCTTGATGGATTAGATTCGATTTTTCCATAGAAAATGAAACTAGAACCAGCTATCTGCACCCAAAAAATTCTATATTTTAGACTTGAATGACTTTAGCTGCAAGATTGTAGCCTTTGTGTAAAATGGGGCCAAAGCAGTAAAGACCTTTCTAAACATGTGGAAAACTTAAAAATATGCTCTTGTTCTCAATTGTAAATATGTGTACGGCCTTCCTTTTATAAATGCATGAATACTTGAATTCAACTCAAGAAAATGCTGGGCATAATCAAGTTATTGTTAGTGAAGATAAGCCATTGGCCAGTGCTTGTTTGAACACACATTAAAAGAGCATCATTATAGCATTATAGCATGCACCTGTGTCTGTTCCCTGCCCCTATTTTGTTGTTTGCATTAACCTTTTCAGGACTTCCAATTGTACTTCCTCGTTCTGATTTCTCCACTCAGGTCTCTGTTTGTGGTACTGGACAGTCTCAATTGCTCTGATGCAGCAATTGGTGCCGCAGCGCAGGGCTGGCTGATCCGTGCTCTCTCCCTTAATGATGTCGCACGGATCCTTGAACCAGTCCTGCTGCTGCTGCTTCATCCAAAGACACAGCGCACCTCCATCCACTGCATCAAACAGAAAAATTCAGCAGGTAATGCTGTTCTTAGACTGAAGCTGCAAGTGCTGATGTAGCACGACATGCTCCTGAACACTCCCTGGAGATGGCATTCCGATAAAATGAGTTGTCTTGCAGCACTTTCTAGATTTCTTTTCATCCAAGTATCTTTAGTGACGCTTAAAACAGAGTTCAGGAGCAAGTCATGCTAGCTCAAGGCCTAAGGACCATATTCTGTCACAGCAGCTGCACCTGCACTGTAGGTTTGGAGTGGCCCCTGCTTTGCTTTGGGGTCTTTTCCCCATACTTCTCATCCTCTTCCCCAGTTGATCCACACTGCATGCATGTTCACTGTTCACATGATCCCTTCTCCAAACTCTAGGTCTCCAAATAAACCAAATTCAGGAGCAGTTTGGAGATTTCAGGCCAGAAACTATTTGCATAGACAGGATGGACAGACAAATTTTATTTTTCTCTGCACTGTCTTATTCCACCATGTACCCGTGTGCCAGATTTCTTTATTTCTCGCATTTCTTTATATGCCTCTTAGTGAGGGAATCATTAGCAAAAATAGTTGGAGAGATTGAGGTACATCTTGCAGTTCGGGGCACACTCCGTTAAAAATATGATTTTGTTAAATTCTGAAAATTAAAAGCCTTTGGCCAAAGGAGATCCTCGTTGAATCAAGGGGAGAGCTGAGTCTTTGTGGCATGTGACTTGAGACATCCCAGAGCTAAGATGTAGAAGCAAGGGGAAAACTTTGCATTTGAAGGTGACCTCCATCTACCTATAGGATGTGGTAGAGCATACTTGTCCTGAGGGACTACATTTGGCAGGTGGAAGGTAAATGCCTGTTTTAAGACCCATAATGAAAATTCTTGTGAGCCACAGGTGGTGATGACACAAGTATGAAACAGACAAGTGGTGTGACAGAGGCCTGTGGGGAAATGTCAGGAGACTAGGATAGGTATGGA
>NW_010585725.1:0-29019 GCF_000705375.1 Tinamus guttatus
CAATGCATCAATTGTTGAGCTCTTGTACGGAGTAAAATAAGAAAAAAAGCTAAATAATTTCATTAAAAAAAAAAACTTTAATTAATCTGTGGATGCATATCCCTTCCTAATTTTACAATAGCGTCTTGCACAGAATGATTTTCTTCCACATATAGAAGATGTAATCCCACTTTCACAGTGGGATAGGCAGGAACGAAGCAAATAATATTTTACTTCAAACAGCAAGATACTGTTAATATAACAGAGTTCAAAAACTCTAGTTATTTACATGCAGATCAACATTAATATTTTCAGGCTTTTATTTGTTGAAATTAAAGCCAATCAGCCCATACGCTACCCAAGAGTTAATACTTATTGCAGTATCACCTCTCTATGCTGTGGAGAAAGTTAAACACACTATAAAAATCCATGTAAATATAAAAAGTCTTCCTAATTCCCCTGTACACGATGAAGAGGTTTTCGTGAACAGCAGTCATGATTTGCTCTTATAAGTTGAATTTGAGGCTTTTTTTGCAGGCAAGTGCTCACATTAATTCCCTTAGCTCTATGAAGTGATGACTGAAGACAGTCTTTAATAAAATACCCTCAATGTAGCCAAGATTGAATGACAGCTAACTACAAATCTATATGTATATTTACACATACATTTTCGTTCTTAATGTTTTCATGTTGGAATAAAATATCTTAAAATCTCTTTAAAACAAGAATATTAAGCACCACCTGGATTTGGAATTGTAAACAGTCTTTCTTTTCCACTCCCCATTCCTCCCCTCCCCCCCCAAAAAAACCTCCTGGATTAGTAATGGTAATATATGGAAATGATAAAGGTTGTTGTTCATTGCAGGTTTTCTGGAGAACAGGATCAATTTTCAGAAATTTGTCATTTCCACAGTGCTTTTGATTTCATTCTATTTGCGCATTACCTACCACCCATCTGCACAATAGATTTCTACACTGTCCTGTGTTCCTTTCTTTTAAATCCACTGTCCTGCAACAGAATCAAGTGGATCCTATTCTGCATTTTTGTGTTTGTTATTTAATGACAGTGATACCTTGTTGAGACTGCCAGAGGGGGACTCTAAATTTTCTTTCCATAGCGGATGCATGTTACAGGCACATCACTTGAGTGTCTCTCTATTTCTCCCCAAAGAAATAGGAAGATTTTATTTCCGCATCTATTTTCCTTCTGAAATATATCACAACAGTCTGTCTTCATTTAATGGCACATTGAAGATTTACTTCCTTTAGAATTACATTCTTACTGAGTCCAAGCTATGTGCAGTGCAAGACTTCAATCTCGCTATCCAAATATTATTTCCCCTCTCTATATGGAAAACAAACCAAAACACCGAATACACCAACGTAACCTCAGCACAGATCCCAGAATCAATATCCGTCAGCGTAACAAGTAGCATCGTGTCCATCTCATCTCCACAGGTTAATGAGGAATCTCTTTGGGGCAGTAACTGCACATTGTGTGTTTGACCAAGGAGGTCCATATTCATGGATAAAACACCTTAGGTGGCAGAACTGAAAAGGATGCAAAGTAACAAAAAACTCCCCAGCAACGTAAGGGTGGGCTGCCGAGAATGGTCTAGGGCACACAGGTAAACCTGGTAACAGTATCTTTTTTTATATATACTATTGATATTTTATATATTTAGATTCCATTATTTATTAAAAATAAGCATCAATAATGTCATATATGGAAATTACACCTGCATAAGAGACAATAACTATTTTTAAACAAAATAATGTATCCTTTTCCCTCTTGTGATTCAAAAATCTTCCAGTTAAGTTTTTCCCCCTACACTTCCCCACCTCCACCAGCAAATTTGTGTTCCTGGTTGTTGGTTGCTGAGAAAAAGAAAGCTTTTATGAACAGCTCCAGATGATAATTATGAAACATGTATGATGTGCATTAAATGAATATGTATTAAACTTAGAGAAGGCCATAGGCTACACAAAAGTCTGCTCACAACATCCCTGAAGCTCTGCGTGCGATTCAACTGCTTATTTTACACCTGTGTAAATCGAGTCAGCAGCTTTCCTTAAACCTCCAGACTATCAACATGACTCTCTAATCTTCTGAAAGGCTCTCCCGAGCATTACAAATACTTCCTTCCCCTCGGCAGCCTGTTAGAGGATATAATGACCAAAGGGAACCTCTTGGAAGGCAGCTGAGCCAGGGGATTACGGCTCACTGGTCCAGCACAGGCAGAGCATCCTCTTGAACTCCAAGGGATGGAACTCCAGGAACACATTCAGCAGTTTAGAAATTAAATCACTATATCCAATGCTGAAAATAGTCTTGAGTTAAGTTTTACTTTCTCAAATCTCACCTATGGCTTTTGTCCCTCTCTCACACGCTAAAGAAAAGGCATCATGACAGATCTCCTCAATAACACCCAACAGCACAACCTCTTGCAAGATTATTCGCGTTCATATGAAATGCCCTGCAAGGTATGGGAATTTACCTTTATTTACCTAGCATAAATAGCTTCAGGGGCAGAAGTAGGTCTAAGGTTATAGCATATTTGCCTATCTGAGCAGTTAAAAACAGAATTGGATGTTTTTAATGCAATTTTACAGGTTATATACTACTTGCCACATGAAGTTCTCTGATTTTGTATTATACATATTAACACACACATTTTCCAGAAGTGCTTTATGTTTACTTATTTATAGATGCCTGTCCAGTATACAAATCTTAATCAAAGGTTAATTCAAAGCTTTTCATTTTTTCTTTTCAACACCTGGGTTTTGTATATATATTTGTTTGAATATGATTTGTTTCTTCCATCAGCAGTAGAAACAGATATATTAACTGTTATTTTACATTACCCTACAGGGCAGTTATTTGAGTTTATAAATATATTCTCCAGGTCTTTTACATTGTATTTACATTGGTGGTCTGTTTTCCTATTAAACAGTGCAAATATTTTAATTGCAAAGCTATTTTAAAAAAACAATCACAGTTCCTGATTAAATATTAACTCAATTTCTGTGCTAATTCAGATGAACACACATTGTGAACATGGCTAGTTTTGCAAGTGTATTGTAATGGGTTTTCTTCCTCTCTGCTGGATTGCAAACAGGTCTTAAGGAACTTTTTCTGGATCTACTGGGAAACCTGGGAAAAGTCACATCATCGCTCCACCTCTGAAGTGCACATAAGGAGAGATTGCTCTTTGGTGAAATGTTTTGTCGTTCTTTCACATTTTTCTAGTAATATTTAGAACTAGTTCTGCTTCTCTGCACCTAAAAATAAAGATAGAGTTGATTGTCCCGTAATTCAGATGGAAAAAGATCTCAAAGTGGCATTCTCCTGCTTCTCTACATCTAAAGATGGATTCGATTGTCCCATCCTTCAGATGGAAAAAGATCTCAAAGTGGCCACAGTGAAGTGGCCGTACTCAAATCTGATGTTTGGGGAGCTTTGTGGCAGACAACGTACACTTGTCTCTCGGTTCGGTTACATCTCTCAAACATCTTCAATATTGGTTCTCTGCTTAAAAATAAAGTACTTTTCAACTTAATGTAGAAAAAGGGAAGGGTAAAGAAACCTTTCAAAGCAAGGTTATCCACAGTTTCTCTGGCAGGCAATTTTTGACCTCGGAGCAGCCAGCATGAGAGCAACACAGTGTTGTGAAGCCTGTAGGCAGTAAATAGCTACACAACAGAACATATGTTTCTGGAGGAGATTTATTGCACTGAAGCATGGAAATGCCTTCATATATAACTCTTGGGCTTCATCTGTGTATTTTAATTGAGTGCAAATGCCAAAACCAAAAGCTATTTAGAGCTTCTAGTGCTGTATTTGAGCTTCCCCAGGTGATAAATGTGATGTGATAACATGTCACAATAGAAGGAAAAACAGGAGATGTTCAAGGTACCGTTGAGCAGAAATACTCCAGAGCAATATATATATATGCTACTTTGCACATAACTTCAGCTGTTTACTAACTAAAACATGATCTGATCTGCCAAATGTTTCTCTAGGTCTTTCATGATAAAAATCTTTCAGAGATGTCATATCCTTTATAAAACAGTGTATGCAACACAGGATGAACCAAAACATTGAATTTCTCTTTGCTCTGTGAGCTTCTCAATACGATTACCTATAAAGCATCAAAAGGAATCTTTCTTTGGAAAATGGAGCAGTAGCAAAAGCCAAGAGGTGATTGAGTTGAACAGTTGTCCATCACTAATGCTGCAGGAGATGTTGCTACTACAAAAACAGAGGATAAAACAGTAATTCAGATAAGTGGGGCCATGTAATATGACGCTTTACATCAGTATGGAATTGGAGTCAATGATCCAAGGGGCTATTTCAAAGGCTATTTGATATGAATGGACAAAAAAAATGCACTACAGGATGTGGTTTATGCAAAAATACTGTATGGATACTGTAGACTGCGTTAAAAATGTACTTCAATAGCATCAGCAAACAAACAACCAACCAAAAACCCACACAACAACCAAACAACAAAAATAATTACAGTTGGATTGGATAAAGTTGCAAAGGCTTATAAAGATCTAGTACAGTTGAATAAACTGCTAGGAAGAAAAATGTTCAGACCTGCAGATTTGGGAAGATATTTGGAAACTGGAAGAAGTAGAAGGTATGCACTTAAGAACTATGCACAAGTATCGGCCTTGATAAATGGAATTAAGTACTCGGGAACGTCTTTAGCTCTGACACCCTGTGTGCACATAAGAGTTATGTTATGCAAAAGCCTCACTTGCACTTTTGAGCAATTAAATCTGTGACACCAGTGACCAGAGTTAAAATAAGAGGAGCCACCTGATGCACTGATGCAGCTGAGGAAAGAGAGAGGGGGGGAAAAAATAAAGAGTTTTTGCCAAACCCTATATACTCAACACCATTTTTGAAGATGAGCTATAATTTGAAAAAGGCAGATTTCATTCAGTGACCACGAGATGGGCTATACTGACATTTTGAAGCACACGGTTATAGCCTATCTCTCTGCTCCATCTTGTACCTTCAGCCACCAATATCACTACAAAAACATCTCTACAGTTCTGGATCAAGACCAGCACAGGATCATATAGAGTTGACTGTATTTCAGAGGTAGCTATTAGCAGAATTGCTGAACTAATTAAGGTGAAAAATAAATAGCACTTCTTCAGGGAAGGAAAAAAAAAAAGAAAAAGAAAAAGAAAACAACTGCACCATGCTTCATACACCATTAAATTAATGTTCTGTTGAAGGTTATCAATCTCTACTTGACAGAAACTTTTTTTGCCTGGTTATAATGCCTGTGAACTAAAAGCTTGTGCAGGCGTCCCACCTCTTCCCACACACTCTGCTACCAAACTCCGTGGCCATTGAGTTTCACTGCTTTTAGAGGAAGGGAGAAAGGAACTGTGCATCTCAGTAACACGGCCTTTCATAAAAGCAGATATATTGCAAGAGAGAATTATTTCCCAGGACTAGGGATTTTATTATGAAGGAAAAACACTCTCCAATTATATCCCACTAAAATGCATAATATACTCGCTCACGCTTTTCAGAGATCTCCGCAAAGAACACATTCTTTAAGCTGCAGGATGTGTCCTGTGCATTTCCCTCAAGTTGCTTAAATCTAATTAGTACAATCAGAAGAAGTGATGATGCTTAAATTTTTCTGCCAAGCAAAATATAAAAATAGAAATCGTAACTCTGTTTCACCAGGATCGAGTTATTACTTGAATCAAATCTGAAGCCCAACTTTTCCCTCCAAGATTAGCCTTGGGGCTTACTTCTAGACCCCAAGGATATCCTCAGATTTCAGAAAATCTAGTTTTGGATCCATCGTTATAATAGAGGTATAACTCTAACTTGCCATTCATCTTTAACAATAGAGAATAAATTCTCTGACAAACTGCCTACCTTCTGTCAACAGTTTAACCGTTATGATATATCAGCCAATTATCGGACTTCAGAGTATTATGAACAACAGCTGACTTACAAGAAGAGAAACTTCTCTAATTTCTTAAAAACCTCAAGTATCCCAGTGGATTAACCTACACAACAGGTATAATGGTATGTTCTTACTGAATAGATCCCTTACACATTGATAAGATAAGTTAACAACTTAATCCTAAAAAATACTGACACTATTTGAAAAGTTCAAGATATGTAAAGAGTTCAAGGCTTCCCAGTTCTCAGGGGTAAAGCAGCTGACAAAATCAAGTGCAGTAGAATGAATAATAGGGCGTAAAAAGGCACACTAGAAGTTGAAACCTGTTGACAAAGAAAGGCCTCAAAGGGGAGTTAACAGCAATGGAAGAGTCCAGTTGCTTTATCATCTCCTAGAAAAGGCAAGGTTTTCCTTGCTGCCTGCCTGGACCTCATTAGCTAACTCAGAGGTCATTTTGGTTTGTACTCAGTCCAAGAAGCCCATTTCTGTCACATGGAGCTGATAAACCAAGCAGAGCACAAACTTCCTTAGACCAGATTGGCCTTGAATTCTCCTCCGCTTTTTTCCCCAAGGTCTGTCATGTCACATACACACACCATGCAGGTAGGGTCTTACTTTGTAAGCAAGGTATTGTATCAGTTATAGATCGTGCGTTTCTGATGGATTTGTACTTGTAAAACAACTGGAAATCTTTTCCTACTATTTTATTTCTCATGGTTAAAAAAAGATAAAAGAATTATATATATATACACGCATATATATTTTTATATCTATATATATATAAAATGACCAGGAAATTCCAATATGATACTAAAGACAGCATCAGAAATGTTGTTTAGCTGCCTAAGACTGTAATTATCTAAGTCCTGGTGTTCAAGATGCTGTTGTTGGAGTCTGCCTACACTTCACGTGACTGACGCACCACCAGCGAAGCCACGATCCCTCCTAGTTGTCTAGTTCTTAGAGCAAGGACTTCAAACAGGTCATCCCACTCACCAGCCAAATACTTTGCCTCTTGACTCACACTGTAAGAGGAAATACACCTCTCCTCCATGAGGAGGAGAGAAGGATGAATAAATAAAAGCCAGACTCTGAAAGATAAAACAGCAAAGATAGATATTTACCCTTCTCAATGAAGTAGCCCATTTTAATTTAATTTTTTTAATTTAACAGTTACCTGTAGAGGTAATCTTTTGGCAGTAGTGTGCAAGACATATTGTTCAGGGTTCAGCTTATCTTTCCCTTGAGCCTCTGACAGCAGTAACTGATTACACTGAGTCAGCCCTCCCTGTCACAACAGCCCACAACCATCGTCTCCTCATGGCTTCTCCTTCACAGGGTCTTGTCCAAGATCCTTCCCCTCACCGTAAGTCAAACCACTTCTCCATTTCTGTGGAATATTTCCTGAAAGACAAGCTTCTTATGAAAGGGTACACGAGGTAACTTTGGGGGAGAGTAATTGTGAATAATTAAGAGAAGTGGACAATTTGGGGAAGCAGTACCACCAGATTTCCAGAATTTCCCACAGCCTCCTCAAACACCACAGATTCCATAGCACCTTTCCAACTGATGAGTCTCCCGACTCATCTCAGCCCTTTTCCTTCATCAATAGCCTCAAAATCTTCTCTGTTGCTGGGGGAAATAAAGTTTGTTCTCCAAGCCCATGACATAACAAAGTTATTTTGTCTTTATCCTTGAGACAGTGAATTTCAATTTGCCTTACACCATTGAGAAGCCTTGAACCAGCATTCAGGAGAGGAGAGTCTTAAAACTCATTTTTCTCTAGTACCTAGAGGTCTAGATTAAGGCTGTAGGGCAATGGTTCTCTTCATGGGAGATTCATATACCTGAATCCTCTCTTTCAAAAAGCTTTTCTTTCTAAAAAGCTCTCAGAACATAAAGAGCTGTCACCAACTTTTCATCTGAGAAATAGAACAATGATTATACCAAAGATGCTAATTCAATTTTCTTCTTTATCTGAAAATATTCAAACCACTCTGATGATTTCTCTTACTCTAATGCTTCATTTCACATGCCATAAATGAAGAACAAGAGAAATCATGACATTATACCCCAGCACTTTAAGCACTCACCTGCAGGAAACAGCAGGAAATTTGCTATTGAAATTTGAACTTTATTACTTACTCGTATTTATAGTAAAAGCTGAAAATTGATTCTATGGGTTTAGCCAAAGCACTGAACTTCTGGACAAACTTAAAGCCATGACTTGACTTAGATTATAAGAAGCTTTGATAACTCAGATTGCCAGAATAACACATATCACAACCTAAATGGATCTCAAAGATTCTTTTTGATGTGTTCCAATAAGCACTAAACAAAGTCACTGTTTAAGCATTCATTCTTTTTGCAAACTTTAACTTCTCATAGTGATCACAAAGAAGACTGTTCTTTTGTTTTTCTAGCTGTTTTTTGGTTTCTGGTTCTGAGCCAAGCTATTTTATTTCAACAGCCCTAAAACAGCATTGGACACACAAAGCAACTACAATATTACCTTTCAACAGGATCAGCATATGGAACGAGGACAGAAGGGCTGCTCTTCACTGAAACTCCACTTAAAAATAACCGTTATTCTCCATTCAGCATCTCCACCAACTTGTTCCTTTTCTTTTTCCTGGAAGCAAATCCAAATCTTTACCTTGATACAAGTGCATTTCTACCTCACTATGGAATGCAAAGGTCAATTCTTCTACACTGACATTCACGAGAACACAGGGAACATTTCAAATAACAAATTCTTTGGTTCACCACTGATGCACAGATAAGCCGGCCTTCACATCGTCCCCAGCTCTTCCTTCCATGATGCTCCTCAACTGTTTGTGAAGTACATTCCCACTTTAAAAGATGATAACTGAGGCAAGAAACCTAAGAGCGAGACCCAAAGACTAGTTGGGTTGCCTCGTTGGGTCTACCCATGACTAGGGTCTACCATGCAAACAAGATCAGTTGGGTCTACCCATGACTAGACTAGGGTCTACCATGCAAACAAGATCAACATTTCCAACTGCTTTTCAGAGAGCCCTATCATCAGTTTATCAGGGCCTGATCCTAAGCACCCTCAGGCTATCCTTAAATTGTTTTCCCTCACAGTAGCCTAATAACTGGAATACTTGCCCATAGCATTGAAGACTAGGTTCAAGTCTCTTCCTGGGATGTTCCTAGGCATTTCTACACAGAAGTTAAGCTGCAACCACAGCTCTTTCATTTGCATATATAAAGCAATTTGAAAAGCACAAATACAATTACTATCACTGTGTATTACTTATCCTGGTACTATTGCTGTTGAACCAACTGAACTATGTGCTACCAAAACGGTGATGTTGAGCAGGTTCTAAGTAGCCAATTTTAAATGAATTTATGTACATACATATAAACTTTAACTGCATCCAGTCTTTTTGGCAAAAAGGGAAAATTAATTTTTAAAAGGCATTCCAGATAAAATCTTGTAAAATAAACGTATGTGAGCTTGACATCTCCACTGGACAAATTCATAGAAACCACCATAAAGACAAAAATCCACAGGAACTAGGTTAAATGTGGTATCAGAGAGAGTCAGAAAAGCTTTTGAAAAGCAAAAGAATTCCATTAGGCTTGTGAAGTATCATTTAAAATAATTAGCATAAATGTGAGAGATCCTGTTCATATAGCCAGCTACAAGGCTTTCAATGAGTTTGCTTTAGCTTTAAGAGCCTTTGGCAGGTAGTCATGGGATAAAAAGGAGGTCCTCACATGAACACACAATTTACTGAGGGACTGGATGGACTGAAGTCTCCTAGCAGAGGAAGGCTGTTAAGAGCGCTTCACATATGTTGGAGTACCTGCTGTCTATATTACAAATACAAGAGCTTTGTAAGACATGGAAAGGGCAAGGGAAGGGGGTAAACCCCCCCAAAAAAGGAAAAATAGAAAAAAATGCCTGTTTTTATATATGATTGCTTTAGCACCACTAAGGAATAGAATGTGGGTCTGTAACACATAGTTCCGACAAAAAAGCAGCTTAAAGCCTAAGAGTGGTCAAAATAAACTAAGCAACTGTTATGAAACATGCTGCACTTGACGGAACCCACAATGAAAGCAGTGGGATCTCACAAACATCTCTTAAAGGCTCCAAGGCTGAAGGGCTAAAAATAAAAGATGAGAAAAATCCATGATCTAAAGGCAGTTCTTTTCAGAGTACATTTGAAGTCAACTGCATCATATGATTTCTCAGTAACCATAATGTTAACATCACCACAGAAAAACTTGACCTTCTTTTAATAGATATAGGACAAGGGCTAGCTCTGGTCATAGATGCTTGCCCCTGCTCCCTAAGTATGGTTACATGGCAGTCAGTGGAGTTACATGAATAATGTTATATTCCTGCACAAGATCTTAGAGGATCCATTTTTTAATGTTTTCATCATTTGGTGTCTGGTGGTCACGACTGAACCTAAAGCATGCTTAGGATAGACTATTTCCCTTTAAGAGCTGGAAGGGAACAACAGGGACTTACTTTGTTTTTGGTACTCAATTTGTCACAGTTAAGTAAAATGCTGTTTTATGGCTCTAGAAAATAATTACAACAGAATTTAAAACATGTCACATGGGGGTGGCCTTCCAAACTTTTTTTTTTTTTTAAATGAGATGGATATACTGTTCATTTCCCTTGCCCTTTTTACTAGGCATAAAATGATTTTTACTGCTTACTCAATGGATCTTTCTGTAGTTACCCACCAGCTCCTCCTACTTTGATGCTACAAGATTTAAACTAGATGGAGCTACTCATATAAACTAGAAAAGTCCCGATCCAAAACATAATGCTGTGGGATGGCCAAAATGACCCTATACCTCTACAGAAAACACAGCCCTTTGAATGTTTCAAAGTAAATGTAAATAGACCTTTTAAAGTACACATCCTTGTTAGTGATTTATTAGTGTACATGCTATCAAACATATGCATGTTCCACTGACAAGTCATTGGGCTGTATTTTGTTCCCTCAGATTGATCAAATGTGTGTCCCTTAACATTTCTCTTAGAATTTATGTAGCCTATCAGGAAAGCACAGTCAAGCAAGAAGACTTGACTCTCTTCAGTGGAAAATTTACCTCTTTGACTAACCTGTGTGAGGGAAAAGAGAAGTAAAACCAAAAGGAGCTTACGTTTTCACATGTACTTATGGGGATCTAGAACTAGGAAACACCTTACAATTCCTTATCTGAACAAGAAGACTGGATATTTAAGCAAACCCTAACTACCACAGGCACATCCTACAGCTTTCTTTTCTCTTCTAGGATAATGTAACAAATTCCAGTTGACACTTGCTAAATAAAAAGCCCCAGAAGAACAGTGGTAGCATATGGCCTGGTGACAGAGAGTACATGCAAGGTCACAAACTGCCCCTAGTATTTGTAAAATGCTGAAACCTGCAGAAACTTAGAACCAACATGCAAAACCTCTAGCAAATGCGTTTTCCCCAACATTCAAAATAGTAAACCAAAGAAGGGGGTAGTTCAAGCTATTGCACAGTCTTGACCATGAGACACAGCTCATTCTGCTACTCTAGGTATAGTAATCTAGGTATAGCACCTCCTTTGCGTGCATTATTTTAACTTCCTTTTCACTTTCTCGTGCCCTGACAGCAAGGAGAAGAGAGCCCATCATCCAACCCAATCCAAGACGGAGCTGTGTAGCCCCTGATGCTGTCCCACAAGGCCCAAGCAAAGCCACTGGTGTGTGGGAATAACCACAGAAGTTACGTGGCTCTGGCAATCAACACTGGTTGAACAAAGTGAGTAATCAGGGCATCTGGCTACTCAATGCAGTGTTTTTATTTATCAAGCTTCCAATTCCATTTTAAATATAGAGTTTCTTCCACTTTCTCACTTCTACATTGGACTAAACACCCAGAAAGTGAACAGTGGCAAAGATAAGCACAAGTCTCCCTCCCATCAAGTAGCACAGTGACCTTAGCAGCAAAGTCACCAAGATCTGCTGGCTCTCGGGGACTCTCAGGCTGCAGGGTGACAGCTGCACGGGCAGATCTGGCCCTTGTGTGATACTCCAAAATAAACTCCTCTCTCAAAATACTCAATAGCTCTGATGAAAAATACGGTTGTCTTGCCCCTTCCTGGAGAAAGCTGGTCCAGACTAAGTGATGGTGGGTCTTGGGAAACCTTATTTTCAATTATCTTGCATCTTTTGCTCTCATCATCGTTAGTAAGTTATGGCATGCTTAGATTTTCTGTGGAGAATACATTTACTGCCATTCATCACTATGATTTATGAAGATCCCGTAACAGCAATTAGTAGTTGCTGTTCAGTCATATGCCATCATCAAGATGATACAGCCTGTAGAGTGGAACTACTTTGGGATCTGCAATTATTGTGTTTATTTGATAACCACACTTGAAAAGAGAGAGAGAAAAAAAGATTATTTTAGGGTCTTTCATGTATTTGAAGGAATTCAGAATTCTTGGCCAATGAAAAGTTTTAATACCAAGTTTGCCTCTTAAGAGGAAAAAGGGGAAGTGCTATCAACTCATTCCTACCCAGGATTCAAAAATATGAATGGATGATCAGCTTTCCTCTTAAGTAATTCTACTGCCAGCAGTAATGCACACTGCTACCAAACATCAGATCTGAATATAAATGCCTTACTTGTTATTCATTCCCTGGTTAAACAGAAGTTGCAGGATGCATAATTTGGTGTCTAAACTGTGTAATGTTTGTGAGAAGATAGGGATGTGATAGTGATAAGGGAAAAGGGAGTTGTTTCCATGCCTCCAGGACCCAAAACCGTTCTTTGGAGCGGTATTTTAGAGAGATACAGAAGAAAACATAAAGGTTTATGTCAAAATTTCTGTGGTGGTATACAAAGGACAATTTAAATCTTGGCATTCATAAGCTGAGAATAAGTAAATGAGGTTTCATACAAGAATGAGTCTTCATCATATATTCTGTAATACATAATTAAAACCTCTAATAAGTACAAGACACTTTTAATCAGTTATCTCCTGTCAAGGCAGGCTTCGTGGATGTATAAATATCTGTTCAGCAAGCTCATTCAAGTGGTAAAGTAAATCCCATGGATACCAGTAATAAAAGAAATACATGCAAAAGCCTCACAGGATCAGCTCTCTGCAGTACTGCAAAGGACGCCAATCCACGCCAATAATCAGCCAAATAACAGAGCTTCTCCAATAGACTCAACAAATCAAGTGGAGGTTATCACTCCTAACTGGAGCTAAAGCCATGCACACCTTATACAAACACACTCTTTTACACGAGCAAATCAATTCTAAGCCTCCAAAACCATCACTGAAATCGCTAGTGTGACCTTCGGTTTCCAATCTGCAAGTATTTTTAGCAATCTATAACTGTCATAATTGATGAAACTTTCTGCAACCATACTTAAAAGCTTTGCAAGGCTTCCATTATTCCCGAGTAATTGCTAATAATGTGCTGTTGTGCTAATGGGTGCTTATGCGTGACTGCAATATTAAGAGCACACTCCTCGATTTTAAGCATTTTATTTCTAAGAGGAAATAATATATTAATTTTCAGTATTTTATAGTTGGTTTACCTTGATGGCATTTCAAAATTTTGATCATTTCCTCTCTGATATATATATTTTTTAAGCATTACGAAAAAAAAATCCACATAGAATTCATCTGCTTTCCCAACCAAGGAATTATTTTAATAAAATCTGTAACATGAAAGAAGAGTGTCAATAGTGAAGCTGCTATATAAATCATTACAGTACAAAGTTAATAAGTATAGTCAGGAATGTTACTAACTTACAACAAAGTTAAATATAGCCCTGCTTTTAAAAGCATATTACTATAACCTAAGGAAAGTCTATAATTTAACAGGGAAGAAGTTATTGCTAAAGTTAAAGGAGGCCCAGTATGTAATCTAAACATTCATCTCTCAGTTTTCCTCTCCTTATCTTCATTTATTTTCTTTCCAAGGACATTTGAAACTAATGTTGTTTACCAAGGAATTATGTAAAGAGTCTCTCCATAAAGCACAAAAATACAAGGTAAATTTTCTTTGAGAAACTGCCTATTGCATAGTAAGTGTGAATATCAAATATCAGATCACACACATACTTCCCAGCTCACGTTTACTGCACCTTAGGGAAAAATCTCACAATAGAAAGCAGTTATAGAAAAGCCTCGTAGTACTTGGGATACATCATTTATGAATACTGTAGACAGAAAAGTAGGACAAAAATTCTCTAACTATAAGATGTTGAGAAACAACCCTCCAGGGTCATCTAAATATAGAGGTTAATTGCTTCTACAAAAGACTTTTGTGTGGTATCATGTCCTACGTCACCGTTGTTAGCAATCAACAACCTCAAATGTCTTCGGTACTGATAACTCCCCAGAAATCAGACAAAGGAAAACAACAGTTGGACAGGTCAGATTACAAGCTCTTCAGGAGGGAGGCACCTCCTTAAGTTGGGCATCTACAGGTCCAATCTGCAAGAAGGATTTGGGGATTTAGGGAGGCACCAGGGGCCTGGAACATCTGCCCTGTGAGGAGAGGCTGAGGGAGCTGGGCCTGTTCAGCTGGAGAAGAGAAGGCTGAGAGGGGACCTGAGCAGTGTCTAGAAGTACCTCAAGGGAGGCAGTGAGAAGGATGGGGCCGGCCTCTTTTCACTGGTGGCCACCGACAGAACTAGAGGAAACGACCGGAAACCGAAACACCAAAAGTTCCACAGGAACTTAAGGAAAAATTTCTTCCCAGTGAGGGTGCCAGAGCCCTGGAACAGGCTGCCCAGAGAGGTTGTGGAGTCTCCTTCTCTGGAGATCTTCAAACCCGCTTGGACGCAGTCCTGTGCCACGTGCTCTAGGTGACCCTGCGTGTGCAGGGGGTTGGACTAGGTGATCTCGAGAGGTCCCTGCCAACCTTAAGCACTCTGTGATTCTATGAAACTCTTTTATATCTGGGCCTCTGTTCTCTACCGCACTCCTGCAAAAAGAGCGATGCCATTACACTAATACAATAAATGGTTATAATGATGCCCTTAATAGCTTGCATTTACTGACAAAAAACAAGCTATGTCCTGACTGCTGTCAGCAGTACAGTCCTTCAAAAGCTGATGCATTAGCTTATGCCTTCTGCCTATGAAGGTTTACTATTAGTCTTTTCACCATATGCATATATATAATTCATCTGTACACTTTACTTTCTGGCAAAAAGAAAAGTTTTATCTTGGTACCACACACCTGTCAGAAAAGGCCTGCAATTCTTTATCTGTTTCTATACTTGGGAAGCACTAACTACTCATCGATTCTGTTGCTGCCTTAATCCGATTGGTGATGTCTTTCAGATGAAAAAGTAATAAAAAGTGATTGTAATCCCTGAAAGAAAGGATTACTGCCATAAAGCAAAGTCAAGCAGTTGTCTCTGTTGAGCATTTTAGATTGCCTACAGCAAGAGAGAGGAGTTAGGCACAAGCACAGGATAAGAATCTCCTTATCCTACTGTACTCCTAAGAATCTCTACTCCTAAGGTAGTTTTTGCCATGAACAAGTGAGAAGCCCTCAAAATCTTGCACTGACTTCTCCCTCCTCCCTCTTCCTTAGGTTTCTTACCATTTGCTTTCAGGTTGTACCGTCTTGAATGATTTTTGTGGCGAAGAGTACGGAGTAGGGTCTCCTAATTTTGTAGCAGGACTCCGAAGCTCACATACATAAAGTGATGACACCAAAATTGAAAAAATAAGAAAGAAAAATCACAATACTCACTAGAGAAGTAGAAATATGCTAAATGCTACGGAAAGAGATGTTACCACAATTTCCAAGTGGCTGGAAAAGAATGGATGCCAGGTGTTGGAATTAATTAGCTGGGAAAGAAGAAGTGGGTATCAGCAGAGAATACCAGCATCCCAGGCTGATCTGTTCACAGTTATTTATATGAGTGAGCAGGTGTCTCAGTGGCAATATCAGGAGGAAGTTTTACTATTCACAGGTGTAGCTCCCCTTTCAGAGCTCCACCAGACACAGCTGTGTTTGAACAATTTCAGCCTGCCAACAAACAGTTTCTCATATTCCTGCTTTTCCCAAGACACTGCTCCCAAAACTACTGCAAGCCAATTCCACCCTTTTTCCACAAGGAAACTAAGGCACTTTGTGCTTAGACACAACTGCAGCTTTATTTAATATATTCCTGCTTATACCAGCAGGCATAGCAGGATCAGCATCTCCCTAGTTTACCCAAGTAAGTTTGTTATTTGCAACCTTGGAATTCATCTTACTTACAGACCATGCTAAACCGTCTTGGTAAGTTGAGAGCTTACCACAGAATGTATCAATCCGTTTTAAGTACTTATAAATGCCTGTTACTGAAGCATAGCAATCATACATTTAGTAATATACTTACCCTTATACCTTCTCTGAGAGAGACTATTATCCTGATTTTACAGAGTGGGACCAGGAAACTAGAAGGTCCCAAATGCACATGCTATTTATATATCATGTCCAACATTTCAATAGCTAGAGAGGCCATCCACAATAATATAACAGGCAGCCCTGATTTAAATGCTTGTTCCTTAAGAAGGACAGAACTAGATATTTCAGAACAGGATTAAAAGCACCATAAAGCCCCATAGCTACACGTTGCTACCTAGTTGTGTCCATAGGTGCAAAGCTAAAACTAGCTTTTCTCTGTGGCATGCCTGTATTTTGGTCTATAGCAAGAAGCAGTGGGATTAATATCTGGTATGGAAACCTATTCTACCCTGAGATCTGTAGAAGTGAATAGGAATTAAAAATGCAGCTTACTTGTGCTCTGTAAGTTCTCAATTATGCTGATTTATTATCTTAAGCAACATGAATATATTTTAAATTTTGAGTATGATCATATGGCATTTTTGAACCAT
This sequence comes from Tinamus guttatus, assembly GCF_000705375.1. Next base: position 16,817 of record NW_010585725.1, read on the forward strand.
AAGGAGGAAGATGGGGTGGGGGAATCTCTTCATTGTACTTGTAATTTAATATGCTCTGAAAGCTTTAAGAAAACTGCTGCTCCAGCACACCATAAAAGCCTATTAAAACAGCCATCGAGACGGAGTAGCAGGAGAGCATCAGTGTATTAATTCCGACCTCGCTTCAATACAGAGATGTGGCAGCTCTAAAATTCCAGCCATTTTTGCAATTCATTCTTGCAAGGTCTCTCTCGCCCGCATATATAGGCTAAATCCTTTTTCCTGGTGTTCCAAGTGGAAGCATTAGAGGAGCCGAGAACAAAAGCAGCGGCTGCAGCGCAGGCGGCGCTTCCAAAACCGCATCCGAGATCTGAGGAATCTCTTGCAGACACCGGAGCGCTATGAGAAGCGCAAGCGCCCGGGACGGCTGTGATCTCCGCTCCCCATCGCTGGGTCGGCGGGGGCCCAGATTGGCGGCTCACTTAACTTCATTCCAAGAGAAAAAGACTACCTCTCGCCTCACATAACTTAAAAGGGAGCCTTCTGGCACCAAGGGGAGACCCATCTGTTCCCGCTCCGCTCAAAGGAAGGTGGCTCCGACGCCGGGATTCAAAGGCACACGGATGAAAACCGGGCAGAGCAGAGGATGCTCCCTGCACCAAATGGAGCTTGTGAACCTCTCGAGTCTCTCAAATTGAACTGCACATTTTATTCACATCTATAATAGCGTGCCTCTTCTTTGTTAAGATAATTCAACATCATTACATAATGAGATTTTTAGTACGAAATATGCTTAGTAAATGCTATCCAGCTATAACTACTTCGTAAATATATTTGTAAAACCTAAACATACCTATAGAAAATTGCAACCAAAGAAAAAAACCCATGCTAATGGCATTTACATATGAATTACATTTTTCAAAAATCTTTTGTATAATAGTCTGCTATTTCATTACAACGCATTTCTTTGTGCAGCGAAAGATTACTTAGCTCCCCAGCGGCTGAGAAAAAAAGCAGCGTTAAATATGCACTAGCAACTCGCATACATCAATTTGTCATATAAAATAGCAGCAAGTAGAAAGGAAAAAGCTACAGTTCCATAGAAACAAGTTTTTAAAGATTGCTTTAATGGTCCAACGTGTGCTGTTGCCGAGTTTTACAAATAACCCAACAATGACATTTTTTACAACTTCTAAAAAAACATTCCACGGCCCATGAATACTCTAATTTAATACAAAACTGAGATAAAGCTTCAGAGGCAGAGTTCAGTTCAAGTCCTAGAAAGAAAATGTCCGTTAATAATTTACAGCTTGAACAACTAGATTGGACCAAAAGGGAAAATCCTTTGCCAAGTCTTTTGCTAGTTTCTAAGCACGTTTGCACAGAGAGTTGTTGTTGTTATCGTTTTGATCTGCTTAAGAGCAACAGGCCGGAGTAACTTTGGTTTTGCCCGGCCTTCTCCTCAGGAGGTCCATTTAGACAACATGGATTTTTTGAAAGGCTTTTGAAAGGTTATTTTCCTTAACAGCTGCCTCTAGAATGGGAATAGAGTCTCATGAAAAACACCCGTGTTTTTATCCTGCTTTAGGGCAGAAATTATGTTTTTAAGTCCTGGGGAAGAGGCAGAGGAGAAGGAAAGCAGGTGCTGGCTGGGTTGCCATCCATGCAGTGGTGCAGAGCTCTCACCCAAGCACACGGCCACCCAGTATCAGCCCATATATATATATAATGTAATATATATAATTCTAGTAACAGGTTTGAAGTCTGGGAATTAAAACATTTAAGAATTATGCCATGAAACTCCGGCAGTTTTTAATTTTGAACATTTTCAAGCTGACCTACGCGCAGCATTGCCGCAGGACGCCGGCCCTCCGGAGCCTTCCCTTTATCATCTCAAAAACACCGAGGATGATAAACACACTCGAAGCAGGGGATCGGCTGGGCTGCTAAGCTGTCCTTGGAGACACCCGCTAATGGTGGCCCGTTTGTCAGAGCTGTCAGGAACGATGCGGATTATGTGGAAGGTTTCGCAATACCTTTCATTCACAGGCCTCAAGGGCTGCCTGGAGGACAGGAATAGAGTTTCGTGAAAAATAACAGTATTTTCATCCAGTGTTTGGACAAAAACTATGTCTCAAGTTCTCGGAGAAAGGCATAAGAGAAGAAAAGTAGATACAGGCCGGGTGGCCTTCAACCCAGCAGGGCCTGAGCGCCAAGGAGCCGGAGCACAGGCCCAAGGAGAACCACACAAAACAGGGCACATGGATCAAGTTCAGCTTGGTCCAAGTTCAACACAGCCTGATTTGCCGGCCACAGCCAGCTCAACTGTGTGCCCATCCCTGGTTTTCAACCTAAAAAAGGCCGAGAACGGCCTCTGAGAGTAAAAGACATTTGGGAACTTTTGTGTACCAGCATCTCATAACGTAGCGGTGGTTCAGTCAGCAGCAGCCTCTGCTGTGAATTTGCATTGAACGGACAGCGCAAAACACGGTTACAAGCTGCTCGGATGTTCGACACGTTCCTCTTCATGTAAGTTTTAAGGACCAATTAAAGAGCTGAAGATGGTTTTCAAGTATGCCTGGCTTAATCTGGGTGCACTTTGATGTGCAAGTTCACATAATTAGATTCTGCCATTGAAAGGACGCGCACAAACACACATTAACCTTTCAATCTTCCTGTCCTAATTTGCTGTTTTTTCTATTGAAAAGCCACTTTTAAGTGAAGAAATGTCAGAATAGCATCCAGGGTTTTCTCACAGTACAGATTTGTAAGCAACTCATAACGTTTAAACATAACAGCATCATAATAAAATATTTATACCTAACAAAGATGCATCCATGCCATTAATATCAGTTGTGCCTACCAGCTTAAATCATAGCAAATACCTTAAGCACTGGAGGACAAGATTAGGTAATACCAAGTAGACAACTTTTGAGCCAGGTTTCTAAACTCCCATCACAACTGATAGAGATACCCATCCATAACAGATGGATGGATGGAGATATTCCACTTATGAGCCATCATCTGCACATTCTAGAGCCCACTTACTAGATCTCAACCATGTCTATCTGATAATGTAGTAAAAATGCTATACACAGGTTAGAATCTCTGACAAATAACAAATCCCTGACTCACTGTTCACTTCTAGCCAGTGAAGTTCAAGCTATCTCCCAACCTTTTTAAAAAACATAAGCTATTTGAGACTCTATTTTTTTTTCCTCTCAAACAGTCTTAGTCAGGTCTTACTTGTACTTCGAAAATATTAAACTAATGTAATGTGGGTTGCTCATGAATATGCTGAGCTGAGCTTCAGATTCTCTACTAAGATGACTTTGCTTTGTGCAAATGATATCATCATATAAAGTTCTCTTTCTTTCTTACATGAAGGTTAGATTGCATTTATGCATAGAATGCCTTGGTATGTAACAGTCTTTCAATTCACTTTCATATCAGACTTTTCCCTCATGCAGTTTGAAAAGCAGCTTTGTGACTCTAGTTTTGGCCTCCTGCCCTTAAAGGGCACATCTTTAATCAGAATTTTTTAAAAAAAGCTCAGTGTGTTTAAAAAAAGCTCAAAAGTGCTGCAAAAGTCTTTTGGAACTATGCATCTCATCTCTGAAATTGAAACACTTCCTTTAGAAACAAGAAACACTGCAGCCTTCTCTCACAAAAGGAGAGTATCAATATTCTGTAAGGAAAGAAGTCCTATTAAAAAAAAAAAAAAAAAAAAAAAAGAAAACACCTTTCAATAGGACATATTTCAATATGACCTATTCAGAAGAATTTAAGGCAAGAAACACAATGAAAGGAATTCATTTGTTTTTCTATTTTCTCAATCCTGGGTACAGGCAGGTGATACTGAAGGGAGAGGCAGGACACAGCTGCGTTTAAAAAAAATAAAGATTTTAAGGGGCACTTTTCAACTTAAAGATAGAGTCAAATGACAGTAGTACTGCAAAAAAAAAATCAAAACCTGTAGAAATAGGGCGAAAATATATCAGCAAATTATTCAAGAAGCTGGTGTATGTTTAGGATAATTCAAGTATGTAAGATCTAAGAAGAAACATCTGCCTCTTTCTTATGCTGTTATATTTAGGCTCCTCAAATTCAGTCTGACTGATGCAGCAAACCAGTCATATAATCCCTTTGCAAAATGATTCCACCCCAGCTCACTTATTGAAGATGTGCGCTGCCACCACTCTTTCTGCAAAACCATTCCAGAATCATGGGTACTGTTCAGCATAAACCTCTTGATGGAGAGTTTAAAACTGCTGGCTCTTTCATCATTACTATCTTAGTTTTAACAACGCTCATTTCCCCCTCCTGGTGTTTACAAGAAATGATACCCCCTTTCAATTATTATTAAACCACTTCTTTAAAAAGTGATTTTAAATTTATTTTAATTCTCATCTCACAAGATCGACTCCCAGAATAATAAGATAATTGAAAGTGTTTCTCCAGGGTTGTTTGTCTCTTGAAAATAATTAAGAGGAGTTGCACACACTGGAGGTCTCACCAGTGATTTATGTAATGGCCTTAAGACTCTCCACTGGAAACACCTTGCCTACTATGCAAGTTGCACAAAATAATTTCCAGTTCATTTCCCAACAAGCATGTAGTCTTTTCTCCACATAATTGTATTTATGCAGAATATCATTTGCTTGGATTTGATCCAGATTACTTGTGAGCTTGACTCCTGTTCTCACTGCGTAACAGCTTTACTTCTTTCCTCACTCTCATTTTGTTTCAGAAAAACTATTATTTGCTTTGTTTTTCTTTCTCCAGTTTAACTAGTGCATTTTTGACCATTCTTGCTTTATTTTCCAATATCATTGAAAAACAAACAAAAACCCTCTTCAATTCTTCATAGAATATATTCAAAGGAGTGTTATTTATTACCCCCAATAGATATCCTTAATCTTTTTAAGAACAGATAGTGCCTCAGCAGTGTTTGTTGTAGACCAGTCCACAACACTCAACAGCTCTTCACACCTGTGTGTGCTCCACAGCTTCCCAAGAGTTCACCTCAATGACCACATGTGCCACCTCACAGGTACTCATTTATGAATAGACACATCAACACCTTTAGAAATTTCTCCCCTTTTTGTCTTATTTGCATCTCTAAATTTGCTTTCTTTCTTTTTCATTTTCTTCTTTAAATTAGAATTAGTCTTTTAATAGAAGCCATCTCCTTAGAGCTCAATTCAGCCAAGCAATGTAACCCATCACCAATTAATGTACACCACAAGAGAACAACAGAAAACCAAATGCTCCTGATTTTTCAAATATCTGCTTGACCATGACGAGATGGATTGTTATGTTCCATTTTCCATGATAAAGCATTTATCTAACTTCAGTACTATAGCCTCCCATATGTAAAAATAAGATCAAGCACCTCCAAAACATTCCATTTTCAAACAGCTTGGCTTAGCAACAAGCAATTGAAACAACTTCAACGTGATTATGGTTTTTCAGTCATGCAAAACAAAGTAATCTGGAAATTTCTGGGGGACCACAGGCTCTAAGGCAAGAGGCCATGGTAAAAGCCCACCTACTTCATAACATCCCAACTCATTCATCTTTACTACCTTCTCAGAACGAACAAATACATGTACTTGTGTCACTAAAGTCAAAAGCTCATATCAAATGGATGTAACAGTCTCTTCATCTTTACATGCTTTACAAGTGAAACATACTTGTATACTTCTAAAATGCTATTTTACACATCTTTACAAGGTTTTTAAAACACCTCCTTAAAACACGGTTGAAAATTCTATTTTTAGCTAAATTACAAGACTTCCTTTTGAAAAAATAAAGGATTTAAGACACATCACTTACCTTAATAACCAGGTGTGGCAGAGAGCATCTTCACATGCTGCTGTAGCTTGATTTTCAAAAAAGGCTGAAGAGAAGTAATTCATGTTACTCTGAGGCAGAGTAACTTCCCGGAAAGAGAGATGTAGTTCTCTCTGAAATCATCTGAATTCCTGCAGCTGGTCAAGCACAAGCCAGCAGGAGGTTTAGAGCACACATGTGGACCAGGAGCCTTGTGAACCAGAGCTGGAAATAAGCAGAGAAGCAGCTCTCAGACTTAAAATGAGCAAAGAGAAAACAGAGAGCGGGATGAAGTTCTAGGTAGAAGAAGATCTGATATTTCTTTATGTCTCCTCTGTTTAAATAAAAAAGTCATTGTTGCCATTAGCATTTTAATAAATAACAGTTTAACAAATCATTCTTTCAGGGAAAAGAGTACAACTCAAATGTTTCTAGAAAAAAATCATTGGTTTCAACAGAACAAGTGTTTCTTAATCTAGAGCACAGATTGAAACTCAAAAGAGAGAAAAGAAATGAGCAAGGCTTTCAGCTGTAGAAACAGCAGTGGAAATATTTGCTTTTCCTTGGTTCTGAGCAGAGCTAAGACCCCTTATCCCAGGTGAAGGCAACCCCTTTTGGAAGCAATCATGGAATCCCTTTGCAGCTGCTCTGGCTATGAGATAACTCCTTAGCTTGATGGGTAAGGATACAAATGAATGAAATATACTGCTCTATAGTTATAAAGAGTCTCTAAGTTATAAAGAATCTTCCTTTTGCTCCCAATACTCCAGTAGTTTTGGGCTACAAACTGATCCTGGGTTTCCAAAATACTGCTAAAAGACAGCAGCCAGTTTATCCTGAGTTCTAGAAATGTAAGAATTTATACATAGAGTCATACCAAAGATTCACCTGATCTATGCTGATTTAAAAGAAATCAGTAGTTGTTGCTTAAAAACATGTAAGACAGAGCAAAAATAGAAAATAATCCTTTCCATCTTTTGACAAGGGTTTAAGGATTTTCTGATCTGGAGATTCTATTTAGACGGTTATTTTTTAATAGCAATTGAAGAAACAAGGATGCTAATTCTCCATGCAGCTTCACACATTAGTCTGAAGATTTGACCCAAAAGTAATGGATAAAAACATAAAAGCATCTAAATAAGAACAGAAAGGAACATTTTTGTGCTTACTATAAATAAAGTCGTACTGCTACACTGAAGCCTTCTTTTTCCAAAATTATCTAGCATCAGTTCACTAAAGCAGGATTAACCAGTTATACTTGAGTATTTATCAGACAAGTTTTTACCAGTTATACTTATTTATCAGGCATGTTGTTTGTTGTTGTTACTGATGGGTTCTTTTTTTTAACAATACTTTGGCCAATTGCTACTGGAGCAGAAATCTCTTGAAATAGTTGGGCAAAGATAAAAATTAGGATTGCAGAGACAGAAAAAAAGCCATGATTACAGATGGGAGAGAGACACTGTTACAAATGTCACTCTAATATATTTTTTACTGTTAGCTAAAGGAGTAATCTGGGGTATAGATTTGCAGGTTATCATTGCAGCTGGCATCTTCAGCATGTTTCATCATCTGAACTACTTGACTTATTGATTCTCTTTAATGCCCTTTAATTCCTAAAGCTTTTCAAAACTCAGGCAGATTCTGCTTGAAAGGTTTCCCGCATCTCAATTGTTCATCTAACTTTATTAAATATATATTTTATTGTAACAGGCAGTAGTTGCTAACACTGTGTTAGAGGGAGGAGAATACCTCACCTCAGCCAACAGCTGAATAACAGGTAAAGGAATTTTGAAATGTTGTCTGCCTTGTAAATCTTCTGCTATGTAACTCTAATGCTGATAAAGTCCCAGAGTTGGTGGGTTGCTTGTTTCCCTACCTCCAAAAAAAAAAAAAAAAAAAAAGTGACATTTAGGGATTTGGACTATGTTATCTGGGACTGACAATTGGGACACTGCAGATCTCAGCTGGAGCCAATTCTGGTGCTCAGGGTTATGAGGTTATCCAACATAATTACAAGTACCGATCTGGTCACTTTTTCCAGCAAATTTGTAATCTCATTCAAAAGTGAAGTAAATTTAGAGGACAGGATTATTTTGTGGTACTAGCAGTATAAGCTCTTCTAGAAAATGGTTGACTTCCTTCTTTAGAGACTTACAAAAATCTCTAGCAATTTTCTGGACATGTCAGTAATTTATAGATTTCTGAAAATCCAGAATATACTCCCAAGTTCATGTTTAGTAGCATAAAAAGCACCTCATGTATTCCTGCTTCCCATCCCTCATCTCCCTCGGAAACAGGAGCAGAACAGTAAAAAATTCCAGTAATTTCCAGTAATGGAAATTCATGAAAAATATTATGCTGTCTGTAGTTTTCAGTGCTCGTAATTTTATGAGGTTTTTATGAGCAAGGTCCAGGAAACTAGCACCAAATACATGATGTGGCATGTCACTGAATTTAGACAATTGGGCATTTTTGTGCTGGATTTTTGATAATTCGCCCTTTACTGTCATTTTAAAAGATGGCAGAATAGAAAAATAAATGAAATTGTCATAAAACTTTAACAAAATCTCACTGAGGAGCTTTGTGGGCTGTCTGCATGGCCAGCTCTTGTTGTTCATTCAGGCTAAAAGCGAATCCGTCCACGAGTAGGAAACCCAGAAAAGGAATCACCTTTAGAAAAAAGTGGAAACTAATAATGTCTGCTGTTTGAGAAAAAGATTTTTAAATGACATACATATTATTCATTATGACAGCTATTACAAATGCCGAGGAACGTTCTGGACACATTTCCAGAAGAGTTTACTGTGTATGACAAATCACATATTAATAGATCCTCTTGAGATACTGGATTGAATTTATATTACTTGTCTTAGAACACAACAGAATAGATTTTCATGTTAAGTGTAAGAAAATGTTAAGAAACCATCATAATACCCACCAGAACAATGCACAATCATTGGCCTTTGTGCTTTTGGTAGTCTGGAAAATGTAAAACTTCCTTTTATACAACAAATTCTTAATCGACCTTTGAAAATGATTATCCCTTAGCTATTTTTGGCCCCTGGCCAAGTCTAATGGGTTGGAATCAAGATACAATAATCCAGCTCTATGTGTACTTTAGCAGAAATATTGCATTTCACACAGAGGGTCAGATTTTCAAACATTTTTAAATGTCCATCAATTCGATACCCCAAGTGCTGTATTTTGGGCCCACAATGTTAGCAAAATATACATATATATATAAAGTTCTGTAATTCAGATAAATTACAGATTTTATCTGTATTTTTACAGATCTATAATTCAGATAAGTTACCTGAGTTTTAATGGTTGTCACATCTATAACTGATAGAGAATGTAAATTATGAAAAATCATACCAGGCAAGAGACAGAATTGACACTATAGATTTCACAGAAGATATAAACTTCATTCCAGAGAGTTCATAAACTAAGGATAATTAATTACAGTCTAAAATTTACAATGTGTTGTATAATCAATTTTATTACTCAGCAGGTAGAACTTGGCATAGACAAGTCTTGCAGACCAATTGAGTTTTCATGAAGTCTGGAAAGGCCAAATGGAGAGATCCACTGCCTGAAGGCAAAATAAGTCTTCCCATCCTGATCTAGAGGTGGCAGCAGGAAAGAAAGAGAGTTATGTTAAACTCACAAAAGTGTTGGGGGCAAAAGAGAAGAACATGAGATATGGACCTTCTCTTCAGATCCCAGGACCTTCTCTTCAGATCCCAAGCTGATGCCATGCTGGATAACCGGCTCTTTGCCAGTAGGATGTCAGCTCAGGTGTTAACATGTTTTCTTATTGGATGTCCATTTTATTATTTATTTATTTATTTATTTTGATGTCCATTTTATTTATTTATTTATTTATTTAACATGTTTTCTTATTTCTGTTTCTTTTGCTCCTTGGCAGCTGGAGTTTGCAAGTTGCACAATAATCCCTCAGCTTCATTTGACCTAACGAACCGTCATACTTTTACAGGCATTCACAGAGCTTAAACAAAATCATGTTTGGCAATAATCACTGTAACACTAGAAAGTTGTTATAATAAAAGCATCTTAGGCTGCTCAGGCCAAGTCAATCACGCCAAGCCCAGAGACCCTGCACTGTCAGTTCAATACAAAACCAGTAACTTTTAGAGGAATGGTGAAAATTACACTTGCGGGCCTACAAACAGGGAAAATAAGACAGCAGCAATCAGGTGGAACTCTCCAAAGGAACAAAGTGCAGATTATTCACAGATTTTGATTGCTCAGGCATTATGGTTTGAAGGGAGGAAATGAATATAACCATGATCCAATGAAAAATGGAAGCAGCTGAAGAAAATAAATTAATATAGCAAAGAGATAGGGAAAATCTATTTTGTCAGTTAAAGAGCACTGTAGATGGCAAAAGATAAAGCATTGGAAAACATACAAGCAAATGAAAAAAAAAAAAAAAACCTCATCACATCTGGAGAACAGAAAAAAATTCAGACATAATCTACCTAGACCACCCTGCTTTACACCGAGAGCATCATTTCTGACCTGGCTGCAGCTCTGAAGCTCTTTAACTCATATAAACTCTCCTAAGAAAAAAAAAAAAGGTATTTTATTCTAACTACTAAACCCACAAAACATTTTAATAATATGTATTCTGTTAACATCTAAAATTGTAATCCTGAAAACACCAGTTAAAGGACAGTCAGGCTGGTTGAGCTTTTTTGCTTTAGTGAATGTGTATCTCATCTGTGATAGGGATGAAAAACTTACTTAATGCTTCACTCATGACACACTGCATCTGAATCCAGAAAGTAGTAGCTCCTTCATTGATCTTTCCTGAAAAGCCAAATCCACTAGAATTGTCTGATTAAAGGTTCATATAAGAACGAAATGGATAGTGCAACGATTGGAGTAACAGAAACAGGATGAAATTTAACAGCATATGATGGATACACAGTGCTTAAAAATCAATAAGGGAAGTTCAGGAGTTCAAATAAAACTAGAAAGACACTGATATATTAGTTTAACACCTACCAATGAGTCATTATTGCAGAGGCAGCTGTGGATAAACAGTCCTAAAAAACAGCATGTTCAGTGTTACCAGCAGATACGTGAATAAATTAATGCCATTGTATGAAGTATTCATGAAATCTCATATCAAGTACTAAATTAATTTATACTCTCCATGTTCAAGGACTGATATAGGTCAAAACAAGGACTCCTAAAACAGTAGAAAATTCTATCTGACTAAAGAGCGTTCATTTGCAATTTTGGGGATATAGTTATACTTTTTCACGGAAAAGCTCAGTGAAGCGGTTGGAGAGAACTTATCACACCACAGCAAGAAGGAAGCACCATGCAAAGTACAGCATGAAGCACAACTTTGTTTTGAAAAGTGGCTGCAAGGAGCATTTTGTCTAAAGCTTAAGGCGTGCATTCCAGGAACCGAGAAATGAAATCAGTTGCAATATCTTCTATTTTATGGGGCTCATAATTTCACCTCCCAGGAGAAAGATTTAGCAATGAAGTTAAAGGACATTTATATAGAGATCAATCTCTGTACCTCTTACTGAAGCAATAACTGCAGGAGAGAAGCCAAGATTCGCTGGATAAGTGTCATGTGCAGCGGCAGCCCTGAATCATAGAATCATAAACGCTTCAGGTTAGAAGGGACCTTTGGAGACCATCTAGTCCAACTCCCCTGCTCTAGGAGATCTAGGGTCACCTAGAGCACATTGCACAGGATCACATCCAGGCAGGTTTTGAAGATCTCCAGAGAAGGAGACTCCCCAACCTCTCTGGGCAGCCTGTTCCAGGGCTCTGGCACCCTCACTGGGAAGAAATTTTTCCTTAAGTTCCTGTGGAACTTTTGGTGCTTCAGTTTCCGGCTGTTTCCTCTAGTTCTGTCGGTGCCACCAGTGAAAAGAGGCCGGCCCCATCCTCCTCACTGCCTCCCTTGAGGTACTTCTAGACACTGCTCAGGTCCCCTCTCAGCCTTCTCTTCTCCAGCTGAACAGGCCCAGCTCCCTCAGCCTCTCCTCACAGGGCAGATGTTCCAGGCCCCTGATCATCCTCGTAGCTACCAGCTCGCAGGTGGTACCTCAGGGAACAGCAGGAGCCACCTCCTTACTCGCTCCTTGCAATTCCCAGGGTATTCACCAAGGCTACTGGCAACAGACTCTAGTCACAGTGATCTACATAAGATCACTTCTTCAGATTTATGGGAGAAATTATATGAAGAGTAATCAAAGGAGGAGATGTCCACGTTACTCAAGTGATTTGCAGTAATAGATGAGTACGCAGATATACCTGAATGAAAAGATGCATTTTACTCCTCAAGGGAATACACGAGGAGGCTGTCATTCTCAGATTGGTGGCAGAAAGAAATG
>NW_010585726.1:2309-24994 GCF_000705375.1 Tinamus guttatus
CCTTGGTTATTAGGAAAAACTTCCTGGAAACCTGGAAAGGGTGGGGAAGCTTTGGAACTGGTTGCCCAGAGAAGTGGTGGACATCCTGTCCCTGGCAGTGTTCAAGAAATGCGTAGATGAGGCACTTGGGGAAATGGTTTAGCAAGCATGGCTCTCATGGCTTTACGTTTGGATTTCATGATTGTGGAGGTCTTTTGCAACCATTCTCATTCTCTGCCGCTCCAGCTCTGCCCCTCACAGGAGCCTTGTATATACGTTAATTGTAAATATATTTGAGTTAGGGTATAGAGTAGGGTATGTCATAGCTTGCTAAGACGTTTGTAGGATGACATAGAAGGGTGTATCTGATAGCTTGCATTTTAAAAATCTGTGAAAAATAAAATCAAATGAAATGCAATTCTGTTGCATTCCCCTTGCAAGTCGCACTGACTACTGCTCATGGATGAAAAGTGAACAAGCACTACCAAGTGGCAAGCACTGAAGAGGCAAGAAGTGCTATGAAGCGGCATAGAGTGGAGAACACTTTCAGCTTTCATCCCTTATGGGCTCTCTGGACACTTCCCAAGCTCTAAATTGCTCCTTTCCCCTTTCCTGATGGGGGCTTCCTCCCTTACCTAGGGAAATACTTCCTTCTTCTGTAGAGTCCGTGAGGACATGTAAGCCTGGAGGAAAGATGCAAGGAGGATCACAAAGGTCACAAAGCGAAGAGCTGTGTCGCTGGCACTGGCCTCACAGCACCTGTGTTGCTGGCGCCAGAGTCACGAGTGCAGCGGGTGCCTGCGAGCGGCAGCGTGTAAGAGCCGCATCCTTCCCTGCTCTGCCTGTGCGCACAGGGAGGCTGCAGGGAGCCAGGGTGGATGCTGCCAGGGCTTCACCACGGCCCCACAGAATGGGTCACTGCCTGGGCTTTAATAGGGAGCAGGAGTCTCGGTGGTCTATGGTGAGAGAAGCAAGGTTAGCTCCACAGATGTACTTAACAGGCTATAGTACCTTAACAGGCTCTTCTGGTACAGTATGCATCAGCGCAGCATGACTCCAATTCCACTTTACCAACTTACCTTGTATTTGAACAATGGATGAAAAGAATTAGATGCTACCCTCTCAATTCTCTTTAAAGAAATGAAAGAGAAGTATTATAGAAAGAATTCCAAAGAATATGCAACAGTTGTTTTCATTTACCCACATCGAGACCAATGTGATGCTAACAATTTGCAATTAGTACCTTTAGGTCTTTAATGGCCCCATTGTGGCTCATTCTTATTTTGATTTGAAATGAAGGCCAAAGAAGTGCTATAGTTCCCACTATCACTTCTGCTTAATGGCTTAATAGAAAAGAAAACAGAAGTAAGAGAATAGAGGAAGTGAAATAGTTCCAATGCAGATTACCCAAACATAATGTAAGAAAACACTTGCAGCACAACTAGCAGAAATTTGCTATGCTCAGTCAAGTATTTTGAAGCCAGGTTTCATCATCACAGTGCAAAAACTGCAGCATCAGTTGGGTCTCCTCTTATTTTTACAGTTGCCACAATAAAGTGCTTATTGTAATATATTTGGCTATGCCTCAGAGAGGCTACATCAAAAAAATGCATGGAAAATATCAGAGTCTGTGCAGTCTTTACTTGTCACTCTTTAAGATCACTGCAGAGAAACTTGAGATATACAACTCTGGTCCCTGCAATGCAGATAGGTTAGTTTATTTGTACAGCATCTTCTACAAAGTTGCACAGGGTACAAAGTTGCACTTGGGAGTGATGCCAAATATCTCCCATAGGTTCACAATGCACTTGCTACAATGTCAAGCTGGGTCAAAAACGTCCTTCTGACAGAGGGGTTATAATTTCAGTCTCAGTTCACATTGTACTTCTGAATGTGGGGGAAAAGTGATCTGCTTAAAGTTGTTTGCAGAACTGGTGGGGGAGTGAGAGCAGAAAAAAACCTCTCTAGGGTTAAGCATAGCAGGTCTCTTCAGCTCTATCAGCATGAACAGCAGATGGTGATGTCAACCAGGTCTGCAAGGTCAGCTTGTTCACCCTCACAATCATTGCAAGGCTTGCCGCAAACCTATGTCTTTTTTTTTTTTTTTTTTTTAAGTCCCAGTTAATGAATCACATTATTAGCGGAGAATCCCAACTCAATCAAAAGTCAATATTTAATCTATGTTTTTTTTTTCCAAGTCGCAGGCTTCCCAAACCAACCATGTGCTTAACTGACTCCACCCTCATGAGTCACAATGGCATACTGGCAGATTTTCATTTTCCATTCTCATCTGAACAAGCCAACAAGTTAAATGAAATACTTCCAGTAAATTAATCTCAGTGGGTTTCTATTTGTAAAGGCTCCGACAAGGTTTCTGTGGTTCGTGTCTTCCTTTCCTCTTACAATAACATTGTTTGATTTAACTTCTTTTTAAGGTAGTCTTTTATCTATCTAAGTGATCGTCAGGCCTAGGATGATTTAGCTACTGAAACCAGATACATTTAGTCCAGTAGGTTCAAAGGGCAGGCTTGGTAGGATGTTGCCTCAAAACGACAAAGAGAAATAATTTTGCTCCTTCAAGATAATGGGCTCACTGGAAGCTACAATATTTTAGGATCTGTTTAAGCAAATATTATTTAATAAATAAAATATTTTATTATATTAAAGAGGAAGAGAACAGATAAGTCTGAGAAATTATTAAACTGACCTATTAAGTAAAAAGAAAAAACAAAAAAAACCCCAAAGCACAGATCTTCCCTACATCCACGTTCACTGTGGGCAGCAGTTTTCTGCCCCACAGGCACATTATCAGCATCAAAATGTAAGGCACATGAGAGAAAGAAATTGCTATGGTAGCAAGGACCAAGGGTTTGTGATGTTTTGTAAACCACAAAGGAAATGAGACAAAATGGTATCTGACTGATGGATTATAAAAGGAACAGTGAGGTAGAAAATATCAATCTACAAATTCTAATTTTAAACCATTTATGTTCACATAAAGAAATCAAACACCTTTTAACACCTATCAAATTGATCATATTTCTGTTAAAAGGAAGAACAAAGTTACAAAGACTGATGTCCACTTGTATGGTCTCCATCACATACAAATACAAGGATAAAATGCACTCTACTAAATGCCAGCTTTGACTGCAACTAGCAAAAGCTTCATCCTTAAAGTACTAAAAGCCCGTCAGCTACTATAGACAATTTCAGCTGAAATGGACACCACTGAAATTGCAATGCCATCCACAAAACAAATCAAAGCTCTTGAAGTTGAGCTACTGGGTTAATGCAAAAAAGAGGCCAAACCAAAAAAAAAAAAAAAAAAGCAGTCATTAGCTACTGCTTTATTTCACAAAGCAGACACCTGCTCTCCAACAGGATGTTTAGAAACATGCACAGCGTTATTTTGACTAATGATGATACCCATCCTTGGTGGCAGGCTTAATGTAGATGAGGGCAACAGATCATTTGCCTATTGCGAAGCACCTAATGAATCAGAGGGGAAGGACAGAGGGAAGAAGTTTCATAGAGCGAAAATCACAAGTCAGTACAAAAGAATAAACATAAATAAACAGAAGATAAATGAAAGTCCACTCATGTCAAAAATCTAGATTAAATCCAGTAAAGAATTGTGAAATAAGACAGTAGGGGTTTATGCTTTTCCAGATAACATTTAATTTAGAACACTTCTGTCTACTCAACAAGTTTGCGTATTAAAATTCACCTCAGCCTCTTTGTGTAATGCAAATGATGAAGAACCATGACAGACTAATAAATCTTTCCTAAATCTGTATTATTCTTCACCCCTACTTCATGTTATTTAGCTACGCTTGCAAATTAACCTGTGTCATGTGGTTATTCATAGATCAAATGGAAGCTTCTAACAAAGAGGAAGAGGAAAGTCTACATTTGTTGTAAGTAGGTTCTATCATGAAAGCATTAAATGCAAGATCTTCATTTTTTTATTAACATTTTAAAAACAGCAACTCTAGGGTATGTAGTTTTGCAAGGATTTCACTGCTAACTTAGTAGCTTGCTTTCTCTTTACTTAAAAGTTATCTGACATCTTGAAGTGACTAGACTTGGACAGTGAAAGTGCATTTCAACCTGTTCATTGATTCAGCACAGAACAACCAACAGAAAAGATAGTTTTGTTCAAACAGTATCCAAGATGAAACTGGTGTATAAATACTCATTTTCTAATGAAAATTTCTTATAAAATATGCTTAAGAACAACAAAACAAACAAAAAACACCATGAATTTCAAAATAACCTTTAGGCCAGCTGTCTCAGTAAGGATCTCAGCATTCAACTACAAAGGTTAACAGTCACCTACTCATATGCTGTCAAACAGAAGTGATAATGTCTTCTGATTGTCTGATGCAGGTACTATGAAACACAAGGGCATGAAGAGTACACAGGGGCTAGGCTTTTGTAGTCCTCCTATATAGCATTTCTGACTGCAGCACTGGAGAGTAAGCACTGGGGAAGGGATCACTGCTCTGACTCAACTGGCATTTCTAATGTCCTCATGATAGCAATTTGCTGCTATTTCTATTATGGACCAGTTCCCATGCATGTAAGCATTATTTATAAAACCAATCTTTAAAAATATGGAAAGATTTCATTCTCTCATAAAGGTGTCAGATCATTTCCACGGTGGTAGCATTGCACAAGCAGGTGGACTATCCATTACCTTCTTTCCTGTTCAGGTGCCTTTGAATGGCAGCACAGGCCTCTGGTCTATCAGCCACTCCTCCCAGTTTTGACTCTTTAGCAAACTTGCTGAGGGTGCAAGTATCCCTTCATCCCGATCACTGATGATTCAATATTGGACCTTCGGCGACACTGCTAACTACAGCCCTCCAGGCAGACTCTGCACTACTGATGAGGAAAAAAAATGGTCTCCTATACCCTTGACCACCATTCCTAAAGCCCTGAAATCCTGTTTGATGTTTTCCATTTTCCACTTAGTATTGTTAACTAAGGCCCACTTGGAAGAGCAGCAGTCGTTAAAGTCTAAAGCTTGGACAAACCTTGACAGTCTCTCCATGACATCTCTTATTTGAGTGCCTGGCAGGCAACAGACCACTCTGAAAAAAAGAGAGTCAAGCTGGCAGATTGGCTTCTCCATCCTCTGCAGCAGGGATTCACCAACAACAATTACACGCCACTTCTTATGGATGTTCCTATGTGGCACACAGAGTCTGTTGGCCCAGCTGCTTTCTTTGAAACCACTGAAATCTAGTTCTTCAACCCAGAGAGCACTAAACCTATTCTTCAACTTTGGGTCTTCAGGAAGAATAAGAGCCTTTTTCCTTCCCATGAAAAGAAGTGTTTTTCCAACTTTCATCTACAGTGTTAGATGCACTGTTTCACATAGCACAGAGCTCTTTGGCACATGCACTACAGCAGGAACCTGGAACTCTTGGAGCTGCAGGGTCTCCAGGTACATCTGTTGAGCTCCTGCTCATTGTCCTGGATGCTTTGCAGCCTGCTCACTTCCTCCCGTAACTCCTTTACCCATTGACACAACTCCTCAAATAAAGAACACTGTCGGTAGGAAGGCTGACTGTCAGTCCAGGCCTCATGGAGACAACCCCAAACACTGCCTGTAGTCTGAGACCTGTAGAGTTGCATCTTTTATCAGAATGTCAGTCTGTATCGAAACGTCTGGCACAATAACTCCATCATCTCCTGGGGACTGCGCTCTGCAGCATGTCATGACCATTTCAGCAGTACAGTACTAGAAACAATGCCTTCTGGCACCCTTCTGCACCAACTGCTTCATCTGCTTGCCCTGCTCTAGGCCAGGTTCTTGTTGGCCACTTGCTATAGCTGACTCACAGGGTGATGGATCCACTTTATTCAAGAGGCACCAAATGAAACACCCAAACTCCTCCTGATCAGGGGCAACTAAAAAAGCTAGTTAGCAGCAGCTCCACCTAGCTAGAATAACTACCAGGAGAAGCTAAGGCTTTCTGTAGTTGTTCTTGCCTAGATCCACTTTTCTGTGAACAGCAGTAGTCTGTCAGAAAAGCAGAATAAATATTACAGGGGGATCTAAGCAGAGTAGATAATCATTAGAGTTTTAGAACACAGCCTTCCAAAAGGCTGTAATTCATTTATTACAAACAAACAGATGCTTAATTTGGTAAACTATACACAGCCATCCAGGTATTATTTCATTATAAAATCATTTTACCTCACTTCCATAGCTATACCTGTTATATCCACCTTTCATCTACTGGACTTTTAGAGCAGGAACAGAATTCTTCTTTGCAGTTGTTCAGTGCTTTGGACTGGGAGGTCAATATGTGACAGGATTTCTAGCTAATACTAGATAATCTTACCTAATTTGAGTCCATCTGCTTGCTGGGATCTCTAAAAGTCATCCATCATTTAAGTAAGTTCCCTGTAATACAGTGCCATAAATATTGCTTGTATAAGTAAGGCTGAAAGTCCTGCTTTATTTCATAAAAAAGTGGGAAGCTCAGGGCTTAAGAAAGCGAGCTTTCTCACTGATGGGTTGATATAATATGGGAATAATGGATCTAAGTGTTAATTTTTTTAATGTAATACAAAAAAAATGGCATAGAAAGAAAAATATACCATGTTGATGCACACTTAAAGTAGAAGCGTTTTATAATGGTATTATACCGATCACGTGGTTTTATGCCTTATTATATGCTATTATTGGGGTGGAGTGGCCAACACTCCAGAAGGCTCTGCTGCCATCCAGAGGGACCCAGATAGGTTGGAGAGTTGGCCAAAGAGGAACCTCATGAGGTTCGACAAGGACAAGTGCAGGGTCCTGCACCTGGGGAGGAATAATCCCAGGCAGTAGTACAGGTTAGGGGTTGGCCTGCTGGAAAGCAGCTCTGTGGAGAGGGATTTGGGAGTCCTGCTTGACAACAAGTTAACCATGAGGCAGCAATGTGCCCTTGTGGCCAAGAAGGCCCATGGGATCCTGGCCTGCATCAGGAGGAGCGTTGGCAGCAGGTCCAGGGAGGGGATCCTGCCCCTCTGCTCAGCTCTGGTGAGGCCGCACCTGGAGTACTGGGTGCAGTTACTGTCTCCCCAGTACAAGAAGGACATGGAGCTTCTAATCCAGGTCCAGTGTAGAGCAACCAAGACAAATAAGAAGCACCTGGAGCTCAGCTCCAGCCTGGAGCAGACTGGAGCATCTATCTTATGAGAAATGAGCGAGCTGGGCCTGTTTAGCCTGGAGAAGAAAAGACCAGGAAGGGATTTGATCAATATGTGTTAAGTACCTGAGGGGAGAATGTAAAGAAGATGGGGCCAAAGTCTTCTCGGTGGTGGCTAGGAACAGAACAAGGGGTAATGGGTATAAATTATAACACAGGAAGTTCCATCTCCATGTGAGGAAGAACTTCTTTACTGTGAGGGTAACAGAGCCCTGGAACAGGCTGCCCAGAGAGGCTGTGGAGTCTCCTTCTCTGGAGATCTTCCAAACCCGCCTGGATGCCACCCTGTGCCATGTGCTCTGGGTGTCCCTGCTGGAGTAGGGGGGTTGGATTAGATGATCTCTAGAGGTTCCTTCCAACCTCAACCATTCTGTGATTCTCTGATCACACTGTCCTAATGCTAAGGAAAGTTAACATATTTATATGAATTCTTCTAAAATTGTGCCAAGGATTCTAGCATGCTTTGTTTCTAGAAATTGCTTATGAGAATCCACTTCTATGAGCCCAGAGCACCCACTACTGTCTTTTCATTATCTGAAAAAGTATTAGACTAACAAAAAGAAAAGTACTACTTAGAATCCAGCTTTTAGAAATCTGAATGTTGAGACAAGTATCTAAGATTAATAACTCTGGCCAATAGCTTAGCACTTTCTGCTCACAGAAGAATACACAAAGCTTTCACTGACCATAAGTGAAAGACATGAAAAAGGAAGAGATTTATTTTTATATTTGAAATGTACATCAGTGAGTTTTCACACTAACGATTTTCAACACTTTCCAATTTAACTACAGAAGGAAAGATCATACTAGTCATTTTTTTTCCCAGGAAGACTGAAAAACCGCACCTTTCATTTCAGATATAAGTTTTTTTTTTTTTTTTTTTGACATCTCTTAAAATTCCTACACAGTTGCATTTTTAGTTCTTCTTAGTTTTCACCTTGGAAAAGACCAAAGGAAAGAACTGGAATTTACAAGTTATGATAGCACTCTATTGTCCATCAAAAAGAAAAAAAAGTTTGTCAAAATGTGTTTTGAAAGACTTAGATAATTATTAGAACCTTAGCAGACAGCATACAGATTGAAAACCTATGGCAGCATGACCAGTTCCTGTATTGTTTGAAATAGCCAATGCCACTGATTTCTACCTTGGTAACAGATTAATATGTACACATAAAAAAAATTTAATTTCCAGTTTTCAAATAAGGCAATTCTTCAATGGAGAAGTCTCTATCAATCCTAGGAAAACAAACTAAACAGTGAGTTTTAAAAATAAAAGCAAAAGGAAAAAGAAAAAAAGAAAAAATAACAACAAAACCCCAAGATTTATCATCAGGGTTTACATGACGTTTTTCCAAACTTGATATCTCTAAGAGATAATAGCATTTGTGTCTAAGACAAACAACTCAAACTAGGAAAGAATGGATGAAATCACAGGCTGCAGGCTACGGAAGACAGCTGTGCTATTTCATGCAGTGCTGGGAAATGTCCAGACACAGTCTTCTACTCATAATCATATTACATTAAGACATGAAGGGTCTTACTGAATTCAGTGGTCCCAGAAATTTCAATTTACCACATTAGGTCTGAAGAAGAAAATAATAAACCAGGAGTTGAGAAGATAAAGACAATAAAGAAGACAAAGATTGAAATAAACAGAAAAAAAAAACATTGAGAGCAGCAAAAGATTTTAGAAAGTTTTATAAAATCATCTGCTATATGAAGTATCCTGGGGTCAGGTCATTCTCATCAATAAACTTATAGACAGAGAAGATACACCCTACATACAAGGATAAAAAAATGCTTCTTCCATGTGAACTCTTGCTTAACCAGCTCTTTCTTTCAATGCTTGGCTAAGACTTGCCTAAAACAAAACAAAAAACAAAGCAAAAAAACCAAAACAACAACAACAAAAAACCCAAATACTGCTCTATTGGAAGGCAGAACATCTTTTCAGTCCATAACTTGGATTAATGCACACAGTTCGTAGCTGATTCTTACTTGAGACTGACCACAGAAGTAAATACCTGATTTTGTTTAATAGTGGATGTGGATGGAGGTAATCCTGTCTTTAATTAATATCATTATTAATATCATTAATTTTTAGAAATTTGAACTGTTACTAGTCCTGTGGCAAGCTATTTTATTGCTACTACCAAACATCAGAAACGAATAACAAGATCAGAATGAAGTAAGTTTCATCTACCACCACTTCTTGCTAAAACACACTTGAAAGTGGTAAATAAAACTGATATCCAGCCACCTCTTATAATACAGCGAAATTTAGCAACCTAATAGCACCGTTTATAGAACATTCTTCTATCCAGAGGTAGAGACCTAAATGTTTTGTTGGTTTGTTTTTTAAGAAAACTGTCTCCATCCTAAAACCTGTTTAGACCATCAGTCATTAAATAGGTAAAATGCATAAACTTCTTGACAAAAATTCTGGGCCAGAGCACAGAAACTGTCAGAAGACTATACTCTTTAGATATATTTATATTTAAGTTTGAAAATTACAAATTACTTAAAAACATATGCTCTTTCCTATCTTTTAGGAATTTTATATGTTCTTAGCTTTTAAATGGAACTCAAGTACTGCAACGAAATAATTGTAGGTGTAGTGTGGTTCTGGCTAGGACAAAAAAATGCTTCTCCTGAAAAACTTTGTTTAGCTTGTATTTTTTTACAAGACCAACTGACAAAGTTGAAAAAGTAGCTGAAGGTCACAGTTCTTTCTGACGACAATGAAGAGCCACAGGACTTAATATTTTTTTTGTTGCTGCTGAAAGTCTTTGGCCAGTAAGTTTTATTAACCTTTCTTTAAAGCTCTGGCTTATAAAATAAAGGAACTATTCTATGGATTTTGAAATATGATCTGTACACCAACTTCCTTGGATATGCTCCTTTATGTGTTGTGATATTATTCTTGCAGTTCTTTTCGTGTTTGTATAAACTGATGTGGCTATATGAAAAAGGACATATAATAAAAGAGTATTACAAGAACAAGTCAAGCTTCATGCAAGCTTACACTGCATATTTCATCTGCAAGAAAGCTAAACTCCTTTCTCAGAATTATAGTATAGTTATAAAAGTGAAACTTTCTTCAGTGTTGTATATCACAGTAGGAAATTTTATTTATTTTAACTCCACCCGATTTTTAGTGGGACCTCACTTCACTCTCTGATAGTATGTGTGCGATTAATTACAGAGGAAAATATGAAAATGGAGCTATGGGGAGTTATCAACACTTGCAAGTATTTGATAACAGGCAGATAAATGGAGACCGTTTTAAAAAATGGGATCACAAGGAACAACAAGAAAGAACAGCAAAACCAACGTTCTGCTTGGCATTCAAAATGAGGTTTTTTTTTCCCCCAGAAAATGTTTTATTTCATTTTTAAGTAAGCACCTGTCCAAAAGAAAATACAATAAATAACAAGGAGTTCAAGAATTTAAAAAAGTCTTGATTCCAGATTTAAATAGTCTGTAGCACAAGCAGTCGTGTCATTTATGTGCACAACCATACTACTCACAACCAATCCTTAAACTATCTATTAACTTCTGAAAATAGAAATCAAATGAAAGACACTTTCTTTCAACTTACCTGTGACTAGGTAAATAGGCGTAACAATTTAATCTAATTTCCTGCACAGTGTTTTGTAACCTTTTTCTGGCTACTTAGTGTAAATGATCATAGTGCATGCCAGACAGAGGTGTCTCAAGCCACGTTATCTGTTGCTGACTGAAAGAGGTAAAGAGGGTACTGAGATATCTGTGCAAGGAAATGATGGGATTTTATCCGAGACTATGATGAAAAACTGATGCTCATCAGAACAAGCTGGAAGTTTAGCAAAGAGTGTGACCAAAGCGCTACTTAAGAATCTTTCTTTACACAGGTGCACTTAAAAGTTTTGCAGTTTTTAGTACTTCTAAAAGCTTAGCTATATGCAATATTACTGTGTATTTTTCTGAAAACCAAACAGATTCATTTCATACCATCCATACAGATTTGGAAATCTAATTTCAGGTATGTAGGCTCCAGTTCAAATGGCCCAAATTCAATAAGGTCTTTGTTACTAACATTTCTTACTGGCTAGCTCTAGGCCTTAACACTCACACAGCCAACAGAAAATCTGACGTTAATGATATTTGGCCAAAGGCATCTTAAGTCCTGTTTTGATTCTAAGGTTTAAAGAAAAAAGAAATGAGCAAACAAATAAATAAAAATAAATAAAACACAAGCACAAAGAGCATTGTTTAGTTGCAGTTGCTAGATACTACAGATGTGGCAGCATTACACATCTAATCCACTTACGTGATAGGTGTGGCACTCCTATTACCTCCACATTGTATTCTGCTCGAAGAGAAGATTACTATCTTCATGATACAGGAATTGAGACTACTTACTGGATTCCTTTTATCCGTGTCACATTAGGATGAAAAAGATACCACATGATACAGAAAAAAAAAAAATACTGGTTTCCAGCAATTCTTATGTCACCTGTGCTGTTGATCTTTATTTTAGTTATCACTCTTAATTTTAATCTGTCTGGCTGTGTTGAAGGCATACGACTAAGTCAGACCAAACTCTTGGTGAACAACATTTATAAGAACTTGTCTCCCACAGAAATACTATCAAAAATGAACAGAAGAAAATTATAAAACAAAATTTAATGTAATTCTATTGTCTCTTCACAAGCAAGTGCTTCAGCCATCATCTGCCTTGGCAACATTTTGCTGGACTTGCTTCAGTTTATCCACATCTGTTTTTTTTTGCAGTAGGGGATCCACAACTAGACTTAGTACCCACTATGCGACCTAGCAAGTGACAACAGTGTCAAATTATTTGCCTCAATCTACTGAAACGCTCCTATTAATATATAGCCTAATACTGTAGTGGACTTCTTCAATCAGGGCTGTCTCTCATTTAGCCTCATGCCAACCAAGATCCCTACCTCATTTTAAGCAGAGCTGCTACTCAGACAGTCAGTCCCCAGCATGTACTGTTGCAGGCAGTCAATGACTCACAGATGGGGGACCTCTGATTGGTCCTTCCAGATTTTATGAGGTGCTGGTCAAACCTTTTCCCCATTTTATCTATGTTCCACTAAGTAGAAGCCTTGCCCTTGACTGCATCAATTGTGCTTTTCAGTTTGATCATGATATATTACATCTCCTTCTCCATATAACTGATACTTAACAGAACAGGTTTCAGGAGGAACTCACTTGCAACCTTCCTTCAGGTAGTGGCATTAACCTTTAAGCACTACTTTTAAAACCTCACAATCCAGTTTCTAAAGTATCCAACATTTAGACTCTAATGTTCTAACTTTGATACAAT
Source organism: Tinamus guttatus (assembly GCF_000705375.1). The sequence continues at coordinate 14,838 of NW_010585726.1, forward strand.
GATGTTGTGGCACAATTATGCTGTGTGAGACAGTGTTAAAAACTCTGCTGAAGACAAGGTAAACAATGTTCATTGCTCCCTCTACATCCATAGATCTGGCCATTTCATCATGAAAGGCTATCAAGTTGGTCAAACTTGCTTTACCACTGGCAAATTCATCCCAACTATTACTATTACCTTCTTGCCTCCTGTGTGCCCAAAAACATGTTCTAAGAGGACCTGCTCCAAAATTTTTCATAGGAAGTGAAATGACCCGTTCCTCAGACCTTTCTATTTGCCCTTTTGGAAGATGAGTGCAACATTTACCTTTCTCCACCTGCTGGTCATCTCATTCAAAAATGATAAAAAGCAGCTTCATAACAACATCAACCAGCTCTTCAAGCACTCTCAGATACATCTCATCAGGTCTCATGCATATGGGTCATGATTTCTCAAGAACTCTCTAACTCTTCCACTGCTGGTAATTCCTCTTGAGCCACATATAGAGGTACAGGGGCCCTGTGATATCTTGTAGAGAAGACTGAGGTAAAGTATCTGAAACATCAGTAGTGAGCCTACATTTTCCATGTTTTTTCTTATACTGATGTAGCAGATGCAGATGCTTGTTTCCTCTGACATCCCCTGTAAATCTCTCAGTTTTGGTTTTCCTAATACATGCCTGGGCAATGTTAGTATGGGGCTAATTTGTGACTGGTCCTTGTTCCTACCTCTTGCATACATCTTTTCTTTTTATTAGAGCTCAGTTATAAACTTTGTTAGCTAAGTCTGACGAATCTACATATTTTCCTCAGTATTGGAAAAGAGTTAAGACAAGTTTGTCCTTAAAGACTTGACAGCTTTCCTAATGTCCTTTGCTCTTCACAGCTACCTCTCATCAGAGTCCACCCACTAGTGGCCTTGAATAAGCTAAGATCTTCTCCCTTGAAGTCTAGAGTTTGTCTTCTCCAACTTACACTCCCCTTAGGAACTTGTAGTTCTCCCTTTAGGATCTTGTACTCCTCTATTTCATGATGACTACACCCAAAGCTACCACTGTTTAGTTCACCTCTGACCATCTCTCCTTGTTGTGAATAGTGGATTCAGGAAAGCTTCACTCCTGATAGGCCTATCTAGCACTTGTGTTAAAAAGGTACTCCTCACATCCAATTCACAGGATGTGGCCACGGAGTGTGCTCACTCCTACACGAGCCTCATCCCATCAGCACTAAGTTGGAAGAGACCAGGCCCTCCATGTTCTTCATTTTGCTTCCCAACCTCCATAGTTCCTTTTGATGGGTTCTAAGCCCTTCTCAGCAGTGACACTGATACCCATACGGACAAATGAAAAGAAGCGACAGGGCTCCAAAACCTTTGGAAGTCTCTCTGGAATCTTCCCTCCCACCCCCTCCAATCCAGGCTCCCCAACTCCCGGTCATGTCTGGTCAGTAGCTAGGTGCTTCCTTCCTCTGCCAGAAGGAATCCTCAATCTCTATCAACCACCACTTCTTCTTGGCACCAACACTTTCATCGGCCCCAGCTGGCTCTGAGGCCACCCTTAATGGGGCTTATTCCCCTAGGTAAGATATTAGCACCAACAGTGTAAATACAGATCTGAGAATGGAGAGGGATCCACTTGTGCCAGAAGTCACAAGTTTCAAGCCTCTCTCATCTTGGAAGTCACTACCTACTACTTACTCAAGCATCGCCCCTATCTGTTCCTACTTCTTTATGATGTAGATCCATCCCTCCGCAGGGTTTCTGCAAAGACTTTGTCCATCTCCCATTTGTAACCTGTGATGGTGCACAACCTGTTCACCTCCACCTGGTGAAGGACCTGGTGAAGGTCAGGGCCTTGACCAATAGACACATCTTGTGCGACAGGTCGCCACTGGTCCCAGCCCTGGGTACACTCCCCAGGTACTTCCTGCAGCCTTTTCTCATTCAAATTTCACACTGCACATCACAAAATCTTCTTTTACGATACGCCTCTGTCTGTTAGTGGTATCCTTTCACTCTGCAGATATTTCATACAGAGAAGTTGGTCGCTCTTCCTGGCATATGAGTGATCTTGATGCAGTGAATGTGCCAAAAGCTACACTGCTTGTTGGGTCTCCCAACTGTGGCAGCTCCCAGGATAGAGTCCATTAGGTACAACCAGTGGTTCACCAAAGGTGAAGCCAAAAACTGCCACTATATTTTGCAGAACAGATATGGCAGAAAAGCAAGAAACCCCTATTTAATGATAAAGGAATGTAAGCATACAATACTGCTTAGATATGTAGCAAAATGCCTCTTCCTCAAACTACAGATATCCTATCTTCAGCCAAGTAACTTCAAAAGAGATGAGACTACCAAAAAATAAAACAATTTACAGCTTTCTGGTACATACTATAAAGCACAGAAGTAAAGAAGCATAGACACAGGTGCCCCTTAGTAACATTTTGCCTGTCAAGTATTTACCCATACGAAGATACAGAGAACTACTAATAATAGCAGGTATTTTATGGAGAAGCAGCACTATTTAAAGGCTTGGTAATGCAAACTGAATCTACATAGACTGTTGCATATGTATATGTTACCTATGAATCCATTTTATCCTATAAATAGTGGAATTAAACCATCAAAAGGTAAGACAGCAGTTTCCTGCTTAACGATGCGTATCTTTTTCAATCCATTTCCATAACACATCTTTCAGGACTTAGCATCTACAGTAGTCTTGACAATTTTCAGGAAAAAAAAAAAAGTTTGACACACCTCACTCTCTTGTTTGGATGTAGATCTATTCTCTCAAGGTAAGGTGATCCTCTTGTTATTGATTTTGTTAAGATTAATAGTGTCTTAGCACTCTGGAAGAAGTATGTTTTGTTTGCTATTTCTCCTTCTCAGCCCTACAAGAATTAAACACGTTCCTATGTAGATATGTATTGTAAGATGCGATAACAGAATCAGAGTTATCTGCACCAGTTTCATCCAATTTCTTTTGCCTTTTGTAGAGAGGCTGCTTCTACTGGTCAGGTGAAGGCCAGTGCTAGACTATTTCATTTGCCATAGCGTACCCAGCTCCAGTCTTTCCTGGGGCAGCTGTGGCACAGGCCAGCTTCTCCAAACGCTGTTTGCAAAAAGGTAGGTCAAACAATCTGGAGTAAAATGCAAGCCAGGATTGTCAGCAGCCAGTGATAAACACACACTCCACATGCTTTCTCCAGCTGCAAAGATCAGTGACGCTCTGTTCCTTATTTCAGCAGCATGTGAGCAAAAATTTTTCTTCAAAACCCACCTAGATGTTGCCCTGTGCCACGCGTTCTAGGTGTGCTCTTGAGCCAGGGGGGTTGGACTAGATGATCTCTAGAGGTCCCTTCCAACCTCAACCATTCTGTGGTTCTGTGATTCTGTGAAACTCCACCCTCAAGTAATTTCAGGAAACACTGTGAATAAAACAGGATCTTGTGGATTAACTAAACCAACTGCAGTTATTAGTCTGTTCTTTACTCAAATCACTTTTCAGTTATATAGTCAAGAGAACACTGAAAGATTCAGGTCCAAACTGTTTATGGTGATGATCAAAAATAAGAGGTGATTTTTAAGTTTCACAAACTGGTTTTATTGTAATTGGTTTAATCACACTTTTTTTTTGTCTTTAAAGATTATTTTACTTAAGAAATATTTAGCTTGGATTAATCATATTTTCCAATTGCAAAACACTTTTTTTGCCATCTTGTCTAATTTATTTTTCAAACCTCTCTAATTAGAATTCCCATCCCTACGATCTTTTGGCTCTAGCGAATGTCCTTTAGCATGTGCTGAGCAAACAAACAGTGACACCATCAGTACATACTATAAAAGCTTTAAAAATGTTGAAAAATCAGCCTCTATCTTGCTTCACATACTGCTGTCATTTTTTTTTTGATTATGTATGGACCTGAGTACTAACTAGATTTCAGATGAAATACTTGGTTTGAATTTAATGTTGAAGTTCATTTAGAAACGAAGCTGACAGTGAGGAGGACAGAGAAATTAAGCACGAATAGGAGGTTAATCATCAAGTAGTACAGACTGAGAAGCTCTCCAGTTTAGGATGAAAGAAATGACATAGTCACATATCTTGGAAAGACAAATCCTACAATTATCTTCAAAACAGTCTGGTTCTTCTTAGTAGTTCAAGGACATACACTTGGACTCTCTTCCTCCTACATTTAGCTTAAGATTATTCTTCCACTAGAAATCGTAAGTGTCTGGAGTATAACAGTCCTCTCCAAGCACGTAAATATGCCACAAACTGAGAAGGACATCTCTAATGTGACACAGGTAACCACAGATGGTTGGAAACAGTTTGTAAAAATTCTAATAATGTAAAATGAATCACAGCTACTTTCCTGAGAGAAAAATGTATCAGTCAGCATCCACCAAAGTTTAACAATAATTCATAAGGAAAAACATAAGTCTAAACATACCATTTGCTGAAGTGAAGCAAACGAAAAATGTTTAGCAATAACAAGTTTAAAATTATAACTGTGAAAAATACATTAAACGTTCTCCAAATAAGTCAAGTTGGTAAGATACTTGGCATTTCTTTTCTGCTTTAAAAAGCACACAGCAAGAACTAACAATAAGATTCCCATGTCCTGAAAGGGTTCTGAGTAGAAAGAGCAACAGCAACAAATACTGAAGAGCACAGGTTGTATCAGAGTACTATCCTTCAGCTGACATTTGCTTTTAAGTCAGTGGGCTGCACTACGAGGCGATTCTTGGCTAATCCTGCACTAGTTGCCTATGCTGAAAGCAGAGGCCACTCAGTATTGAGGGGGCACTCCAGAGTCTGTGCTCTCCAGTCAACCTCAGCAAGGGAGTCCCTGAGGTGCCGCATGGCACCTCCCGTGTCTGGGTATGCGGGTCTCACTGGGAAGGAGAGACAACTACCCTGGCTCAAGGTGAAGGCTTTGGCTCCTTCCCCCGTGGAAGTGAACTCAGGGACTGCTAATTCTGTCCCACTGTGTAGACACATCCCAAAGGATGCCAACTCACAGTATATGCCTTGGATCGCTAGAATTTAAGAATGTTGATCTAATAATTAGTGTGTTGGGTACTTGCAATGACACTTGAAAAGCTTGCTTGGCTAAGTGGTCAATCTTCCTAGCAGCAGGAGCTGGAAAAGTTTTGTTTTCTTTCTTTTTCTGCCAAAAAGCAGAAAGTACCTTCAAGCATTGCTTTGTCCCCTTGCAGACACTTCCTTGAGAAAACTCCTGCATTTTATGTTCCGTACTGATGAAAGAAAATGAAATGTCCGTTATTGGCATTTTCATAGGATAGATTTCTCAAGTAAAGAAATTTAAAAGAAATTTATGATAACAATTCAAATTCCAACAAACCTGAAATTTTCCAAGACACCAGATTTACTAATGCCCTTATTAAATCTGTGTAACTCATTGGACTTCAATAAAGAATGTAATTTGTGCTCTAGACAGTTAAATACAAGAGCCAAATTAACCATTCTAAACTCTTTCCTTTTTCTTCCCTATTTTTTTGTGATTTAGAAAGATCTGTACAGACTTCTTTGCCTCTCAAAATATACATTTTTTTTCATAAAAATGGATTTCATATATAAGCTTCTTTATTGAGGCAGTTACTTTTATTGTGTTTCAGTTTTTAACTACAGAACAACATTTTACTGACCTGTCCTGGAAATGAAGGAAGATTTCCTACTGGGATATATAAAACTTTATATTGGTAAATAAAAATGCAACTGATAATTCAAATAAATTAAACACATTTGATGCTTAATAATTTGCAGGCAGTGACACTAAATATTATCTAAGGAAGAATTTTTTTTTATATATGCTAGTCTGCAGTAATTGGGGAGATTAATGTGCGCTAAATAAATATATTATGCAAGCATTGAAGCAGTTCTTAAAACACTTGTAGCATGAAATGCTATGTTGCCTTATGACTGAAATTGTCTTATAATTACTTTAGTTTCTCAACCCAATACAATTTTGCCCAGCCACTAGAGTCTGAATAACAGCATGTATTACATTTGTTTTTGTGCTCCAAGTTGCATCTCTGTTTCTGCCACTTTTATTTTAAATCAGTATGGAAAGATGCTAGGTTTGGCTAAAATATCTGCTCTTTCAGTACAGATAATGTATATAATATGATTAGTTCACTCGAGGCTTGAATCATGAAAGGACCTTTGTCTGATTTAGCTTCACCTAAGCAAGTCAAGGTGCATATTATATGCATGATCAAAAAGCAGCAAGTCTGACATTTGAAGGTCAGATCAAAGAGGGCAATAACAGTACGGAAATGATTATGCATTATTTTAACATTGAAAAAAAGAAGTAATAAAGGTTATATGAAAAAAAACTTTTTTCAAAATGAGATTCATGATATAGTGCCAGAATACAAAAACAGAGAAAAAAACAACTTGATGCAATTCATATATTACCTTGTATTTAACATGAATCTTAGGGAATGTTCACAGAAGACCCATGTTACATGTATATTAATAGAATTTAAAGCACACAAGGAATGAGAAAATTTGCATGGGAAATATGTTTCTGTACTTAGATTGTACTTTAGTTTTATTTGCCTGAATACAATACAGCTGTAGACTTTGCTGTTGTATTTCACAAAAATAACATCAGCAAGAGAACTGATAAAAAGGAATTTTTAAAGAAATATCTGCAAGGAGACTCATAAAATATGTAGCTTTGCTCCGGGAATACTCTGTGTGAATTACTTAACAGTGCAATGAACTGCATAAGCCGTAAGTCAAAGAGAGGGCACTGCAATTAATCTCTTCCTCTTCTCCTGACTTGATGATGACAAATGGCAGCCTAGAAAGGGAACGTATTGGGGGCCCAAAGAGAGAACAGATGCTGATGCAAAAACCACGGAACAGGGCCTTGCCTGGGCAGAAGCACATCTGCTGGAACGAAAAGCTAAACGGCTCCCTGACAGAGAGCCCAGGAGCCCCGCAACCGAGCTACACCGACCTCTCGTCCCTGCTCGCACCGCTGCTGGCTATAGCGGCGGGCCGTGCTGCAGAGGTGGAGAGCACAGCAAAGCTGGGCAGGCCACATGATAACTGCCAGGTCCCTGCGAATCCCTGACTGCATCCTAAAATTTCACGCACAACACCATCATGCGCTGGAAAGGCCTGTTGGCGCCAAGCTGCAGAGGATGCTGTGCATGGAACCGCTAAACATATTTCTACTGAAATGCTGACAAAAACAGTGTTTTTTTCCACAGCGTCTTTGGAGTTGTTTCTAAAAAATGGAATGCTAGGGGGAAATCCCAGACTCTAATTTTGTCCTCCAGAAATGGGGATGAGGGAGAGAAAGGATTTGAAAGGATTTAGAGGGCAGGGAGGGAGAGGAGTGTCAGAGCATTTATTATTCTTCCTCTTTATTTCATTGGCAAATTCTAGTTTCAGCCCCTGCTGGTGTGATCATCAGGAGTCTTCTAGAACCTGTCCTCCACAACCTTGTGTCATAACTCACCACGCTTGTATAAATGACTGCACCGTGATATTAAACCAGACTAAAGTGCATATGGAAGATAAATGTACCAAGAAGACTTTGTCTCACAGTCTTCTTACTTGAACACCATTGCATCAAAGCCCTGAATTATGATATGAACCTTTTTTCTTAAGAAGCTTCAATGTCTGATGATTATTCTTGCTCCTTCTCTATATTGTCTTTTACACAGCAACACAGGAAAAATAAGATCATGCTGATGTATTATGACACCAACAGAAATTACCTAAACAGCTATTGGTGAAGTACAAAACAAGGATTTCTTTACTCCCTGTGTATTTTTTACTCTGCATGTACGTGATTGATATAAGTTTTCTTAAGTGAGCAAATAAGACCTCAATTTTCTTAAACACGCAACAGAACCGTTAAATCGTTTATGATGAGAATACATGAAGTAAGCACTTTCTTTTGTGATGAATGAGATCCTTTATAAATACAACCTTTTAAAGACTTCCATACAGTGTGCTGTGATTCTTAATAAAAGACAGATAGGCTTCGGAGACTGAACAAAATTTCACTAAATGAAATATAGAATGAAATTTAGCTGACTAGTGAGAATAGTTTTTTTAAATATTATTACTGTTACACTGAGGCTAACCTTCCACATGCTTCTTCTGTGATGAGTCGATACAGTGTTACTATCAAGAAACATAATAAGTAACACTGGAGACATTATTTGTGTTTGATAGCTTTAAAATACCTCTACTCAGATACAAGCATAACTGTAGTCTGCAGTTATACTAGAAGAATGTATCATGGAGTAATGAATTTTCCTGTTAATAAGGTGTTAAATACAAAGCGTAAGTATGAAAATGGAAATGACATTATTTCAATCAGCTAAGCAGAAATCTCCCACTAGCAAACTTACTCAGAAATGCAGAATGTTATTTTAAGAAAATGAAATCTGCATATTAAAAACAGACTGAAGTGATGAAAATCTAGACATCTAAAATATATTGTGACCATTATTGCCAGAATTAGCTCACAGTCATCTATGTTCTAGGTCAGCTGACAAATCAAGATCATAAATCATGATATTGTCTGTTTCCTATATTGCTCTCTCTTCCCTGTTTCTAGAATCACTCCTGCGCCAGTCACTGGTAGTCAAACACAGGGCATACACTAATACTGGCCTTGAGATTTTGTCCAGTCCCAGCAGCATTTGGCAAGCAGTTCTCCTGAGTCTATTAGTAGCCGCCTCTGAGCAGACAGTGAATTTAATCGTTCAGGTGGTAATACTTTGGGTCTGTATTTGCAAAGAAGGTGAATCCAAGGTAGATAGCTAGGAGAGAGAGACATCCTGATGCCCCCATGGTCCCAAATCATACTATAAAATCATAATTTCTGGTGAGACAGCTTGTGTGCCTGTTCATGCAAAGTGGATTATGATCCATAAATGTCACATTAGCATTTTAGGCTGAATATGACGGTGAAGACTTTCATAAGCTATTTCCTGACCATTGTTAAGTTCACCTTAACTCCTTTTGTCCAGGACAGGTCACTCCAGTTGCATCTTTTGGATTAAATTATAAAACCCTCTCTAAAGACTCTGAGGACAGGCCAAAGCTAGGACACAGGAATGGAAGTACTGGCAGCAGGTGCTATGTTAGGTATCTTATGATATCTAAGACAAACATAGAGACAGATTTAATGTAGAACTTAAGGTATACCTATGGCCCTTCTGTAGCGAGGGCCGCGAAACCACAGGACATCAAAAATAAGTCTAATTGTTGACACCCAACTTTGGTGGCCTGCTTATTTTCAAGCATGGATTTTCCATGTTTTTTAGCTAGTCCTCCTTCTTTCCCCCACTGTTTTTCTCCTGCTGACAAGAGAAAGAATGAGAGAGTCAGAAACAGGCTGTAAAAAAAAAAAAAAAAGAAAAGAAAAGAAAAAGAAAAGTCTTAATAAAAGAAGAACAAAGAGGCTTCTCTCCTTACGGGCAAGGAAAGGCAGGCAAGGATTTTTGAGAAGAAGATTAAAAAAAAAAAAAAAGAAAAGCCTAAAACTGAATCTTAAAATTCATCACATTGCCTGGGTTTAACAGCAAAATAATTAACTTGTGGGAAAAAAAGTACGTTATAAAAAAACCCAATGATTTACAGTGGTGATCAAAATGTAATAAAAAGACCTATACTCACGTCTGTGAACATACAACTCTCAAAATGGTCAACTCCCACTAGTACTCAAGTACAACTGGAAACCTAGCGTTTCCAGGGTTTTTGACAGACCTGACTACACTGTCTTCAAAGCAAGGGCCGTTAAACCTGTTGATAAAGACCAGCATGCTCCAAACCCCATTACAGAACTTTCTGATGGGCCTGAATTGTCTTAAATAAAAGCTGTGAAGGTTTTCTTCCTGTGTTCATTGGAATAAACTTGTATGAACACCTACAGAGTTAATGAAGTTACTTCCAACATCTACCACTTACCTTTGGAAAACTCCAGGTTTAATTAAACAGAATACTTTAAAAAAAGAGAGCAGCTCATGCAAAATCATAGAATCATAGAATCATAGAATGCTTAGGGTTGGAAGGGACCTCTAGAGATCATCTAGTCCAACCCCCCTGCATACGCAGGGACACCTAGAGCACGTGGCACAGGACTGCATCCAAGTGGGTTTTGAAGATCTCCAGAGAAGGA